>OY744518.1:163374212-163451712 GCA_963556195.1 Sepiola atlantica | reverse complement strand
ATAATTCCCCCCCTGCCTTTAAAACACCGGGCACAAACTTAAGCCGATTCTCAAACCACCATCTTGGATTCAAACCAGTAATGATAGGATCGACATGTTTTCATTCAAAACACAACATCGGTAAAAATAACTCTCAATAAAATTTGAAAATGCCGGTTGATAAAACATTGTTAGTCCTACAGTTAAATAATAATTATTAAAAATGTTCGATTTTATTGAATAGCTGAACACGAGAATTCTGTCAGGGTAGAAGGGTACAAAACGATAACAATAAATTCGCGGTGTCATGTTTTTTTGTTTTTTTTTATCGTAACTGCATTTTTTTACTTTATAATTTTTAAATTACCGTTATATAACTCAAAATTAATTATCCGTTCTCCCTAGACTTAGAAGAAAGGTTCAAAGGTCATAATTCTGTTGAAAAAAGAATGGAGTTACCTCCTCATTAATTACAACTAATTTTCAATTAATAAAGAAAAACCTTTCTATTTTTACCCACGTGTATGTTGCTGGGTCATCTATAACACCCCACCAAAACACTACTATTTATGTTACAGTCTTAGAAGTGAAAGTTCCAACTGAATTGCAAGCTATTTATACTATAAAGATTATTATTTTATTCATTCCCTCCATAGTATCACATCAATATAACATGCTGCATTTTCTTCCTTTTACTAAATCCATCATGATGGTCCCAGACTACACCCTTAATTAATATAGGTGAAAAAGACAAGCACTAAAAATGTCTGCACATTTGGGATGGTAGGAAATCTTTCTTTTTTTATTCTTCATTTTACCATTAATATGTGAAATCTTTTTACAACTCAGAAGCGCCGTACTTTCTGGAAATTCAAAGGATCATCACTTGACCCGCAAATGGTTTTAGTTTCAAATATTTCCAGCAAAATGCCTATTTAATATAATATTCAACGAAAATGCGTAAAACTGCAACTTATTTCACATCTGCAACGAGTCTGTTGCTAAGTGTGAGTAGGTATTAGTATGATGTTGGATCAGCATACCTGCTAAATTGGTAATCAATATCTTAGATGTCACAGGCGCGTGCCATCGGTGTGTCATCTGCCTAATTCAAGAACCTAAACTCTTTAATCTGGTCATTATAATTGTAAGTAATTATTATTTTATAATTCTCTAGTGTATTATAATTATTTAGATGCAAACATTGTTGCAACATCATTTATTTTCGTTCAAAAAATATATATATTCTTTTTCCAAAAATCATTTATACTACTTTATATTACCCGTATGAAACTTTTTTCACTTTTTACAAAACATTATAAAAAATAAAGTATTTAAGGATTAAACCGACCACTCCTCAAAATCATATCTAAAAATGGAAGCTATCATATTTTCTACAAAAAATTGGCTCAATCAGAAAAAAAAGAAATTAATAAAAATAAGGATCACATGATCGATTTCCAACTACGTTCGCGGACTAAAACACTTCTGTACCTCTTGAAACATTCGTTTGTGGGGTCGATAGTGTTCTCATGAATATACCTCCATGTACATACAAGTGAGTTTTCATCTTTCCTTTGAAGATTCCACATGAATTCTGCTTTGCTGAAAGGAAATAATATATTAAGTCAACACTGAAACCCCTAAAGTCCAATCGTTCCTCACCTTGATAGGAGTGATGGCAACGTGGTATGGTCAGTTCTACCTAACTAACATGTCTCTGTTGAAAATCCAGGTGGAGTCGGCATCAGGATCCGTTATCCTCTGGTTTTCTATGCTTCTGTGTGTAGCTCATATGTGGAAACGCAAATGAAATCGAGTGAAATTGGCAATGTTGCTTCTGAACCGTTCTGTTGTGTTCTAGGCAAAAACATTCCCCGACTTCGTATGCTGATGCCGGTGTCGTGGGTAAAACGTGCACGGTAACAAATAGTTGCGACCAATGAGGCGGACTTCATGCAGACCAGACAATCCTGAGGCACGACCATCGTGAACTCTATGCAGAAGTCAAACTTGCCTAACAAACAAATCATCATCATCATCATCATCATCATCATCATCATCATCATCATCATCATCATCATCATCATCATCATTGAGGTCTACACAGATTCGAACTCGCTTAACAACAAAAAAATCTCACACTGAAGTCAGCCTCATACTTATAATACGTTGCGCTCAACATACGTCCAACCGAAACCTAAGACAGCTTAAAAGACTTTATTATATGTAATGTTATTACATTTTGTACTCCATCGGATACCCGATATGTGACCGAGAGCAAACACTGTCCTGTCATCTCTACAGACCACATCATTTTAGCAATATTACAATTCCAGCAACATACGCAAAGGGGACATTATTCTTGAAACTTCAACCGACCGACATCAGAATACCCCTCGCCATCATCACATCAACACCTTCAAAAGAAGAATCCAAATTCAAGCGAACGAATATTTATTTTATGACCGTAACGTACGTATAATAAGTATAATTTGCGTCTATTTTAATTCTAAAAGTTTTATTAGCCCCATGTCAGAATATTATTTTTTTTAAATATCTCATGTCATTAACTTACTTGTTTTTTTGCCAATGTTTTTATAGATTTCGCTTGTCAACATTCTCTGTTAATAAATAATATACTTTACAAAATCCTCTGTGTCATTGTTGTTTCTTCAGCACGTTGTGTTTATCGATTTTCTTAAAAAAACAAAGCGAAGTTTGGGAATAAATAGCCACATTTATATATTTTGGTGAATGATTTCTGTTGAATACGGGAAATCACTGTTCATATTAGGCAGAAACGCGTCTCCTGAACCTTATGTCTAGAATCATTATTCCCATTTTAATCAAACCCCAGTAGATAAGTTTGATTCTAGAATATAGCTTAAATTAAAGGTCTAAGCTTTAAGGGTCTTAAGAAGAAAGTGAAATTCAGGGAATCTTGCTTTATTGGTGTCTAATGACTATCGATCAAATTCAATGAAACTCTGAATTATTTGAATTTTCAAATAGGAGGTTGTTCCCATATTATTCCGTGTAAAAACCGTTTAAAATACTCAAAAGAAACTGACATTTTGAGAATATTTATCAATTGATGTCTAATAACTATTGTTTCAATTTTGCAAAAATCGGAGGCAACGAAATTTTCACGAAGAGCTTATCCCTTTGCCTTTTTAACGATGCACTTAGCTTTACGATACCCCGCGGGGACAAAACGCGAACACCTCTGTGTAGCTTAATTGTCATAAATATATTTTCATACTACGACTAAGCTCTACTCACATAGTGAGCATTGTTGAAGTAAATACTGAAAATCAACACACAATATATGTCACCGTATAATATTATACGTGTACACATGAAATAATAACAATAATAATAATAATAATAATAATAATAATAATAATAATAATATATATATATATATATATATATATATATATATACAGGGTGGCGCAAAAGTCGTGCATTGGTTTGTTTAGGTGATAGAAACTACAACATTTAAAGTAATTTACTAGGCTTTTCTGATAAATAATACATTTACTTGGTAATTTTGTTGCAGTAGTTTTTAAAAATATTATCCTTTAAATGGCCACCATTTTCGGCCTCACAAAGACGGGCTCTAACTAGGGCATTTTCCATTACACTCCTTATAACTGGCTCTAGTTCTTTGAATTAACATTCTGGACATTCCAATCTGGGTGTCTCGTCTTCGAGTTGAGGTGTCTGGATTTTCAGCAATGCTATCCTCAACGAGTGCTACAGTTTCCGCTGTCCGTACTGAACGTGGTCTGCCAGATCGTGGAAGATCACTGACTGAACCCTGCTGCTGAAACCGGGCCACAAGACGATCAATTGTGGTCTGACTCTTTGGGTTAAGTTTATTGAACGATGGTTTCCGAAGTAAAGTTCAATAATTTTGGTTCGTTGTTCGGTGCTATATTTTTCCATGATAAATTATCAATTTTTATATCTGTAATATTCTGAAAAATAGGGAGAAAATTTGATTAAATGTTAAAGTTGTTACTGATTCAAACTAATGCGTGACTTTTGCGCCATCCTGTATATATATATATATATATATATATATATATATATATATATATATATATATAGTCATCTACAGACTGACTGTTTCGCTATATCACAGGTTAGACAAGCGGTTAGTCTATCCGACAGTCAGCACTGAGATTGGTGAAATCACAATGATAAACATTGTCAACGAGCATTGCGTTTATGCGCTTGTAGCAGTTTGTTATTTCACTTACCAGTAAGATCGACCCAAGAAAAGGAACATTTGTGTGTGTGCGTGCGTGTGTGTGTGTGTGTGTGCGCGCGCGCGCGCGCGTGTGTGTATACCGAATCGGAAAACAAGTTACGTTTTCAATTTATTATTTAGTGCTGCGTTTCGACGAATTCGGGTATTTACAAATCATTAAAAAAATAATTAAAAAAAAAAAAAAATGAAAACAGAAATGCTGAAGAAAATTTGAAAAAAACAACAACAAAATTGACGGCATGTGTGGTAGATGAAACAACGGAAAATAAGCATTTAGGAAAATGTATCTCTTGTAATGAAAAAAAAAATGAAATCCAGAGAATCATTTATAAATATTTGCTAATTGTTCCTATTTACTTGCCACCCAACAAGGGCAGAGTTTAGACACAAGGTTAGTTTTTAATGTAGGGGAAACCGAGTTCCCCCAAAACAGACACTCTGGATTACATTCAACACATCCTATCAGCAGTGAGTCCAAGTACGTCCTTTAATCCCGTATTTTTCAAAGAAAGTATTCTTATCTTCGGAAGATGATAAAATGATTTTGGAAATAATCAGCTACGCCTATTTTCTTGAAAAAATAATAAAATAAAAGCAATAAATGATTTTATCCCTTGAAAGTAGGTAATAAAAACAAATCTTTGAAAAATCCGAGATTGAAACGACATACTTGGACTTGATTTTTGTTTAAGGTTATGAAAAATAAAAATCCAACTATTTATATATGTGATTATCTTCACTCCTTTTTCAACTATAATAATACTTCATTACCAATATCGAGAATACATTTATCGTTCTTAGGAACTTTTTCATCGCACATGTGAATATACACTATTTTAAAAGATGCTATTTTATAATTTTCTTATATATATATATATATATATATATATATATATATATATATACATATATATATACATATATATACATATATATATACATATATATATATATATATATATATATATACATATATATATATATATATATATATATATATATATATATATATATATATATATATATATGTACGTGTGAGTGTGAACGTATAAATAAGGAGAGAGAGAGAAAGAAAAGAGGGAGATAGATGTAACAGAATATTCTCACATGTGTCTATTTTGACGGCCCTCAGCCGGTGTTCATTATAGAGTTGAACCTTCTCTTTTATTGCTTTCTTTGCGTAATTTGAACGTCTGGCAGTTTTCATTTTCGGGTGTCACGGTTTGTGTTCAATGATTTTAATGATTTTGTCAAACGGATTTCCTTCTTGTCGCTCACAAACGCCCAAGATTTTCTATTGGCTACATTTTCGTTTCTTTTATTTATGAGGGTTTGTATTTTTTATTTACTTTTTAAATTTTTTTTTTTAGTATTTGTAAACACACGATTAACGTCCCGCTTGTTTTACACACTTTTCAAACGCTGAGTTACTCATTCCATTCACTCGTTTAACCAATCGTTCATTCATTAATTTATTGCTTAACTCACGAACTGCATCGTTCACATTCTCTCACTTGGTCGACCAATCTCACATTTTCATTGCCTCGTCCACTCGCTCAATCACTCACTTGTTCAGTTGTGTGCGGATTTTTATTTTGTCCTTTGAAAAAAAAAAAATTCAATGCTCGCACGTGAGAAAGTAGGGACAATTCTCTTAGGTTAGCGCTGCAATTTAAATTGAGAAAAATAACAATTCACTTCAAATCCGTCTCTCCTCATAAAGGTTAAAGGTTCACAGAAAACTTTCAATCTTCAATAAAATAAAATATAATATATTTATACTTGCTCTGGATGTCCAACCAAGGGCCGGACCGAGGCTAATCAACAAAAAACTGAGTTAAAGATTTCTGTATTTTATTGTTTTTGACTTTCTCGTGGACCAATTTTACACACACACACACACTTATGGAAGATGTTGACCAGCCTCCTAATGTTTTACCTTGATTTCCGGACAATTAGCAATTTTACTTGGGCAAGTAGTAAAGAAGATACACAACACAAAATGGTGGATGTACAGAATGAGGGGGGGTGGTGCGAATACGTGCCTTCGCAAGAATATATCTAAGAAAGATTGTTCGGGTAACCGCATGCACGCTTGGGTCTATCAATTTTGGCTATTTTCGAAATGGAAGGAATTGCTTTTGCCCACGAATTGCCTTCGGAGGTTTTCTGTCGCAATCCAGTAAGGCCGACGTCAACCAAGGTGAGAAAATTAAAAGAAAATAAGAGGAATGAATGCCTGCGAATTGCTTTCTATAGGCTTTGAATGTATATAGTCTTGCTCACGTGACCCTTAAGGGAGAATAGATCGAGCTAACCACAGGATACTTAACAGGACAAAGGAAACAGCATCTGCCCAATAAATGAATGCGTTATAATGTCCAATATTTGCTTGTTTATTAACTTACTAATTCACTGGGTACCTTGCTGAATCACCCAAAATCATATTCTGTTTTTTTAGGCGATTATTTTATTCTATTATTTTAGAATTTAGAGTAAGGGATGGGTTTCGTATATAAATTAAATGTAAAATGTTTCCCCATTTCTGGACTATTTTAAGGCAGTTAATAACATTTTCAACCACTAACTCTATGTCCGAGTGGCTGCTAGTTAGGGTTAGTTTAGAAGACCGTAAATTTGTTTTTAAAAAAATTATTAGAATGTTTGGAAAAATAATTTATTAGCGAAAATAATTTATTAGAATGTTTTACAAAAACTCATTTATTTAGAAGAAAGAAATTATTAGGGAGGGCGAAATGCAGCTATATCACTGCAAATAAAAAATGAAAGAACAAGTTAATATCGAGTACAAAATTGGCTTAACATTGGTAAGAGGAGACAATCCAAGACTGAAAATAAGCGAAACGAAATTGTTCCAGTCAAGAAAGTTAAATAGCATTATCCGCCGTTCATTTACTCACTCATTAAAATCGTTCGAATTCTCCCAGTCTCAAAGAGTAGGTACTTGCACTCCCCCCAACGCATTTCATTTGATCGTTGACTCACTCGTGAACTCGCTTGTTTACTCACTGACTCGTTATGCACTCACTCGCTCATTCACTCACTCATTCATTTACGAATTTCTTCACTCGGTTGCTCACTACGTACACTGTTTATCCACTCCTTCATTTATTCGCTGGCTCGTTCATAGATTAGTTCCTGAACCGCTTCAGAATTATTTGAAATATTTATGAGCGGTAAACGGCAACGGATAGCTGTTTCTGTGTATTATTTATACGTCTGAGAGTTGGAAACCACTAGACTATTAGACGATAGTTACCTGCATAATGCCCGATTAAAAATTTAGGAAATCTTAGCTGCAGCTCAGTGAGATGGAGAATTGCGACGAAAATGTGGAAGCAGTGGCTAACAGGAAATGTCATAGCAGAGTTTCTCTCTGTCCGATCAACGAAATTAGTCGAGAAGCTGCAAAAAGGCGCGGTAAGATCCAGGCAAGGCAATGCAGACCTTGACCAAAGAGATGAGCGTCAAATGAAGAAAGTGCTGAAATAGGATCTTGCTTACTCCTCATACAAGAGTGTCAAGGGCAAACTATTCACCATCAAGGCCCAAGAGAACCGTCTTACAGAAGCCGAGAAGTTTTCAAACACCAAGTCAAGCCGAGTATACTCTGGTTTTTCTCAGGGCAAGCTGCACTAACCGCAGAACAACAGGTGGCTAGTCTACAGTCCGCACAAAGTCCAGCGCGTCATAAAGACCAAGTTATCTAAAACTTCGATGGTTTCGAGTGTGTTTATAGTAAAGGCAATATCACGCTGTCTCATATCCTCGAAAAGAGACTCAGACTCAATCAAGATGGCTAGATTGAGATGTTGTCCACTGGTGTCAAGCGCTGGCTGGAAAAACTAGTGACTGTGGGAAGGCCATACGTGTAGCAACAGGACTCAGCTCCATGTTACACTTCGGGGGTTTCCCGGAAGTGGCTGTTTGAGAACTTTCACGACTTCACTAGTCAAAACATCTACTCTAAATTAACAACATCTACCTGAAATTAAAGATTGATTTATATTCGAATCGATCAGAACTATATATATATATATATATATATATATATATATATATATATATATATATATATATATATATATACAATCAATGTGAAAGGTATATATTTTAATATATCTTTTATTTATCTATTTTCTATATTTTGACGTGTAGGAATATCAATTGTCCCTTATGTATTAAAGAAAGAAGTTTTTTGTCAAAAGTAGAACAAATTTTCGGCTGCGATAATTCGGCCTTCGTCAGTGTAAATATATATATATATATATATATATATATATATATATATATATTCCATGATAAATGCTAGTATACTGAAATCATATGCCCTTAATAGGGTTAAGATGAAAATTCATATACACTAAATGTACAAAAGCAAGGAAATTCCCAAATTTTTACACTTTTATTGTCATTAAGGGTATGCGAGCATAACAGGGCTATGTATTTTACTGGTAGGAATTTTTCTTCCGCGCACCTCAAACACTTCATCCACTCATGCATAGAGATTTATACTGTAGTGATGTGATAATGAAATGGCTTGGTTGATATATAGTCATACCCTTAATGACAATAAAAGTGTAAAAATTTGGGAATTTCCTTGCTTTTGTACATTTAGTGTATATGAATTTTCATCTTAACCCTATTAAGGGCATATGATTTCAGTATACTGGCATTTATCATGGAATGTCACTACTTTTGTAAAGGCTATGCCTCAAGACAATGGTAATTTTAAAGTTTTTTTGAAATTTTCTGGAAAACTAAGGTATATGGTAAACTGAAATTAAAATGCCATCAACTAGACCCTAGAACCTCTATCTCTGCCAAAAATAAGCTGAATCCATCAAATAGTTGATGAGATACAGGGTGGCACACACGTACGTACGTACACACGGATAACACAAAATCACTCCTGACCTTTCTGGATCTCTGGGTTGCCTTGACTAATAATGCTGAAATTCGACACACTTATAGAACATTTCAAATGAAAATTTTGTGCAAAGTTTTGACTAATTTGGTTTATTGGTTTTTGAGTTATGACTGATCAAAGAAATGAGATTTCTAGCATAGGTCGTTTTTGAAGTCTATTAAGGGATAGAGCGCTATCGCGCCTCCCTTGATATATATATATATATATATATATATATATATATATATATATATATATATATATATATATAATATTCAAATAATGAAAGAAAAGTAAAGTTATATACTTTACAAGTTTATTATATTTATCAGGTGTTTAAACAAGGAATAAACTAAAATATGAGAATGATATATATATATATATACATATATATATATATATATATATATATATATATATATATATATATATATATATATATATTTCATTATTTTTGGAGGAGTACAACATTTTATTATTGCAAGCATGAAGGGAAGACGAATTTTATCGTTCATGATTGAAAGTTAACAAAGAAAAAAAAAGAAGCCAGCCGACCGGTTTCGCCCTCTCTTAACAAAGGCTGTATCGAGGGACTTAAAAAAAACCCCAAAAACAAGGGATTTAAAAAAAGGAGGTGAAAAGAGGGAGTACGGAAAATAAAATAGCGTTATGGTATATGTACAATGGAGGATGAATCTTAGAGACTGATCACATCTAGTCCCAATAGACATCCCCTTGGTTTACAAAGGCAGGGACGTTTAAGACGGACGTGGATCGTCTACAAGATTTTTAGATGGTATAATGAGTGAGCATGACTGAGAATGGTGAAGGAGTCCATGCTAACATTCCTAGCGCACAACGGGTTTTTAAGTAAATGGTCTGTAATGGAAGACCCGTATGTGTTATTTTGAACGTCCATTGACCGGAAGGTTCCATTCCTGATCTTACTCGGAATGTGCTGTTGGACCCTACTATGCAATCTTAACGTCGTCCCACCCACGTAGTTAGTCAGCACTGCAACTACATTTAAAATGATAAATTACATTATTCTTATGGTGGGTGGGATAAAAACGTCTTTACGAGAGGACGCCAATAAAGCTTTTGCAGAAAACACAACACGCACATTCGAAGAAAAATAGCAAAATTGGACGAAGAAATTAAAACTATAACTAATACTTTTCCCAATAACGGCTATCCTCTTGATGTGATTAGGGCAGTCATCAAAAGGAAAATAAATTTTTTTTTTCCGAAATAAAACCGAATACGGTAGAATTCGGAATCTGTTTTATGATTGATGGGGGTGATTGGACTTTGGGTTTACGTATATTGGATTAGCGTTTTTTTATGTTAGCCAGTACTTCTACTCTTAGGCCTAATTTTTATGTTTTTTATACATATGAAAATGAAAAAAAATAGGCCTAAGAGTAGAAGTACTGACTAACATAAAAATAACTCACTTTTTAGATGTCACCCTAAGCTTAAATGAAAATACTTACGAACCATATTTAAAAGATAACGCTAATCTAATATACATAAACCCAAAGTCCAATCACCCCCATCAATCATAAAACAGATTCCGAATTCTACCGAATGTAGGCGTGTCAATAATTCTAGAAACGAAAATGTATTTAAAAAATGTTGTTGCATGTGTTTGTGAAAGAAAGGGGTGCGTGTTTGTAGGTGTTCTTTGACTTTTGTATGTAGGTGCCTCACCGTACTACTGATGTAAAATTTGTTGCATGTGGTGCACTGTATGCAATATACAGTGTGTGCACGGTGGCATTTGCCTATGGTGTTCATGAGGCAGTTCGCTAGGGTGCAGGGTGTATTGTTGCAATTGGTTTTGCGTGTTATGAATTGTTACCGCAGTGATGGCCCGGCGTGTGTTAACTGATTGTCGAGATTCTCTTTACGTATAGTTTTGTGAATAGCTGTGGTGATCCTGTCGTTGAAATGCGGCAGCTTCAGAAAGCAGATGTTAAAAAGAGTGTGCCGCGTTTGTCTTCGAGTTTTCCCGAGGTGTTCAATGGTGGGTATGGGCTATCCATTAGTTTCAAGTATCTGCTGATATGTCTTACTGCAGTTGGTTTTGTTAGTCTCTTGCTGCATTTATTAGGGATGCGGGTTAACTCGTTCCTAGCATAGCCTATTTTAGCCTTAAGCGGGAGGGCCAATCTGTAATGTATGAATATGTCTCTACAGGCGGGCTTCTCGTAGAAGTTAGTAGTTATGTTCCCTTCTTCGGAAATGTTAAAGCTGAAATCCAGAAGTGCCAAGGATCCAGAACTGTTGAGTGTTCGATTGTGAATTCTATATGTGGATCGGTGTTCCTGAATGTGTTAAAGATTATGTCGGCCCCCTTTGACGGTGAAAGAATGAGAATGTCGTCCACGTATCATGTGAAGAAAATGGAGGAGTGACAGGAGTTGAGGGCATGGCGTTCTAATTTATTAATGAACGAAATGGCGAGCAGTCCCGAGAGGTTAGCCTTCATAAGCTGTCCTGTTATTTGTTTATATGTGTTCTGTTTGTATGTAAGGTATGTGTTGTATATTATTATGTGTGGGAGTTCATGTATATCCGTAGCGGTGAGGCGTAGCCGTTCGTATACCAATTAAGGGCTGTTAACTGAGTCGAAATTTTTTGGTGATGTCATTGATAGTAGGCGTAAGAACCACTATCAATTAGGACCGGAAGTGCTCGAAGGCACTTCCGTTTTTTTCTGTCATTTCCGAATTATAAAGATGCCTTCTTCTTGTGTCGTTACATATCGTGAGGGGAATTGTAAAAATGGTCCCAAAGTTAATGTGTTTGCATTTCAAAAAGATAAGGAACTATTTCGGACTTGGATACATTTTATTAAGTGAGAAAACTTTAGTCCTACGAAATATAGCAAGGTTTGTGAAATTATGGTTTTAAAATTTAATTAACTAGTAAACAAATTTATTACTCTTTTGATGACGATCACAGTATTAAAAAATAGATAGAATGCTTATCTGGAACTCTTCAATTTTTGTGGTAAGGAAAATGATCATATTAATAAGCAAAAATTAAGCAGAAAAAGAACATTTCAAACATTTAATTAAAATAGCCAACAGATGTTCGCATAAGTTTGATTAAAAAATAATTTTGCACTAGTAACTTTATTGTTTAGATTATTTGTTTTAATTTAATTCGTTTTATTTTTTGTAATTTATCGTTTGTTTTTATTTCTAAACTAACTTATCGTTTGTTTTTATTTAAATTTATTTATTGTTTATTTACACTTTTAAAATTATTCATAATTCGTTTGTTTATTTAATTGTTTGTTCCTTAAATTCATAAACAATTAATTATTTATTGTGAATTAAAAAATATATTGAATAAAGATAAGTTTCAATATAAATCGAATCGTGTTACTTTGTTTTTTCTCTTTTTAAATGCAACGTTTTCTAATGTTTAAAAAAAAAAAAAAAGCTCTCATTCATTAGATATCTGAAAATATTAGAAAACCGCGTCGTATTATTTCTGCATTGTTATTATTTAATTCGAGAATTTCATTTTTCTTCGAATTATATAGATTTTATTAATATCAAGTTTAGGGGCTTTTTATTCGTAATATATAAGAAGTATATTTTAAAACATTCTTTTATTGTTAACATTTACGATGCTTTATTTTCATAAAAAGTACATTCAGGCGTTCTTTTTAGTACCCTGTGATATAACCTTAGTAAAGGTGTTTTTTGTTTGCGCGAAATAATACATTTCTACTGGAATTTCTAATGAAGTTATGGATCAATCATATTTCATGATCGTTAATTAATAAATACTGAAAATTTCATTAAAATTGGTTGATTTCCTGAATTTTGATGAATTTTTAAGTGAAGGGAGGGGGTAAAATACCCATAGTCTGACTGTTCAACAGATCTTGTTTGTTACATTCCAACATGCCCCAATTTCCTAGTTAACAGGCTTAAGTTTACTATATTGCGACAACCGTGGGTGAAGCCGAAGCAATACAGGTCGCTGGAGGAGATGCAGTTAGTAATTATGTCTACTGCCGATTATGATGGTACTGAGGTGTAGAGAGCGACGACATATAGGCTGAAGGCATATCAGGTGTGTTTAAGTTGTTCCTGTGGTAGTAAATGTAACCTGCGGATGACTTCATCCGAGCTGCTGACGTGTCCGGTGAAGGTTGAAAGTAGGGGTTTTCGCAGATCAGAGAGGAGCCAGGAGATTTTGCAGAGTGGTCCTTCTATGCTGGATTCTATTGGTCTAACTTGTGTAGTGGTGCCAGTCTTATGGGGCTTGATGAGATGATAGAAAGTAGGAAGCTTACTGTTTCCTGCATAATTTTGGTTATTCGGACTACATTTATCATCTTGAATGTATCATCACAACGTTTCGGCCCCTGTAACCTCCGGCCTTCTTCAGGTGTATCTCGGGAATCTGGACGGAATATGGACGGAATATGGACGGAAATATTCCCGAGTTCGAAGAAATACACCCGAAGAAGGCCGGAGGTTACAGCGGCCGAAACGTTGTGATGATAACACTCAAGATGGGAAATGTAGTCCGAATAACCGAAATTATGCAAATTATCAATTCTCATCTAAAAAATTCAGAAATTACTGTTTCCCATAGTGAGGTTGTTATATAGTTATTAGGGATGTTTCTTTTTTGCAAATGTTGGTCCAGGCTGTGTTAATCTGGCGCTCGATTCGTTCGGAAGAGATGTTAGAAGCGGGTGTTTAAAGTGTGTCATTGCTAAGGTGCTTAAAACCAAGTGTGTCGTATGTGGTGCGTGAGATAACACAGAATCCTTTCCCTTTGTCAGAGGGTAGGAAGATGAGTTCTTTATCTCTTAGGTTTTTAAGTGTGATACGTTGTGACCATGTCAAATTTGGTATAATGTTTGTCTCTTCTTGCTGTATGTTAGAACGTATGTTATAATATATAAATGTATACATGTATATACATATATAATTGTATTGAATCAAATGAACAACTCTTTCTGTTTTTCTATTTTTTTAAATTAAATCTTTTAGGCTTTGAATTAAGAAATCTTTCTGAAAGATTGACCAAGAAATATATATTTTAAGGATTACTTACCTTTATCTAAATAATATCTTCTTTTTTATAATCTCGATAACTCGGTATGTACAGAATAACTTTATACGAGAACAAGGTTCGCCTCCTAAAATTAAAATGGACGACATGTAAATATTTTGGCCGTCGGCGTGTGTACTGCGAATTATGATTTGGGTACAGCAAATTATACAAATGTACAAGTACTTTAGTATAACTTGCTAATACACTACGGAACAACTCCCACTCCTGAGCGGAAGTTCTGTACTCAATCATGTGGCGAAGATCCCCGGAGAAAGTATGCTTTAGTCAATTTAGTTTTATATAACATTTAGATCATTGATCATAGTCGTATACAATAGACTCTTTACAAAAAGGTATTGTTCTTATATTTAAACTAAAAAGAAAAAAAAACTTTTATGCTTCATCTAGAAGGTGGACGGCCAAGCGTAGGTGTATACCTTTCTAACGGATTAGAGTACAGAGAAGTCATCGTAATTGTCTGTAATTTGTTCATCAAACAAAACCAACAAAACACTAAAAAAAAAGGCTCAGAAAGAAACAACTCTAGAAAATGACAAAAATACACAGAGGAGTAAAAAAAAAGTACTTTGTTAACCAAACACATTATGTAACAAGAGATTGTAGAGACGTTGGAATGCTGGAACACGTCCAGGCGTCACCGTTCTTCATCCGCTTCCATACGACACACGACCCTGAAACGGAATTAAAAAAACATACAAACAAAAGTGTTAATGTTTTGCGAAATAATTACACAAATAAGCTTTGTGCTAAAAGAGACGAGTCCTAATTTGAACGTTTTATTTTTTGTGCTGCTTTGCGGGAAAGGTTACGTCCATGAACATGATCCTTGCGCCCATTAACTACAGCAATACAACTCCATTACAAGTTCATTCTACAAAAAGAACTGATTATGTCGAGGAAATCGAGAAAATAATTGGAACTACGAGTTAAATGTGGAGCTTATATTTTGAGAGAAAATAACACGATTTTCATCAATGTCTCTCTCTCTCTCTCTTTCTCTCTCTCTCTCTCTCTCTCTATTGAGTTGGCAACTAACTTCCCGACGTTTATTAATTTAATTTTAACAGGTTTAATAAAAATAACAACTAATTAATCTATAATGTATTCTCTCTTTTTGTTTTTTACAATTTCTTCCCAACGTTCAACAAGGTTTTCCATATCTCGTTGGTAGAAATCGAAAACAAACAAATAAATAAATAAATAAATAAAAGAAAAGGTGTCGAAAATGTTCATGTTTCTTAACTTGACATTTCATTTTAATGATCTGAAAATAAACAGAAATTTACTTAAATTAACTGGAAAAAAATAGATTATAAAATTTGAGTACAAAATAGATTCCAAAATTGAAAAAAAGGCGAAAATTTAGTTACCAACTCAATATAAATAACGGGCATTTTCTGTCTACCTATCTCTTGTCCACGCTTCCCCCAGACAATGGAGACATAACACACGCTTTCCATCACCATCATTCGAGGGAATGCATTGAGCCTGTTCTTAGCATGCTAAGCCACCGCGACATCCAATTAAACTTCCAGCTGTTCCGAATATAGGCTTTAAAAATTTGGTGGTTGAAAAAAATTTCCATGAAAATTTAAATCTCGAATTCATATTTTGTCAAATGTTGAATTATGTATTTATTGAATAATTATTCTAAATCATCCGATGATTGTTTATGGAAGGAAAAAAAAAACATTGGGATTAAAATGAAGCCGGTCATATCATTTAGTGATGCTCAATTTAACCACCGGACACTTTATTATAAAATTAAAGCTTAGTTAACCAAAGTTTGTTTCACTTAGCTTTTTTCTATATGCCTTAATCACACGAAATAAATGTCAAAATATTCCTCGGTTTTGGGATTAAATGTTTGAAAAAAAAACCCTCCATTTTAATTGTTCTAATTCACCGTAATTTGCAATTTACTCAGGAAGTCACCTACTTATTTTATGCCTATTCTCTAGCCCTTTACCACTGTATGTTGTTTGATACCGCACCCTTGTTTTATACAGTATCTATCACTCTCCCTTCTGTCACTCCATTCCACTCTCTTAATCCATAGCTTGAGAAAAATAAAAGAAAGAAAGGAAGAGAGAGAGAGAGACAGAGAAAGAGAAAATATGTATTTAAAATTAACTGGCTTTGCAAACTCACATTTTCCTGATTCAAACAATTTAACATCGACTCTGTAGGTGACCCAACGGATTACATATTTGCTAGCCCTTTTCAAACTATATATATATATATATATATATATATATATATATATATATATATATATATATATATATATATATATATATATATATATATGAATATATATACATACATATATATATATACATATATATACATATATATATATATGGGAAGAGAAGATATATATATATATATATATATATATATATATATATATATATATATATATATATATATATATATATATATATATATATATATATATATATATATATATAAACAAATCGCTCAGGGTAGCGAAGAATCGTAATAAAAAGATGCACCGGTAAAAAACACCGGTCGGTATCGCCAAAAAAAAAACAATAACAAAAAATCAGCGTAACATTATAGGCGATAACAAGTCGAGCACGAACGTGGAAAGTCATTCTGGTCTGAGAGCGCTAGACTACGAATATTAACATCGAGTGTTCGATCCCTGCCCAGTAAGTTATGCTTGTAGCCGGAACCGCGCGCGTCTAAGTGTACCTTTTGTGCAGGCAAAAATTTATTTATAAATTAATGATAAACATTTGTATACAATAAATTGGTTTATAAATTAATTAATTAAAAAATGTATATATATATATATATATATATATATATTAAGTAACCGTAAATAATGATAATAACAAGCCGCGTATGTGACTCGATGTGGCGAGTTTAAAATGCAATAAAGTTGGGGCATTTTTGACTCCCCTTTGACCCTCTGGGGGCACGAACCAGAATTTTTCTGAGGTCAAGGATGCTCATTTTATATCCAGAACAATTGCCTCTACATTTTGGCCAAGTCTCAGAAAAATTAAATGGATGGATCAAACGTTATGGGAGAAAAGGGTCATTTTTTTGCCATTTTGTGTGCTTTTGACCCCCTGGGAACGCGAACCAGATTTTTTCCAAGGTCAGCGATACTTATTTTCTATTAGGAACAATTGCCTCCACATTTCGGGCAAGTTTAAGAGAAATTGAATGGATTGATGAAAAGTTATGGGGCAAAAACTGTCATTTTTTGCCATTTCGGGGCCTTTTGACTCCCTAGGGGGCTAACCAGATTATTTTTCAAAAATCGGAGAATGTCACTTTCTGACAAAAGTTACAACTTCATGCAAAATTTCAGAGAGAAATTCAATGGATGGTTGCGGAGAAAAATTCGGACGGACGGACATGCCTCAAAACATAAGTCCCCCGATTTTATAAATCGGGGGACCAAAAAGTATATATAGAAGCTACAGTTAATCCATTTAAGGCTATATATAATTATCGTTTGATGATATTAAAAAATGAAAAATACAAAAAATATTACTACATTATCTAAATGTATATGAGAACAGAATAATAATATCAATTTTGAAATTTAAGAATTAGTATCTTGTAATATAAATATTATTAACCTAGATTATATTTAAAGGAACATATATTATAAACATTAAAAAACATTAAATTATGAGCAATTTCTGAAGCCAAATTCAGACATAAAAATAGATATTTGATTATTCATTTAAGTCGTGAGTAAACAAAATAAGTAAATAATGCAATCAATAAATAATCATAAATAATATACTTATATTAGTTGTATGTGCAAATATCATCACACCGTAATTAAATTATTATATATAATTTTAAATATACCTGGATGTAACGCTTTGTCCATAATATTTCAAACTTATAACGAAAAAAAATATTATTAATAATTTAGATAGAAAAAAAATAACGTAATTTTAAACACGAATAAGTATAACTCTATGTCAGTAGAATTTCATGTTTGGAATGGGAACACGTAGTATTAATGATAATTTAGATACAAATATTTAAAATTTATTCACAAGTCGTACATACAGATAATTTCGTGACGTCATGCTAAATAGAACAAATGCGTTCGAAATTAAACGTTAAAAGTCGATTCAGGCGAGATTGAGTTTATATTTAAATATATAAAGACATGTGGGATAGAAATACACTTCTGACGATCGGATATACCGTAAAACTGCAATGAAATGTTTGGATAATAACCTTATAATGATATATATATATATTTACAGACCATGGTAAAATTAGTTATATCACAAAGAGATAATATTACACCGATCTTCTATAAAAATAAAGTATTACATTAATTATCTTATGAATTATGTATGCTACTGAGTTTATATATATATATATATATATATATATATATATATATATATATATATATATATATATATATATATATATATATATTGGTGTGTGTGTATTTAGGTAGCATTTTTCATTTAAGCAGACATTGTTAAAGTAACAGAATTTAACTGCTTGATTATATCTTTTATATTTTTTCAATTTTTCTAATGATATTGTTTGGGTTAAAATAATTTATTTTTTCAAATATATATACATATACATACACATGTGTATATAAATATATATATGTATATACATATGCACATGTATGTATATATATATGTGTATATTGTCGTCTTTGCTGTATGCATGTGGAATTTAATGGTATATAGATTGCACATGCAAAGATTAGAACTCTTTCATCAGCAATGTTGGTGTTAGGTGTGAGATGGCTTATCAAAGATGTGGAAGTACTCCAGCAGTATTGTTGGTGCAGAAAAGAATGTTACACAAACATTGTGAAAACATATTACACAAACATCGATTAAGGGTATATTCGCATGTATGTAGGATGAGGGAGATCGTATCCCAAACTTTTTTTTAATGGAAAACTTTGTGAAGGTAAGAGGCCACCTCATAAAGCGAACCTGAGATACAGGGACTCCGTAAAAACCTCTCTCAAAATATGTGGGATCCGTAACAGTAATTGGGAACAGTGTGTGCTAAATAGACCAACATGGAGATGGGATATAAATATTGGTGTGCATGAATATGAAATATGACACATTTAACATGAACAACTTATGAGAGCCTTAGAAATGACAAATGAAATGGTTGCGATTTTTCGTGATTGGATTTGTGGGAACTTTGATAAAGTATGCCTTAAAAAAGCAGACTTTAAAAGTCACAGTCGCATTCATGGTAAAAAAAGAACTTTCAAGAGATAGCAACCTGCAACCTATGCGGAGATAAGTGCCAATATGTGCCAGATTTGAAACAACATAAGAGAATTCTAATCGATAGAAACCAAGATCTTCCATAGCAGAAAAGCCGAAGAATGGACCAACAATGTACAAAATATTTTCTGGAAGAAATATCTCAGGAATATATATATAAGGAAGGCTCTGTAGACTAACTTAAAACAGGATCGCTCCACTTGATGACCAATGCTTTTAAGAAGTTGAATGTTCTCATCAGCAACATCAAGTGTAGGTTCTGCCACACAGAAGTAGAGAGGGTGAGCCACTTGCTATCCAGTTGTAAAGTTCTGCTGATGGGACAGCTACTATACAATATAACACAATAGAGTGTGTAAATATCTCCACTAGACCATCTGCAAAAAGTTGAATATCCAGTGTAGCGGCAAGTCCTGTGAACATATACCAAAAATAACTGTTGGAAATAAGTCATACACCATCCATTATGACTATGCAACTCCTACATCTACATTCATAGACAACAGAGCTGTTAAAACTGACATAGAGATATGAATAAGAGGGAGAAGGTAGAAACCCTGGTTGAAGTTAGTGTTCCTAATGATGCTGGCTTAAACAGAACTAATAGGGAGAAGATAACAAAATACCATGGTCTTATGAAAAGAAACTGCGATCGCAAGATCTCCTTAATTCCAGTAATCATAGGAGCAACTTTGCCCATGAAAAATAATTTCAAAAACAACCTCGCAAATATACCCGGTGAACCAACTACAACAGAGATCCAAACAATGCGCTTAAAGGGACGGTTAGAATCTTAAGAATATCTCTCAGTTGGAATCTCTGAAATAGCGGGTAAATGTCTGGCATCCGGTAGGATGCCCATTTTCAACAAGACAAAAAGATAAGAAAATAAATAGAACTCAATCGACAACTTGTATAGGACAGCATGTCTGCTATTACTGTATCAGAGAGTGTAAGAGTCTGGCGAACTGACCCTCAGCCACCGCCTTCTAGCGGTTACGAGTTATAGAGATATATGTAGTGTTAGGGATGAACAAAAAATCGCCTGTTAGTTGCACTATTGAATTTCACGAGTTTTACGAAGCCACGCCTTCTGTCCTTACAAAATAGGGAAGCACAAATGTGTAATAATCCACACTAAAAAAATGGTTTCTGAACATTAATTTTTTTTTCAATATTAATAATTTTAATATCAAAGGTACTTATACAGTTTGAGATCCATGATTTGCAGTCAGCATACAATTATCTCCCCTGTTTTTTTTACTCCGTATATGGGACCCCATAGTCCGACTTGGGTGAACGTACACAAAAAGACACTAAATATCAAAGATAAAAAATATGTTTTCTGTTCGTGAGCTGAGCAGAGTGTCGGTCGTTTTTTTTCAGAAGCTATTTGTTTCTTTTCAGTACAGAAGCTCACTGCTCGGCTCACCTCCCGAAAATAATACATTTTCAGTTGTTAGTTTTTCCCACATTTGTTAGAATAATAATTAAAAAAAAAAAAAAACCTTCAATTTTTTTACTACCGTATCCATAATCAATTAAGCAAACATTAAACCTTAAAAAATAGCGCAACGCAACGTCATTGTCTTCCGAGACTGAAGAATACAAACAATCGCGAGGTGACTGTGATGAGGTGGATAACGACGCGAACTGATGACCTGGGTGTGCCAAGCTCGAATCCAATCGATTCCATGATACCACTTTCACTTATGGATGTTGGCAACAATCACGTGACTGTAAATATCTGATTTTTGAAACAATCGGAGAAACCAATACCACAACAGAATCAAGCTGGTACCCCCAAAATAAAATGTCACACCAAGCTGATTCATACACATTTACTTTTATCTGAGATTGAACTCACAACCTTTGCGTTTCAAGCAACTACTTAAAATTAAACGTCCCTATTGTCACGATCACAGCGTTGACCGACTTTTAACATATTAGTTTCTTGCATCTTAAAACGCCGAGTTTAAACGGAACCACTTCGAAAATGAATAAATAAATAAATGATGTGTTTCTCGTGACAATTCTGAAAATAAAAGAAAACTAATTAGAAAGTCGAGAAAACGATTTTGTTTTGTTCTAGTTTCGCGGGTTTTAATGCGTTTCACTTTTTCCTTCTTCCTTTCTTTTAATTGTACACACCGCCATGTTTACATTCTTATTATGCCAAAATGTTGTCACGGGAAGTTTTTTTTTCCTTTTCTCTCTTATTTTTTAAATTATTTTATCTTATTTCATCCCTTTGTTTCCCTTTAATGTTACGAAACAATGGCGTTGCCAGTTTTATTTTAAAACACGATGTTTTTTGTTTGCTTATTAAAGTTGACAAACAATTAAATTAATAACGTTTTTATATTAAAAAAAATGATTCCCCTATTATACTAGCTAAATACTCATCCTACGATTGGTGTTATTATTAATAAGATAAAAAAATGCATAATCAAGCCATGTTTACTTATGTTGAAATGGTAATCTTGCAGTGGTATTGTTGAAGAAGTGTCCGGGTCAATGTTTCATCCATCTTTCTAATTGGGGGAGTGAATGCGTTTGTTTTGTTTAACGGCACTTCAACCTCTGTCGGTCATTTAATGCCACGAAAAGATTTAATTGTTTTCTTTTTTAGGGTGTGAGTTTTTATAATTTTTTGTTGAGGAGAGTAACATGTTTTAGGAAATTTATTATTTCTTCTGGCCTGGTGGCCCTGAAAAGGTCCTTTAGGTTATCTGCCTGATAGTATTTGGGGTATATTTGTTTAAATTTGTCATATTTTATAAGAATGTGTTTGACTGTAAGAGGAATGTGTAATTTGTATGTGTCTAGTGCTTCTATAGCTCCTGATTTGACTTTAGGTTGGTGCTTGTATAGTTTGTTGTTTGGGATCATGCCCTATGTTTTTTGCAATTTTTGTTATATATGGATTAATGTTCGTTTTGTAATCTGTGTGTGGAAGTTTAAGTTCTGTTATCGTAATTTTGGTTGCTCCTTATGCCAGAGTGTCAACCTTTTAGTTGCCTTTAATACCCACGTGACTAGGCACCCATGCTAAAGCCACTGTTTTTTTTCCAGAGACTGCCAAGCTGTCTTATTGGACTCATATCTATTAATGGTACGAACTACTACTAACACAGTGTAAAGTATATCTATGGCGACTGTGAAAGAAGCTGCGAGATAAGCGGGCCCGTTGCAGAGATAGATAGATAGATAGATATATAGATATATAGATAGATAGAGAGAGAGAGAGAGAGAGAGAGAGAGAGAGAGAACCTTGAACTGGCAGATTTCAAAAGCGATGGTCGTCGGAGTGTTATTATGCAAATAAGCGTTTTGGACAGTCTAGAAAGTGCGATAAAAAAGAGCAAGATGGGTTTGCAGCGAGAGTGCTGGTGTCGAGGAGTTGAGAATAACGCCATCACCTTACGCTAATCATACCAGTCGATGAGACTGCGCCATTATGATAGCGGTCACCTTTTATTCTGTCGGGCTGTGGTTTTTGTTCTGCTCAGCTCTAAAAGGCCTACTCTCCCAGGCCTTACCTTCTAGCTTTGGGAAGAAATTAGTTTATAGCTAACTGCCTCATCGAGGAATGCTGACGGGGCTGCCCAGGCAATTTTTAAGGAGACACAGTGCACTTGTGCGCTGGTTTATTCTCCTCATCTTCTGACCTTGTGTCACCTTGCGGTGAGAAGGAAGTAAATGCCGAATGCTGGCGTCGTTTCTGTTTGGTTATTCCGGTGACGAGATTTCTGTGTTTTGGAGAATTCTTAATAGAATTCGAGATCGGATTTTGGTTTTTTATTGTGGTGGTTTTCAACTTTTACTACGACAGTATATTTGCCATAACTTAGATCAAGCGCTATTTATTTTATCAGCGCATCTAAATTTTGGTGTGTTTTTTTGGCGCACCGAGTTTTAAGTCCTTCATTTATCTTTCGTCACAATTGATTCCCACACTCACGTCAAACTTTAAAAGTGGCAGAACAATCCACTTGAAACATTCTTGCGTATTTCATTGGTACGTTTAGCCATACTGTGCGGATCTAAACATAAGAGCGCCATTTCGAGAGGAAGATTGCTTGACAATACTCATTTCAATGATGTCATGCGCAGCCCCAATCAAAATGACCGGAAGTATGCGACCAGGAACCAGTGGTCAGTTAATTGCTGCAACAACAATAAAAAAAAGGGGCGGATTTGTTTTCCGAGTATTAAACGCGTACTTATCTATCTTCGCATACTTATGATGAGGAAAAACACTTTGTGATACCAGGTCACGTAAGATATTACTTTTCATTAAAACTATTGTTCGTTAGTTCTACCCTATGCTAATGTTAATGGAAGCTCTACCACTACCACTACTACTACTACTACTACTACTACTACTACTACTACTACTACAGCATTATCTTTTTTTATTCACTAAGAATTCTCGCAGAAGTCATTATCAGTGATTGCTCACCGAGAATAACCAGTGCACTCCCTGGTGTCTTACTGGCAACAAGCCTCCCTGATTTTCAGCACTTTCCACCTTTTTTGGTTAACCGTTACAAATAATCTTGCGTTATAGTAACAGTCGTTTACCATTGTTTAACGCCAGCAACGACCGTTGGTCTTACATGGAATTTTAGTGGCAATAAATCTCATCCAGGTTTCAGTACTCTCCGCACCCTTCCATTGGAAGTCTGCTTTGTGCTTTCCCTCTTCGGTCTTTTCATCTATTCACAACTAGTTTATGTTGTACAAGGGTGTCACTGTATGCATTTGTGCACTCGTGTGCGTTGTTTTTGTGGGGTGGAATGTTCTGACAGTTTCAGTTCCCTTTGGCTCATTATTATTATTATTATTATTATTATTATTATTATTATTTGCTCACTAGAGATTATCAAGCGAGTCATTAGCAGTGATCGATCACCATTGCAAGTCACGTTTGTTCTCGCGCCAGCCGTTTACTATTGGGTTATCGCTAATAACAGAACTCTCAGTGCCTTTCCAGCCAAGGTTTGGGTGGTTTTATTCATCCCCGGTCTTCCCATCTTCTGAAACCCTCCATGGTCATATTCTATGATGTTGCTGCTACTGCGATCTTTGTTTTTGCTATTGGTTGGAGGTCAGATTATAGCATTTTTCTAATATATCTACCCAGACAGACTCAGTTCCTTTGGATTAGTCTTCGAATATTCCATGTATATTACTAGTTGTGTTTACGAAGTGCTATGTAATGTCATCTGGTTATGTGGGTTGGTTTCCGCATTCGAGGATTTAAAAAAATATTTCGGCTGTTTTCATCATTGCAGTTGTTTGTATCGTATCATCTTTCCTTTGAGTCTCACCTCTCCTATTTTTTTAACAGATTTTTCGGAACTGTTCCTAGTGCTCTTGCAATTATTGAGATTACAGTAGTTGTTTTCATGTACTATATTCCATTCAGCTCTCTCTCAAGTTTCGTGTATTTACTTAGTTTTTCTGCCTTTTTCAGCTTCACTCCGACAACTGATGGGACGGCGAAATCTACAATTCGGCAAGTTTTTTCCTTCTTGTTGACTATTATTATGTCCAGTCTTCTTTCTTAGATAAATTTATCTGTTTGCATTCCCATGTCCCAGAGGATTTTATGCTTTCTATTTTTCAATCTTGGCTAGGACATGTGTCCGTACCACTTGTCTGTATATTCAGTGCACCACATTCCCAACGCAGTGATGTCTATTTTTATATTTCTTTTGGCCTAGCTTGCTGCATTCATTGCTGATGTGGTTTATAGTTTTGTCCCTTTTTCCAGAAAGATTACATTTACTGTTTTCTTATGTCTTTTCTAACTTTGGCGTTTATGAAGTTTGTTCCAACCACGTTGTCTTGTGCGGCTGTTATTAGCGATTCCGTTTCTTATTAATAGTCTCCTATCTGTAGTCACGTCCATGTTTTGTCATGTGCACTTTCTTCGATCCGTCTCATAAATAGTCAATGCATTTTCTTCTTTTATTCATTTTCTGACCTCAACTTTTTGTTTACTGTTTTACTGCTCTCTGTATTTTTCGGTGCTTTTCACGGCGGTAATCAGCCTGTCTGTTGTGTTATTGATTTTTCTAGTCCTTTTATTGCATCGTGTACACAATCTTCAATACTTAAGAATATTTTCGCCATTCTTTCTATCTTACATATTGCATATCATCGATCAGCATAATCATTCGGGTGCAGTAAATATTAAGCATTTTTCAACATATATATATATATATATATATATATATATATATATATATATATATATATATATATATATATATGTATATATATATTGTTTACTATTTGACTTTTTGTTACTATTTTAATTTTGTCTTAAGTATGTTTTAATTCTTCTAGAAACACGTGTTACTTTTCTTTGTTACGAAACTAGATAAATCACAGAGTGACATAACTTTGTTCGGTCAATGTATTTATTTAATACTTATATATATATATATATATATATATATATATATATATATATATATATATATATATATGAAGAAGAATGGAAAGGAATTAGAGAAGCAAAAGCCAAATCAAAATTCAATTCAATTGCTCAGAGCAAGGTATATTCCGCAAAAAGGCAATTTATTCAAGTTAAATTTTCCTAAAAATTCGCTTTTAATACACCTCTTTATATATATATATATATATATAGATATATATATTTAAAGTTATATATATATATATATATATTTAAAGTTATATATATATTTAAAGTTTATATATATATATATATATATATATATATATATATATATATATATATATATATATATATATATATACAAAATCTCTTAAAACAATGAACGGATAATTATGAATTTTGGAATATATATATATATATATATATATATATATATATATATATATATATATTAAATATGGTAAATCACATGGACACATATTTTCTTTGTAAAGAAATATATATAAAGTTTTTATTTAATTATTTTTTAGGAACAGATCATTATAAATTTTGAGAATATATATTCTCGGAAACACGGTGAGTAACATTAGTACATTATTTTTTTTGCAAACTTTACCATTTAAGGGGCGTGGGTGCGCTCACATGAACTCATATCAGCCTCGCTAAAAAACAACTAAAAATAAGTTAGGTACAAAAATATTAGAGATAAGAATTGTTCTACATAAAATTTTGAGTTATATTAAGCAATACATTTTATAAAGGATCACTGGGATCGCGTGAACGTCAATAACATGTATTCTAGACAACAGTGGGAGTAACGTGGGCACATTATTTATTTTATTTGCAAACTTTACCATTTAGGGGGCTGATATCGAAACAGTATAATACCCCCAAAATAAGAAAAAAACATTGAAAGTGAAACTAATTCTATATTTATTGCTTATACCCGTCATGAGACGGGTATTCTTCTAGTATATATATATATATATATATATATATATATATATATATATATATATCAATTCATTAAGATCACACAGATGTGAGTTAAAAGTTCAATAGTACTTTGAATACTAGAGCTTAAAATATAATAGGGGAGTATGGATTTACTCCTCTCCAGGAGTTAGGCACAAGGCCAGTTTTTATCTTACTCCCACAAGTAAGATGTGACCCAAGGTGGGGTCGGGAAAGTGAGGTATAAAAATTGCCTGGGCAGCCCTGTCGGCATTCCCCGATAGGGGCGCCTCAGGCAGTAAGTAATAAACTTACTCCTCCCCAAAGAGGGGAAGCAAAGCCTGGGAGGGTGGACCTCTTAGAACTGCACAGGACAAACCCATAGACCGGCGGAGTCAAGCCCCGAAGGCCAAGACGATACCAGTCTATGGGGTGCAGTATCAATCGGAACAGATACTACACTTTGATCTTAGTCAAAATGCCAAGAATTTGGATTAGAGTCCGTGTTTTTGTTCAAAACACATTTTTATTTGTTATTATTCCATACCATTGTTTCCGCCGTATTAAATCCTACGTTTTTCTTGCTTACTACAAAATCATGGTTTCTTCAAACAGTTTCATCAGTGGGGATTAATACAATAAAAACCCGCAGCCCTAAAAAAGAAACGCTGAATATTTACGAAAATATATTTTTCTTAAAAAAACAAACAAACGGTTGATTTTCAGATCTATCAACGCAGTCAACATTTATCTCAAAATACATGCCATTGTATTAGCGTTCCTCATAATATTAATCCAAACATGTCTATGTCTCATTTAACATATCTTGGACTTATAGGAAACAAGAAATTTATGATTTAATACAGTGGAAACGATTGTATGGGAAACAATAAAATATTTAAAAGAGTGCTTTGAAAAAAATCGGACTCTATCCCCTTTTTGCATATATATATATATATATATATATATATATATATATATATATATATATATATATATATATATATATATAGTGTAAAATATACTTATCGCAAGTAAGGTACACCTACACGTTTGTGTTTCATCCCCGAAGGAATTTTTCAGGATAAATTTCTTTCAGGGATTAAACCCAAACGTTTCTGTGTAGCTTAATGGATACATATATTTTATACTACGACGTAATTCTACTCATCTGCTGAGCAATTTTAAAATAAATACTGACACAAAAATATATTCATAATATATCTCTCTATATATACATATTAAACAGTAATATATATATATATATATATATATATATATATATATATATATATATATATTCTGTAGAAGTGTTGTGGCGGAAGTTTGTACTTTCCGAGTACTTCTAGTGAATAATATTGTGGGTGTTTTACACCATACTTTATTTCCTGTACATGTCTAAAGATTCCCAAATATTATGAATGTAATTTGGGCGTATAAAAAGCACTTCTGCTCTTCAGACATTTTCTCTGAAGTAATTTCGTGTTTCAATCTGAAGTTCATTTTTGCAACAATTAAAATAATATCAGAGGACGTAAAGAATATCCTTTTTTCTTGACACACTTTTAAACCTAACCTTGTTTTCATTGTCTAAGCATATTAAGTTGATTAATGCCTTAACTATATTATTAATATTAAACTTTTCCCCTAAACTTAAATCTAAATTCTTTATGATAGAAGCGTCAATGATTTCATTATATACTATACTTGCCAAAAATATTTTGCTCCACAGGATTAATTTTAGTTTTTGTACAGCGTTATTACGTCATGACCATAGGTAAACCTTGCTCTTCTTGGCCCATTTGATATTTCAATATACACACAGACACGCATAAGGAAGGCTAGAGGAAAGTTTGAATTACCTACTAGACACCATCCTAGAGTGTCTTCGGTATCTCTGTACATAGGTTTGTCAGGTCAATTTGACATGAGGATACTTACCCCTACAAGTTAACTCTGAACAAATATTCAATAAAACGTAGTAATCGAATCCTAAATACGATCCTCTCAGCACGGCTATACTCTTGCTCATACGGGGAATGGTGCATCTTCTCCTAGTGATGTTACCGCAAGTAAAGTAGATTAATTCTTGTCATGGAATCCGGTAATTCTAGAGACCACAAGAAAGATATACTATAACATAGTTAACTGGTCAAAATTAATTTTCTTTAATTCTTTACTTATTCAATGTTTGACAGATAAAGGAGAACTTTAATGGAATATTCGAATATCTAGGTATCTCATATAGAGACCAAGTGGTAGCCCTAGGAAGAGGCCCCTTGATTTCTGAGTACTTTGACTGAAGTAAAATGAAACAAAAGGCTCTGTAGACTGTCTTCAAAAACATCCTGGTAAATATATAACTGGTGAACTAAGTGAAAGAGACATCCAAACAATTGCCCTTAAAGTGACGGTTAGAATCATAAAAATATCCTCAATTGGAGTTTCTGAAATAGCGGGTGAATCTTTGACATCCGGTAGGATGCTCCATCCCCAGCAAAAACTAAAAAAAGATAAGAAAATTAAAAAAAGAATAATGCCACGGAAATAGTCCAAAAGAGCCGTCCGAAATACACCAAGATCTTCCATAGAAGAAAACTGGAATAATGGGCCAACAAATAACGTGCGAAATATTTTCTGGAAGGACTATCCCGGGGATATATAAATAAGGAACGCTCTGTAGACAGGCTTAAAAGATGATCGCTTCACTATAATCAGGAAAGGATGATAATGCCTGCCGAAGATCAAAGCTTGATGGCCAATGCTTTTAAGAAAATGAGTGATTTCACTAACAACAAATGCAGTGTTTGTGACACAGAAGTAGAAAGTGTGAGCCACCTGACATCAAGTTGTAAGGTTCTGCTATGGGACGGCTACTATACAATGCGACACAATGGGATGAATAAATATATCTACTTGACCTTTCTGTAAAAAATTGAATATCCAGTGTAGTAGCAAGTCCTGGGAACCTAAACCAGAAAGAACTGTTGGAAATAAGTCATACACCATCCACTATGATTATGCAATCCCTACAGTTACACACATAGAAAACGGAACTGTTTAACCGGACATAGTGCTATGGCACAAAGTAGATAAAATAGCAACCCTAGATGAAGTTAGTATCCCTAATGATGCTGACTTAAACAGAGCTGAGAGTGAGAGGATAACTAAATACCAAGGCGTTATGTACGACAGAAAAAAAACCCTTGAATCTTAGGAAGATATCCATCATTCCAGTAATCAACGGAGCAACTGGGCCCAGGAAATAGGATTTCAAAACCTACCTGGTGGATATACCCGGTAAAAAATGCAAGAGAGATACAAACAATTGCTCTTAAAGGCCCGATTAGAATCCTAAAGAGATCTCTGGGTTGAAAAGCCAAAAACAAAACGTTAAAAAGCCATACAATGCATTTAACAAAACCAAAAAATGATTTAACATTTTTCGGCGATATACGCTCATATATATATATATATATATATATATATATATATATATATATATATATATATATATATATATATATATATATGATTTTACATTTTTCGGCGATATACGCTCATTATATATATATATATATATATATTTATATATATATATAATTTATTATTATTTCTTATATTAATATATATATATACTTTTATCATAAAATAACTAGAAGAATATCGATCGCAGGAGAGGTCAATTTTATTCCTCGTACAGAACAGTTTTGCTCCACTTTGATCTTCTCTTACGATGATTAAAATCAAGATAGAATGTTACTAAACCTCATTTTAATTTTAGTCAGAACCCATTACATGATGTTGCTTCTAGAAAATATCTCATATTTAGAGCTTAAGCTTAAGGGTTCTTAAACAGCAATTGACATTCAGGGAATATGTCTTAATTGATGTCTAATGACTATGAATCAAATTTAGTACATATCTTACATATTTGAATTTTCAAATGGAATGTTGTGCCCATATCGTGCACCCTAAATCCCTTTAAAATACTCAAGCGAAACTGAAATTTTAAGAATAATTGATATTTATATGCACGATCTATTCACATAGTAATATGATATAAACTACAGTATAGACAGATCATCGACACTTTCTCCTCTGCTGCGCCATATTTCATAGGCATAAATTGAACACTCTATGGCGTCAGACTTGTCTTCTTCTTAAAGTTCCAGTTACAAAGATTTAATGCAAATTATCATATCTATAAGGAATTTCCATAAAATGCCAACATAAAATATATTACTGTATTAGAAAAACGTGTGTGATAGATTTATTAGTTGAAATCATTACAACAGTTAATCGCAACCTGGGACTACCCATTCTTGAAGCATTGATTATTCGATCTCGTTAAAATCACTATCAATCAAACCCGTTTCAAATTTGGGAATTGGGTTTTAAAATGTTTTTAAACGTAAAGTGAAATTATTAAATTTTTAAAATTTTATTTAACCCAAACAAGGCATATTACCACTAAAGTGTAAAGGGTTACTGTGATAGGAGTCAGATATTTGGGGGGAGGCAGCCTTAGTGGAAGGCTGGATGTTTGTTGACATTACATTTAAATTTTTGCATGTTTGTATGGTCGGGGAAACAGGGCAAAGCTAGAGCATTCAAAACGCAAGCATTCCGAGGAAAAAAGCTACCAGAGTAGAAATTCATCCGGCATCTAGTGACCTCTACAGTGAAGAGGTGGGATTTTGCTGCTAGTCGGGTGGGTCGGGAGTATTTACATTGGAAGGTAAAAACGCAGTGAGTTCATCGGAGAACATTCCGTGAATTACTTGTAAAACAGGAATAGGGATGCAACCCTGCTGCGATGTGACAGGCGCTGGAGCTTGGCAGACACTGCGGGACGTGTTAGGTAAGAAATTCTGTTTTGTACCCTGTCCAAGAGGAAGAGGCTAGTATAATTCTCGCTATGGCTAATACACGTGAGAAATGACTCGTTGAAGTTGAAAGAGCTCGTAAGTTACACTCATCAAAATATGTTTCTGAGTTTTCGTTGCTGAGTTCTTTTGTTATAACGTGACTAAAACAAGGGAGGCAACTCTGTTTCGATCGAAACTTTCTGCTATAAACGTAACTTTTCAATGAGAAATTCGGTTCCTCTTTATAATCAGCCCACTATGAAAACACTATATTAATTTTTTAAATAGTCCAATTCGACACACCTTTTGAATATTGGCGAATTTCCATAACAAAAAATAGGATTAATTGTATTTTAAATTCCTATATAATAACATTAAGTGTTCGCTTTTGAAAAAAAAAATAGAAAAAGAAAAGAATACAAACGACTTGATCGAAGAAGAAATCAGATAATGATACGCCATGCTTTAATACGGCACTAGGTTAACAGTTAACGTTATTGTTAAGGCAACAAAAGTCGTAACAAACATAGCGTACTAGGAAATATAGTTGAGATTTAAAAAAACAAGGCTTGAAAAGACAATTAAAAAGCACGACACGATTTTTTTTTAAAACGAGAGAGAAACATCAGAAGAGTCGGCCAATTAAAACGCCTACACCAAATCTTGGTCGAAAAAAAAAACATCTTGACCTGTTTCTTGCACAAAGCAGCCACGTGGCATCAGTTAAAGCGGAGCGGTAAAAGTAATTGCGTAACTGAAACGGTTCCCAATGTGTGAGGCGTGAGAGACTCGACAATCTTTAATTCAGACGTACCTCGATATACTCTCGTTCGATGACAAATACGTCTCCCATTAGAAAGTGAAATAAATAATAAATGCAGGCTGGTGAGAATTTAAGTCATAGCAATATCATAGCTCAATTAAAATAACGAGATTGATCATGTCTAGAAGGATCCGTGTGACGTTAGAGTTTATGTGGTAGAAAGATTGGATCGATTATTTACTGACTAATAACTTACATCTATATTGGTTGTTTGGTTGTTGAGGTGTACATATCTTTTAATTCCTGGCTAACAGAAATGCGGTATTATTTAGCTGACGTGTTGGTTGGTTGTTGGGGTTTACATGTCAACACTTTTAGGTCATGTATATATCTATCTATCTTTATAAATTTAGGTATGTTTATATGCTTATATGTTTTTATGTACAGGATTCACACATAAACTAATCAACTGATCATTATGAATTTTGGAACAGAGCTGCTAGGCATAAGGGGTCCAAATGTTGACTATATTTTATTTAATTTTATACAAAGATAGTTTTATGAAAACCAAGCAATCTACAATAAATAACATTACGTTTGAAACGAGTAACAACATTTTAAAATGCTTGACGTAAATATAATTTATCATGTGACGCTAATTCTAGCGTCCCGGATTTTAAATTGTAATGGTTCTTCTGAAACTGAACCGGTTTGTACTTTTGACAGCTAACGATTTCACATATGGCTTTCTTGGCTGCTTTTTGAAATTCTCTTTTTCTCCAGCTTTTTGTTCATTTGTTTTTTTTTGTCACCTGAAGATGGTTCGACAAAAAAACAAAAGTGCTAGTTATACTTATTAGACATTCATTAATATTTTGATTTTGACACAAAATAGATTATTAAAATAATAATTTGAAAACATGAAAAAAGGTATCATCAAGCAGAATAATTCTGTTATGTTTAATGGTGTTTGCTTAAAGAATGCTACCTAATATATATATATATATATATATATATATATATATATATTTCGGCATCATATTTACATTTAGGAAAACGTTATTAAATAACAACAGTAAAGACATAGTTGTAAACACAAAAAGACTAACCTCACTTGATAATGAATTGATGAATCAAATCAAAAATACCCGGAGAAAAAAGACAAAAATAGGACAAATAACCCGCGGAACTTACATAGCAACGTTTGCCTATATATATATATATATATATATATATATATATATATATATATATATATATAACGTAAAATATAATAACACGAAATTACATGATTGTCGATGCAATAATTTATTTCAACCTTGCGGTTTTATTCAAGCATCCAACTTAACAATTACATTTTTGATACTGATAGAAAATTGAATTCATCCTCGGCACTTCAAACACAATCAGAGGGAGTGGTGGTAGCAGCCGGTTTGAACACCCAACATAGAGCGAGTAGAAATTAACATCTTATATTTAACTAAATTAATCTAAGGAGATCTTATGGTTTTTTTTGTTTATTTTTATTAAATAATAACGTCTGGGTTAAGCGCACATATTCTTCATATCCGACCTGGTGACATACGCCTCCATACATACGCACACATATACCTATTCTTAACATCACACACACACAATTTTTGGCTAGCCCGAAATTCAGCTTACCAAGGCCAACGAGATTTTTTACCCGGCAAACGAAACGAGAAAGTCTAGTGTCATCGGCTGGTTGACACTTCTCGTGCCCTAATTTCATCTAGATTCGCGCGTCAAAATTAATTTGAAAATTAAGAATACTCTGATTTTCACAAATTCATCTTACATTAGTTTATAATCTATGGAAGCCTATAATTAATTCTAATCTAATATTGTCTAGTGATAATATTATACACTTAATTTAATTCGCTATCTTATTTTAAGTAAATAACATCTGCATACATCCCTATATACATACACATCCATCTCTACACGCACACACATGTATACATACATATACACACACATACATATATACTTACATCTACACACACATATATATATACACACATACACACATATACATATATATATATACACATACATACACACGCACCCACACATACATACATATATACCCCCGTACCTACTACCTTGAATTAAAATTTTTTTAAGACATCGAAGATAAATGTGTTTCGTCTTTAAGTATTCATTAAAGAACATCCCTACTAAATGAATGCATACCTACACACACACACACACAAACATATGCACATACACACACATACACACGTATACCTATACACACCTATATATATATATATATATATATATATATATATATATATATATATATATATATATATATGGTCTTACGGAAAATAAAGATCTTCTGGAAATTGCTTTAAACGACTTCGATACCATTATGTTGGAATATAATTTGCAAGTAATTTAAATCTTTAAAAATGCAAATTATATATATATATATATATATATATATATATATATATATATATATATATATATATATATATATATATATATATATGACTGATGATCCCTTAAAATAGTGTTAGAAACAAACTAATATAATAACTGTAAAAAATAAATTGACTTACATGAGTGATTTTCCACTGAAAGACTTGGGACTATAAGTTTTTTTTTTTTTTTTAAAGTTTTTTTTAATATAGTTTTAATGGTTGAGAAACTTCCGAGACTATATATATATATATATATATATATATATATATATATATATATATATATTGATGTACACATAGAGAGAGAGATATAGATAGATAGCAGGTCTTTTTTTATCTATTTATTTATCTCAACAATACCCTTATCTATCCATCGCATACCTTAATCTATCTATCCATCGTAATTCACTCTTATTTATCAATTCGTCTCAATGCATTGTTATCTAACTATTTATAAAAAAGTGACGGTGTCGTAAATTCAAACACCCCTATTTAAGCCAATTTGACTTTGCAACTATAAAGTACAATTCACTTATAGCGTTGGATTACTGTTTAGCGTCAAACTATAAAACAAATGAAAAAATAGAACATTTCGAGAAAAGAAAAACAAGCACCTGACTCCAAACTCACCAACCTCCCATTAAAAAAATAAGAGCAAAACAAAACATAAACAAAATAACAAAAATAAAAGGAAAACCAACAGAAAAAGAAAGTAGCAAACTCAAATGCTCAGTGAGTAGATATTCAATAAATAAAAAGTGTCAGGACGAGACGATGTCATTTCAGGGGTTTAAAAGGGTCTCATTTCTTCCCACCCCATGATTTCGGGTAAACTTACACCGGGGATCCACCATTTGTGGCGTGGATGGACATGTCATTTAAAATAAAACCCAGGGTGGGCTTTCCACGGGTACGTATATCGGTATTAAGTCGATCATCTACGTTTTCTATGATCTTCAACACCAGTGAAAGCACATGTAATAACATGAATATACCCTCAGCTAGACATTTTTGGCTACTACTAACTCTGCCGTAGTGATAATGAGCACTCATTTTACGTCAGCTTTCGTCAGATTGATTTGCTTGAATTTATCTATTAATTTACGATTAAGCTCTACTCTTTGCTTACCCTCTGTAAAACATTTACAGCAAAAACTCGTCTAGCTACAACCACTGTAATTATTGTCTTTCTTCCTCTGTGTATCTGGAGCTAAGCGGAACTTCCATAAGCAGAGTTTCTTTCCAATAACTTCCCATCTGTGGAACGCAATACCACGGGACTGTTTCCCAGCTTACTACAACATGGTTGTTTGCAAGTTCAATGCTAACAAATTCTTAAGTAATCAAATTCTTCTCAGATCCAACCATCGTCTGTAATCCTCAAAATGTTTGTTTTATAATCCACCTGACACAAATTCATTAACGCTTGTCCTCAGGTGGCTTTTGGGCCTTGATGATCGGTGATCCGTTAGTAAAAAAATACTAATTCAGTTCATTAGTCTGATTTCTTCCTTTTTTCTATTTAAGGCTTCGTTTGTCATGGTGGTTGAGCACTTTTGGCATTGTGTCCTTAACGTTCTATTTATAAACTGGTTTCTTCTATTCGCATAATTAGATTCAATTTTATTCTTCTGATCACGAAGGTGTGTACTTGGTCTAATGGTTATCGTCACAGTCTGTGGAATCGGCTATACCGGGTTCAAATCCTATCGGATCCATTGTGGTCATTTACGCACTAATACTGTTGTTTAAGGTACGCACATGCAGTTTCCATACATCAATAGGTAAAATAGCAACTTGCATATACATAGAATCGTTAAGGCATTAAGTAACCCGTCAACAGAAAAACAGATAAACCAAACTACACGTTATGGTCGTAGTAATAAGTGTTAAGCTAGGCCATTTTATAATCCATTTCTTTACGTCTTTTAAAAAAGAAATTGTAAATAGTATGTAAACGATAAATTCTATTTCATCTATCAATGAGACCTTAACAGGTACTACCACATTGGATAAGAATGAACATGTAAAAAATGCAAACCCAGGGGTGACTACAAATTTTAAATATTGGGTGAGTAAACCCACTAGTATATAAAATGGTTGGATGAGAATAACAGAAAATTAAAAGGTTAGTCGGGGTCAAATTGCCGAAGAAGAGTTTAGGATTACCAGACTGTGGGAATTAATAGAAACAGATATGACTTTACATGGCTCAAAGCGAGAGTGAGAGAGAAAATAGTTCCTTGAAAGCACGCAAAGCGCGAACATGACAAAGAGAGCTGAGCTGATAAAATATCACTAAACAGTGATTATCGATCTCTCTTTGACCCCCCACATATCACTGGTCAGTTATTTAGAACGAAGATCAAATTGAATAAACCTCTTCTATCTTCCATCAGTCTTTGGTCGACTTAGTCCTTTTCGAAAGTGTAAATAAGGAGTTTTGATTTTAGGCGTCAAGGATCACGAAGGAACACGTACAAAAACAATCAGCTAACAATGTATGGACAATAATTGTGAACTTTTATGTGATTTTTTTTGTAATAATGGCGGCGACTTGATTTTCTGTATGTATGACACAAGGTTGAAACGCAACACAAACTCCTAAAGTAAGGCCTCAATATCGGATACAGTTTCATGTCATACCAAAGATGGAGTATTGGTAATTAAAGCGGTTGACCACATCATTTTTAGATTATCACACAAAATGCATTCTAAAATATTTATCATATTTTGGATGATGTTTGAAAAGAACTTTCAGGTTAATTGTTCTAATTTGCAAATAACTCACCAAGTGACCCATCTCTTACTAAATTTCTCTCTCTCTCTCTCTCTCTCTCTCTCTCTCTCCCTCTCTCTCTCTCGGTGTATGTTGTTTGTTAATTTAGCTTCCGTTACTGTCTCTCTTTCTGTTTGTTTATTAATACTCGAAAGTAATAAAGAAAGAAAAGAATAAAACAATAGTCCATCATAGACAAAAAGGAATATCATCATAGGCAGCAATACAATCAGAGAAAGAGAGAAAGAGAGAGAGAGAGAGAAAGAGAGATAGAGGGAGAGATAGAGAGAGTGAGAGAGAGAGAGAGAAAGAGAGAAATAGGGCGGGCTAATTTTGAATTTTATCTTTTTATTTGTTTATATTTAACTGGCTGTACAAACTCACCTTTTCCGGATTAAAATATTTAAACTGAACTAATTCGATGACCAAACAGGTAATATTTTTCTAGTATATATATATATATATATATATATATATATATATATATATATATATATATATATATGTGTGTGTGTGTCGGTGTGTGTGTGTGTGTGTGTATTTTTAGATTGATATGAACGGACTTGAAAGATACGCGAACGCACGTGTCTATTAAATAATTTGTGTTCCAACTTTTCTAGGTCAGTATATTTTCGGTTGTCGCTACCATCTGCGATTTGAGTGACAAGTTAGGGGTCACAGGGTCAAACACTGCCCTTTTGAAAGAGTGTGAGAATTAAGTTGGTGATTTCATTTTTCCCGTCGCTTTATTTTTCACTTAAGATCAAATTTGCATATTGTTTGATTTCAAACGTAGAAAGTGTCCGATATATAAATTAAGGACAACATACTGACCCCCATGTGGAGGACACGGGAGCGACTTTCACCCGAAGTGACTAAAGATTGAAACCTATCGAAACGGCCGACAGTCTTTAAGAAACAAGGAGAAATCCTTGGCCGTTTGGTTAGGAGCAAACTGTAGTATATGTTCTGATACTACATTTAATCTTTTTTATCCTCGCTCAGTGAAAGAGAGATCCTTCTAGACTAACGAAATTTTAATTTTTTGTCACAATATGGAATGTAACTTTTCCGGGAGCTGGATTTTTACCACATTAAAAATCAACCATGTGTCTAACTCTGCCCTCGTGGAGAGGCAAGAAAATAGGACAACAAGGGGAAGTAAATTCTACGAACTAAAAACATTATCTTAGATTTTACCTTCCAACTTTCTTTTCAAGCTTTTGTCGTGTATCTCTAACGGCGAATCGAAAATCAACTGACTTTGAAATTGTTCGAACCCTGTGTTATTTCTAAACCAGTCGTTTTCTTTACTTCATCAGCCAGCCAGTCTTTAGTCGATAAGTACATTTTCTCACTACTTGACTTCAGCATTGGTATCCTTAATGCATTTATACTATAATTTTACCGTAGATCTATTTGATCTAGTGTCAATTGACATTTCATGAAGTCCCGATGTTCAATCAGACCAACATTGAAAATAGGATTACGAGAAATGTACCCGTTTCAATGATTATACAGAGTCAATTATATACACATTTCTTGAACAATTCACTATACCGAACTTATCCAACGCATAATATATGTTTAAAAAATTGATTCCGCAGAGAGCTACTTGGCCCATCGGACTATATAACTAAGAATTTATAATAATAGAAATTACGAATTCTAAAAAATGAACAATTTGAGTCAATAAGAAAATCTATAAATAATAATGATCGCATACACACACACAAACACTCACGCACAAATACTCACACACATATGTAGAGAGAACTTGAATGCCACAGAAGAGAACTTAAATGCCTACTAGACGCTGTCCTCGAGTGTCTAAGGTTTCTTTGTACAGAGATTTATCAAGACAACTTGGCATGAGAATACTTCCTCCTATAGTAAACCCTGACCAAATATTTAAAATAACATAGTATTCGAAGCCCAAATAATATCCCCTTAGTATGGCTACCCCACACTGGCTTATACGAGAAATGGTGCACCTTCTCAAAGTTATGTTGTCTCTAGTAACAAAACTAAGCTGGATATTCCACTAGACTAGAAGGATTCTTGTCCTGGAATCTGGTAAGACCAAGAGACCACAAATAGATATTTTATAACATAGTTAACTGGTCAATTAGAGAGAGGAAAATAACGTTCTTAACTTCTTTACTAACTCAACGTTTGAGAGGTAACATAGGAGTTGAATGGAATATTCAAATATATATGTATCTCATACAGATATCAAGTGTTAGCCCCAGGAAGGGGCCCCATGATTAATCAGAATTTCGACTGAAGTAAAATGAAACAAAAAAAAAATCTAGTATACAAATATATTTATGGCAAGTAAACTGCACAGAAAAATTCATTTTTATTTCCCGAAGGAAATCATTTACTCTTCGAGAATGTAACATAAACGTTTCTAGGTAGCTTACTTGCCATAAATATATTTTCATACCACTACTAAGCTCTAATCACGGATTGAGCACTTTTGAAGTAAATACTGAAAATATATACACGTAATATAATACATTACCTTATAATATTATGTGTGCATATGCATAACATATAATAGCCTCTCTCTCTCTCTCTCTCTCTCTCTCTCTCTCTCTCTCTCTATATATATATATATATATATATATACACACACACACACACACACACACATATATATATATATATATATATATATATATATATATATATATATATATATATATATATATATATTATAAATCAGTAGAATACTACATTTATGACATAATCAGTATTTTGGGATCAGGCTCCGAAAGAAATCAACATGAACAAATATTATTGTGTACATGTGTTTCAGAAATTTATTTTCTATAATTCAATTTTCAACACAAAAATCTACATCAATTTGTTACATGCAAAACAAACAATGGAAATGTTAAATGATCACGAACGCATGAACTTAAAACAATCAATAATATATACTTTTAATATACATTATCAGGAAATGTGACTGTATGTATGTTTGTATGCGTTTTTAAATGTATGATATCTGAGTTAATTGTATTTACCAATGGTTTTGATGTGTAATACGAAGGGATCATTTAGGATCTACTTTATTTAATTAGAAGTAATTAAATGTAAATATTACTCAATAAAAGTTGTTGATCTGTGGAACTGCGGTCAGAACTTATTTCTAAAAATAGATATAATAATTTTTTATTTGTCTAGTGTTATTTGACTTACTGGTCTTGCATAAACAGGTATAATCCCCTTATTTGGGACTATTGGGATCTTAATACTATAGGATAATATTGACGTTAGTGTAATCTGTAAGATTGGGAATGAATAGATTTTTGAAATGAAAAAATCCTATCTCGAATAATAAAAGATTAAATTATATAAGAGTAGTTCCTTCTGACCCCCTTGATCTACGATATTATAAAAAAATGTATCTCTTATCACCTATTAAATAATAAGACGCTAAACGTAGGTTTAGATTGGGTAATGCTCTTTTTTTTGGGGGGGGGGGAGTATTTTCTAATACATAAATTAAGTCGGTTCGGTTTCTATGAAAATTGAATTCGATTAGTAAACCTTGGCATGTGTTTGGGGTTGAAGATTCTGTAAGGATGAAACGTATGTCTGTGTATACTAATTAAAAATATTTATTATCAAATAATTGATATATATATATATACATATATATACGTATATATACATATCAATTATATAATGATATATATATACATATATATATATATCATGGACGGCGGCACCGAAGGGGGAAGGGGGGTCAAGCCCCCCCTTTTTGACTTGCCCCCCCCCCACTTTACGGTCATCAATAATGAAGTTATATATGCATGTGTTTAACCGGGCCCCCACTTTTATAACTGTCCCGCCGGTCCTGTATATATATATATACATATCAATTATATAATGATATATATATATACATATCAATTATATAATGATATATATATACATATCAATTATATAATGATATATATATATATACATATCAATTATATAATGATATATATATATATATATATATATATATATATATATATATATATACATATCAATTATATAATATTACAGAAATTCACCTAGTATATATGAAAATTGAATTCGATTAGTAAATCTTGGCATACGTTTGGGGTTGAATTATCTCCCCTCATCTGAGAGAGTTCAATTGGTGTTTACTAGTCACGTCTGCATTTAATGACAGTTATTATCGAAAACTATTGGATAAATATTAATCTCCTGCAATATAAAAATATGTTTTCTTTGTTCTTTGTACACCCATAAGTATTTTAAAGTCGAAAATTATTTACTGTTTAAGTTATTAATTTTTCAGAAGAAATTAAGCATAAATTATTAAAATATTATCTTTGATAGAACTTTGTACTATAGACATTCTTTGAACAATATATCCATCTTTTAAATTAATATATATATATATATATATATATATATATATATATATATATATATATATATATATATATATACATACATTTGACTTTTGAATGCACTTATTTTACCTGTCAGGAAAGGAAAAGGAAATAAAATAAGGTTTCTGGATTTTGTTGGTTATTTTTTATGTGTTTCTGACCATTTTACAATTCCTTTGTAAGTTTTGCCTGTTACGAATTGATAAAGATGTTTTTGTGCTGAAGATGTGATTATGGATAATAAAATGTCCATAGTTATAATATATGAGCTCGGTTTGTCTGAAAGCACTAATCATTAGGTTAAATTTAACCTGCAGTATTCACGTGTATCCTGGAGATTTGGAATATTTCATTTTTTTTATTCATATAATAACATCGATGTTTTCTGTCTCCTTATTATATAACTAAAGTTATAATCATTGAACTTGACATTTTAAACATATATACAGGGTGGCCAAAAAGTCACCGAGGGATTATTTTAACTTGAATAGATTCTTTATTTTTAGTGGTACCATAATGCAATTTTAACATAATATGACGAAGACAATGGAGATTGGTATGCAAAAAAGAACAAAAATAAAACAGTTGGCAATGACAACTGGCCTTCACGTTCCCCAGACTTGACTAGCCCTGACTTTTCTCGTGAGGGTTTATTAAAGAAAAAGTTTACATAAACACACCTGAAACTTTATAGGAAATGTAGGAGAACATCAGGAATAAAGTCGGGGAATTAAATCGTAATCGAGTGATTCTGCAATTGGCCATGGATAATGTTTTGGAAAAGAAAAGGATTTGTGAAGCTGAAAATTAAAACACTTTTGAAAGATGTTATTTTTCATGAATAAATTCTTTATATATATATATATATATATATATATATATATATATATATATATATATATATATATATATATATATATAATGGTGAGAAGATAACTCCACATATGCTTTTGTTGTAATTTAAAGTGCGTTTCTTGGCTGAAAATAATGAATTTCTTCATATTTAATAAATTAAAAATAGCCTTATAGAAAGCAGAAAAGTTTCCTTCCGGTTCACTGTTAAGCATTTAGAAGTAAGTATAAATATATTAGTTAACTTAATTTAATTTTATCGAGGAATGGAATTATTCGGTGAACCTATCACCATCGTTAGTCAAGATGGAAATGAGCGCAAATGTAAGATCTCTTTTGTTCAGGTTTATTTCTCATTTGTAATTATTTAGTTGTTGTACCGTGCGACAGGTGACGACACCGCTCATTCATCGCTTAAATGACACCCCAACTTATCAAACCACAATATAGGCAACATACATGTATTTTATTTACATAGAGACTTTAGTTCCACATAGCAACACACAAAAAATTAAACTAAACGCGTTTCAATAAGATAATATGAACCTTCAAAACTGAACATGCTTTTATACCCAGTCCTGTGGCAAAATCTTTTAGTGGTGCCATAAATGACATTTCCGCCTTAGCTACCGAAACTGTTACTACTTCCGATTGACGCCTGATATGGACAGGCGCTATCATTGTAAGGAAACACAAGTATTGACTTGAGGATTTTATAATAATATTCATGGATCTGCATTCACACCGAATATTCATAAACAACAAAGACAAAGTTTTAGTTTGATTTAAATTAGGTAGTTTGAATTGGGAAAAGTGAGTTTGCCAAAGCAAGTTAAATATAATAAAATAAGAAGACAAAGTCTAAAATTAATCTATTTTTACTCTATATTTCTTTCTCTCTCCTTTGATGTCTTCCTTTCTCTCTACAGCTACGGGTTTATCAGTATCACCACTGCCCTGATATATCCATCGTCAATAATTGACTATTCTAATCTGTTTATTCTCTTTTTATAAATTATTCTTGACGGTTAATACACACACACATAACGAGAGAGAGAGAGAGAGAGAGAGAGAGAGAGAGAGAGAGCGATATATACTATATATATATATATATAATACTATATATAATACTATATATATGTATATATATATATATATATATATATATATATATATATATATATATATAATATTATTATTTCATGTATCCACATAAAATGTTATAAGGAGATATAATATTTTATGTATCAATTTTCATTATTTACTTCAACAGTGCTCAATACGAGAGTAAAGCTAGGTAGTAAGTTATGAAAATATATTTATGGCAATTAAGCTACACAGAGGTTTCTACGTTTCAACAGATATATATATATATATATATATATATATATATATATATATATATATATATATATATATAAACCTGTGATACAGCGAAACAGTCTGTATGTAGATGACTATATAAAGTACCCTCCCTTGGTAGAGCTTATTTGTAAGGATATCGCCAACTTCCATTAGCTTTAAGGCATATCTCATTAAGTAAAACTAATTCGAGCTCCGGCACTTGACAATGTTTACATTGAGATATTACTTATATTCAGTCAGTGTTGTATGACAGCGCAGGAGTAGGAGTTCGACGGTTGAGTTTCAATCCCGGATTGAGGCACGAACTGGTCTAGCCGCACTGAAGAGCTGTGATACAGCGAAACAGTCTGTATGTGGATGGCTATATATATATATATATATATATATATATATATATATATATATATATATATATATATATTTCAAAAAACAGTATACATTAGCTTCATCGTCGATCGATACATGCGGATTCACGAAAACACTGGAAACTCAGCACGCAGAACTAAACATACCAAGTGTAACCGTTCTTCAGAAGATGCTATAGCAAACTAACGCATATCTCTGTGTGCCAAGTTTTCCGTGTTTCTGTGAAACCACACGTAGACATCTACGATCAAACTAGTATTTTTTATTGAAACACCAACAAAGTTGGTACATTTTTGATCGGCGTTACCCTGGTTGAATAATATCTACAATTTAAAAAATCATCCAATTGGGTTCAAATAGGCCAGGTTCCATCAGGGAGATCGGTTTTCCAGCCATTTCCAATGTTATCTATTATATAAATGAGAGGTGAATGGTTTACATTATTATTATTTTCAATACACTTAAACAAGAGAGAGTAATAGGCTGAGGGGTGAGGGATGTGGGAAAACGGGGAAAGAAAAAAAAGCTAGAGCGATAGAAGTTTTAATATGAAGATGTTATACATAATTTTAAACTCATTCTATTTTTTTATGGTTTCGGGCAAAGTCGGGTTGCCCTGCTACTATATAATAAAGGATATTATCAAGATTGTTTGTTTGTGGTACATTTTATAAATAGTATTAACATATCTTAAAGTACCCAATACTACAAGAGTAGAGTAGATATATGACTATATCAATTTATCAACAATAAAAGTAATTTGAACCGTAAAATTAGACACTTCTATTGAAGTCAATTTACATTTACAATTATAAAGTACTACTGGCTTGTTGCGTTTATTTACAGTTTTAACGTTAAACTAAATAAATCACAAATGAAAAAACAACATCCCGAAAGAAAGATAAAACAAAGCGATTAATCCCTCAAACCACAAACACTCTGAAAAAAAAAGCAAAACTAAAATGAAAACAAGACGGTATAACACCAAACAAAAACATAGAGTAAGCCAAGTATCACAGTCAGATTTTAAGCGAGTACACATTCAATAGATAAAAAGTGTCAGGACAAGACGATGTCACTGTCAGAGGTTAAAAGAGGTTCGTTTCCGGTGGTGTGTATACAGCCTTGAAATTGCGCTTTCACTACAGTAGAAATCCTTTTTCTTTTTGCAAATCTTATCATTACTATCAGTATTTGTACTTACTAGAAGTTCTCACACAGGTCATCATCAGTGATTACTCACTAATAATAACCAGTGGTGAACCCTGCAGTCTGGGTGACAACAAGTCTTACCAGATTTACAGTACCTTCAACCTCTTTCGATAACCTTTGAAAATGACTTTGCGTTATCGCAACAACCGCTTACCATTGATTTCTCGCTGGCAACGACCATTGGTCTTCACTTAAAATGAGTGTCAGTTAGCTTCCTCAATGCCATAGTGTTGCATTAGGGGGCCCTATGTTGAAAAGGTGTACTTCAGCTATTACGAGATCGGTATAGCACAATACAGGTCGGGCTGAAACAAACTTTGGGAAATGAATGTGTTTTCTCGCGAATGAGTACCGGATAGGTGAACTTAAGATACAAAGAAACAGGGCCTTGGGGTCAATGAAGGTTAGAGATAAAGCATACGATGACTTCACTTGTTTTTGTCGCTGACGATAAACGAAAGTTTCAAACGGTTTTGCTCATGAGTCCGAGCGAGGTATACGTATAAAACTATGCTCTGAAGTCTTGAGTTAACTGTCGGTATGAGTCCGAATGCGAAAAGCCCGTTCGTCCAGGCCCCGTATTTGATCATCTAGTAAGTTAGGATGAACATAACAGAAAGAGCAAGTGTATAAGATAGACGGTAGTTAGGATATAACGGACCTTTCTTCTACGTGCCTGTTTAATTTAGAGAAAATAAAACCCTAAGATGTCTCAAAAATGTCTTTCGAATTCTTTTGTTGGATAGAAACAGTTTTGTTCCCTAGACACACTGATGAGACGGCCACGGAGACGGAAAGAAGAAAGAAATCAACGCGGTGATTACAGCGTGAAGGAGATAAAAGAATTCTGGCAACTCAGCAACAAAAAAGCAACGGAAAATGAAAGGTAAATTTCGCTTAATATTAAATGAACTTTTGTACAATGAGAAAAAGGAAAAGAAAGATACTAAAAACGTACTATTTACGCTCATATACAATGTTAAAAGGAACTAACGATTGAACACCCATTATACATTTATTAGCACACACATCCATACACACAGAGATACACATAAAAAACTTGCGATTGCACGCCCACACCCGCATACATAAATTAAAAGAGTAATTAATGATTGAATAGACCCACCCCACATTATTAAGACGCATACATTATGAAGAACACACATTCCCACAACCACAAACGTTAAGTGTAAAATACAGGAAAAAGCGTGATTTAATAAAAGAATCTAAAACTGTTTGAGAACTTTTAGTAACGATTTAAAAATCACCATAACGTTACACTAGTACTCTCCGCACTCTTCCAGTAGAGATCTGGTTAGTGCCCCCCTCCTCAGTCTTTACATCTTCATTGACCCTATTTTTGTGTGGTATCAGCCGACATTGATGTTTTTTTTTTGGGGGGGGGGTCACAGTTTATTATTATAATTATTTGTACTCACTAGGAGTTATCACACAGGTAATCGTCAATGATTGCTCACCGACAACAACCATTGGTGTTCCCTCGAGTCTGAGTGACAACAGGCCTCTCCAGATTTTCAGTACTCTCCATATCTTTTCGATAACCGCCGCAAATGACCTTGCGGTATCGCAACAGCCGCTTACCATAGATTTCTCGCCGGTAAGGACCATTGGTCTTAGAGATTTGAGTGGCAATAAGCCTCCCCAAGGTCCTAGCACTTTCCACACTCTTCCAGTGTAGGTTTGGTTTCTGCTGTCCCTTCTCGGTCCTCTCATCCTCCTTGACCCTTTACAAATATATTGTGTGATGTCAGCCTAGACCGGCACTATCTTTTGTTTTTTATTTTAGGGGGGGGGGCAGCTTATGATATTTCTTGCAGTTTCTGATCATGCGGTGGTGTTTTTCCTGTGGTTTTGTTTTCTCCTTGGACTTCCATGTGACTGGTTACCATTTGTAGCTTATGCGAGTTGGTTTGCACATTCAAGGGTTTTCCTTAATATTACAGCAGTTTTGATCATTACCGTTCTTTGTAGTGTCTCAGTGATACCTTTGATTCCAATTTCTCCCAGTCTTTTTACCATTTATTTTGGAACTGTTCTTAGTGCTCTTACGATTATTGCTATTATACTGACTTTCTTCAATTCTTCCTCGTCTTCTTGGTCCTCTTTCTTGTACTTCTTATTATTATAGAAGAAACTTTTGACTATTTATTTTCTATTAAATAAATAAATGTATGAATTTAATATGTGTCAAGTTAAAAAGATTTACATTTTAATGGGTGACTATTTGGAATAGATAGATTTTTGTTAATTCATTTTGCTCTGGAAAATCCGTTGGGCTAATACCTTAGTAATGTCTAATGACTCTAATATCATTGAGGACACATATTGTAGTAGGAAGATCCATGTTACGAGTATATATATATATATATATATATATATATATATATATATATATATATATATATATATATTAATTTTATACGTACATAAAAGTAATACATGGACACGTGTTTCTGGCTCTCAGTCGTCATCAGCATGGTTAAATTAGACAAGGATCGAACCTTTCTATAGTCTGGCGTTTTTCCCCCAGGTTATGACGCCTTGCCTGGAAATATGTACAATTTTTATCATCTAAATATTTAATGTATTTTATGTAATTGTTTTTATTGGTGATTGCAGCGTTTGTTGCTTTTGTTATACTGCTTTACCAATTGTTACACTTCCTAAGTGATAAAGATGCAGAAAATTAATCACATAAGAATACATTAAATATTTAGATGCTAAAAATCGTACACATTTTCAGGCAAGGCGTCATAACCTGGGGGTAAAATGCCAGACTGTTGACATTAACATCGAAGGTTCGATCCTTGTCTAAGTTAGTCATGCTGATGACGACTGTGAGCCAAAAACACATGTATCTGGATTACTTTTATGTACGTATGAAATTAATAAAAAAATATATATTAACGAAAAATACGTCTTATAAAGTTAAAGGTGACTAATAATTAAATTTTCCGCATTTTTATCACTTAGGAAGTGAAACAATTGATAAAGCAGTATAACAAATAAAAACAATTACATAAGAATACATATATATATATATATATATATATATATATATATATATATATATATATATTTATATATATATATATATAGACGAATTTATGTAGGTAATAATATAAAAGTAAATTTATTTAGTTCAGATCGATTCGACTAGGAATCAATTTCCAAATGCAAAGCTGAAGTTCAATATTTAATATTAAAAATTCAAATATTCAATAGAGCGATTAAATAAAGTATAAAAATTCAAGGTTATATCATTCGATTATTTAATGATAATTCGGAACAAAATACATTTTACACATGCTTCTTGAGGAGTCGCAGGCAATCACAGGTAATCCAGGATAATTCATAAAAAACTGTATCGGAAAAATGGCAAATAGAGGATCCGAAGATTGTTAGATTCAAAATTCAAACACAGAGTAAAAGCGAAGAATAAACAATCAAATCTGGTTACGAAATCAAATAATAATGCAGGTGAGGGTCTAGTATTTCATTGTTTAGATTGTTTTTATGTTATTTTCGAACTTTTGAAATCCTTTGCTTTTATACCTTCAATTTTGTACAATATTTTTATCATTATTAATTGCTGGAAATTAATATATATATATATATATATATATATATATATATATATATATATATATATATATATATATATATATATATATATATGTATATATGTAAAAATAAAAATGGAATAAAGGATAAGCAAATCAACAACTAGCAAAAATAAACTCAAAAACACATATTGAATAGTTCTACCAAAATATTTCAATTGTAAAATACAATCATCATCAGTCGGTAGCAGAACTTTAATTAAAAACAGAAAAAGTTTTCAAATTTATACAAAGAACGCAATTTGAGGGGAAAATAGTCACGTCTAATAAACAGTAGAAAGGGAGGAAGAAAGAAATGTTAAAAAAGAAAAAGAAAAAGAAAAAGAAAGAAAGAAACAAATCAACAGTTAGCGTATAAACGCCAATTGGAAACGCTGTAAGTTAATACAGCGGGGAAGAAAGATTAGTAGTAATTTAAAATGAATGACAACAAGGAATTAAACAAATAAGGAGGATGAGGAGGAAGAGGAGGAGGAGGAGGAGGAAAAAAGAATTGAAGTTATAGAAGTTATCCGTTATCATATTGATTTAGGTTCATTTCGTTTAGAATTGATCTGTCAGAAGATGTAGCAATATTATAGAATCCTGGTCTTTGAATAATTGTATTATTATGACGAGAATTAAACAAGATTCTATGAGACGACGGAGTTTAGTGTCGTGTATATGTTTTATTGAAATCGCCCTCTGTGTGTATATATATATAATACTAGCTGACCCGTGTCTAGGCGGTGTCCGGGAAAGTCGAATAACTTAAGAATTTTTTTGCAAAATCTGTAACTATTGGATTATATGGTGCTTATGATTGACCAGCCCGAACAAAGACCTCACAATGTTAATGTAAGACAGCAGCTGAAACAATTAATTAAATACGTTTAGTAATAACACTCTTGCCATGCTTAGTTGTTGTAATCTTGCCATTGAGATGCACATGTATGTTTGTAGATAATGTAACGTGATGCACTTTCACAAAGATGACAATTTAATGCAAGCATTGAGCTCATCAGTGCGAGTTCAACGTGGAACAATGGGAAGTGTTTGTCAGAAGTCTGTTTTTTCTTTAGTTGTGCAATACCATCCCGAACAATTGATTGGTGCTCATGTGGTTGGTATCCCAAAGTCGTTTTTGATGAGACACTGCACATGCATAGAGTGTAAAAGCAGTCTCCAAATTAAGAAATAGAAAATATCGGTATATTTCTAGTAGCTGTTAGTTTAGTCACGTAAATTTTTATGAGTTGATATACGTATGTATTCTGGAATATCTGATGTTTGTCTGTTAGTGTCGGCGATTAATTAAATAAGTTAAAGAGAAGATTATTCCTTGAACGTGACTTCCGGTTATGAAGTTTTAAAGAGGATACTTATGCAGTTTACGAACTGGGCTGAATAATAACGTTATAATTTAAAAAGCCATTCTGAACATGGGGAAGTGGAGGGTTGATTAACTATTCTGTACTTTCCTGTAACAATTTAATAAATCAAAGATAACGTAAAAATTGAATTTAACTGTTTGAAATATAGCCCGATCCGTAAACTGTATAAGCAGCATAAAGAGGCAAATAGCGTATTATATAACATGTCTGATGTTATTTGTTACTTTTCAAAATCAAAATAACGTTGAAGTGTAGTGTCTGTTATACTATACATACTCTTTTCTCTTCTCGGTCAGTTAACAAGTCATCCTTCTAGACTGCAGCAATTTTTATTTTAGTCCCAATCCGGAGTGCCCCTATTTGAGGAGATGGATTTTCCCCACATTAGAAACCGACCTTGTGTCTAATTAAGCCCGGTCCGTGAACTGTATAAGTACCATAAAGAGAAATATAACGTATTATATAATATAGCAGGACCCGTGTCCCGGCGTAGTGCGGGAGAGATATATAATTATTAGAGTATTAATTCGTAAAAAGGAGTTGAGAAAAACCCTGTAATTAATTTAGGTGATTAAAATAAGATTTATCAATGTTTTGAGTGAAATAAAATAGATTTTTCTATTTTTTGTGTGACTGAACCCTCCCCTACAATTGTAAGTAGCAGGTGATTTGTAAAAATAAAAACCATTGCCCCTCCTTCCCAAAAAGTAAATGTGATCCAAAAATATGCGTCAATGATTCCAAGTTCAGTTCAGTGAAAGAAAAATCCTTCTAGGCTGATGCAATTTTTATCCCAATCCGAAGTGACCTTTTTGGCTGTAGATTGAATTTACCAACAATAAAAAACATTGGTGGTTTTTACTGTGTTGAAAATCCATCTCCTGGGGGGGGGGGGGGAGGGGAAATACAAATTATTGCAGTCTAGAAGGATTTCTTCTTCACTAACATAGGAGAAAAAAGAATAAGTTTATTACTTCACTGACCGATAAGAGAAGAGATTAATTAACAGATACTACACTGTTAAGTATATTGTGAAACTTAAAAAAGCATAAGTAAAAATAAACCGAATTAAATTAACCTTTTTGTTCATGGTAGTAAGTAAATAAAGAAATGGAGAGAGATAGTTTGGAGGGGGGCTCTAAATACATCTACTGAGAATAAAAGTAAAAAGTGCCGCAGTCTAAAATGATTCCATTCTTCACTAAGAAAAGAGATTTTATTTTGTTATTGTAATAAGTAAATAAATAAATAAAGAGAGAGAGAGAGAGAGAGACAAACAGACAGAGAGAGCGTATGGTTATAATAGGCAAAATAAAAGAAGGGAAGGTAAGATATTATGTCATACTAACGAAAACGTGATAGCACTTGTTGAATTTTCTCTTTTCGATAATTTTTAATCGTTGTCTCTATTCGGCGAGCTAGTTTCCGGATCTCTGGTGTTAGCTTGTGGAGTATTGACCAGAGAGTTTTTTTTCATCCATCTCGAGTGTTTTCGATCTTCACAATCGTCTTCAGGAGTTGGATTTTTTTATATTGTTGTTGTTATTTAAGATGTTTAATTATTTTCGTGTGCACTTTTGGCTGGTGGCAAAATTAGGTGTTATTGAATCTGTTATCTATTTATTTGTAAATGTATTGTTTTTTTTAAAATTAATTTGTTGTTTTGTTAGTTTTTTTTATTGTGAAGGAGATTAGATGTGGTTTAATCTGTTATTTATGTATTTGTATATTGATGGCTTTTATGAAATTGTTGTTTTATTAGAGTGTTTTATTTTAAACATAAATAAGGATAACATTCTATCTGTAATATTTCACATGTGAAGCAAAAACAAAAATAGATAGACGTCTCTTCCTTAATAGTACTAATGAGCCCCTATTTATCTACTTCCCACGGAGCAGAATGTGACACAAGGTCGGAAAGTGGGAGTTGAGAAATCAGCACTCTAGAGGAAGAGTACTTAGTGGACTTTAAAAAATTGCCTGGACAGCCCCGTCGGCATTCCACGGTAGGGGCGTCTCAGACAGTAAGCAATAAACTTACTCCTTCCCAAAGAGATGAGGTAAAGCCTAATGAGTCTAATACAAAAACAAATGACAGCATATTTAAGAATGTTTTCACGTCATACTAGCGAAAACGTGATGTCGCGTGATGACGTAATGCAAAATACCTTTACAAAATACTCTTTTTTTTAAAACTTAGTTTGATTTGCATTAAAATGTATAAAAACATATCGGATATTAATACATTTCTTGCGATCTGAACAACAGTGAAACGTCTGTGATTATTTTTTAGAAAAGCCCTCTTTAATATATATATATATATATATATATATATATATATATATATATATATATATATGACCAAATCATCCGTTAATGTCAAAATTACCTTTGATATACGCTTATATATATATATATATATATATATATATATATATATATATATATATATATATATATATATATATATATATATATATATGTGTGTAGATTTCAATTTTGTGTTGAGAATCTGAATAACAGAGCTCAATGTAATTTAAACAGAGCAAAACAGAATTATAAAAAGAAAAACTATACACACATTAAGGTTGTACACATTATAACTTATTTCGACCCCTTAATTAGGTCTCCTCAGGTGTATAAACAACCACGTCAATAAACCATTGACGTGGTTGTTTATACATCTGAGGAGACCTAATTAAGGGGTCGAAATAAGTTATAATGTGTACAACCTTAATGTGTGTATAGTTTTTCTTTTTATAATTCTCTCTCTCTCTCTCTCTCTCTCTCTATATATATATATATATATATATATATATATATATAGAGAGAGAGATAGAAGAAAAAAAGAGTGATAAATATGTGACGATTGTCCAAATTTATTTCAAATTTCAATTGTTCAATGCAAGGTGTATTCATTAATAAACTAGTGTTTATTATTCTTTCCTTAAGCCAAGGCTTTTCAAAGATCGAAATCTTATCATCAGAGGAGAAATACAGATGGATGAGTTGGCTTTCGAAAAAACCAAAGTTCAAATATTTGAAAAATATGAAATATATATATATATATATATATATATATATATATATATATAAACACAACTTTATCATAGACTTCAATAATATTGGCGAATTGGCCATAATTACCGAGAACGAAATCAATAAAACATAAAAAGAGGAGATAAGTAATCTATTTCTTCAGATTAAAAACTCAAAATTACCTTTTAGGAACTAAGTTAAAAAAAAAAAGGAAATTAATGAATAGATGAAGAAATTTCTTTTATTTCTACTAAGAAGTCTTTCGGTCGACCCTTTGTCAAGATAGTCGTCGACAATATAAAGCATCGATGAAAGCGTGGTCAAAAGATCATGAAAAGAATCTGCGAATGAAAGTTAAATAAATATGAAGCAGGTACCTCAACGTACACCCATAAGTTCTAAATTGTGGGTGGGACCGCTTTTGAGATATTGAAATGATTTCTCGAACGAGCCCTTTGCAAAACAGAAAACGCCTCATCAGAGTACCTTCTAGTGCACAATTGGGACTCCAATAAACGGTTACCAATCGCCGACTCATTGATTTGTCAACGCTGTGGTGTCGGCAACTGTCTGTACCTACGTATCGAACTTGGATCATGTTGGGAAATTTTCACCTCTAATTGTTGAATGGTACACCCCACGGAGTCAGCAACGCACTGCCCACAAAATAATAAACAACACGATTATATTGAATGGTGGAGAAAATTCTTCTGAAACGAGGGGAAAGCACTCCGAATCCTGAACACTGTTTGTACATTGGTCGTAAAATAAAAGCGCGACACGGATGAAGGGATTTTATGGGATAACGCCTGACTTCTGATGTCAATCAATAGCAATTGCACATAAACAGAGCATTTATAAAAGGCAACATATTTGTCACCTTTAAACGAGGCGATTTTGTCTTTAATACATGTTTCAATGGTGTGTGAAACGTAACTATTGTAAGAGAGGATTTCTGTTATTCTTTGCAGCTTTGCATCTTGCTTAGAACAAGAGCAAATCAGCAAAGCCTGATTCACTAATGTTTTAATCAAATTGATTTTTCTGATTTTGGGGGAGAATGAATCCTTGCTGATATATCGTCTGTAAATGTGGGCTTTCTATATACGCTGGTTAAAAAGCATTCGCCTGATCTTTCGACAGTGATGTCTAAGAATGCTAACAGATTATTACCCTCCCTCTCCATTGTAAACTTCAGTGGAGGGTGAAGTAGATTTAACTGATGAATAAATTCATATGCCTCTATGTGAAATTTAAATATAGCAAAAACATTGTTCACATAGCGGAAATAGTACAATGGCTTCGCAATTGTTAAAATCAAACAAAATACTGGACAAAATTGGACATAAAGGACTGCCCATTGCTATCCCATCAATTGCGAGTTAAATGTTTCTGTCGAAGCTAAACTCAAACGACTTAGTAACCAAATCCACGAGTTCAACAAATATATTCTAAGTAAATGGCGGCTGTGATAGAGAACTGCGATACAGACTATCGGCACAAATCCTGATGGTTTCATCGAGAGGTAAATCAGTCAACAGGCTGGCTATATTGTAGGAACAGATACTTAGTATCTGAAGAATACCTAAATTCACGAATAAATTCTGCAAACAAAAAAGAGTCAGGAATGCAGTATCCAGAATATACCCCAAAAGCAAGTGCAAGAATCTTAGCTTACGATTTGGCCAATTAATGCTGGGATGAGGATGTAGCGGTCGGACATAGGACCTATTTCTTTTTGTCCCCTGTGAGTAAATTGGTCATACACTGACCAATCGGCTTGCTAGGCGTATGATTTTCTAGCTGTCCCCAAATGGACTATTTTGACAGTTCCGTCTAAGGACGACATCGGCAGAGAGAAACAAGACGCGATCGAGGAAACATCATCTCTCTCCTGTATGACCATCGTTCCAGCTGCAGCCACAACGTTGACGCTTCTTTGATTTTCCTTTCTGGACACTGTCCAATATTTTGTAACTTTACCAAATAGTAAAGTAACCCTTTTAAATAAATTATATTTCGTATGTTGTTATACAGTGTTTGTTTGCTTGATTCAATTTCGTGCATAGCGTCTACAACTTTAATTTCCTCAAAAGACTACAATCGACTTCAACAAGTCAATTTAATTAAATTTTTTTCTTTCTTAAAATTTTTATTCAATTTTTTTTAAAAAACAAATATTCCCTGTTTAAAGGTCCTTCTCAAGACGTGAGTACACACATTTTTACACAAACAAATATTCATACATTTCTTCTTTTTGCTCTGTATATCCTTGGCTCTCAACAATAATATTTTCTCAATCATTTTGTTTTCACTCTAGTGTTTTCGTAAGGTTTTTACCCCATTTTTCGAATTGATTTTTTGGTCTGTTGATTAGGAGTAACCCCCCCCCCCCTCGAAATATGGGCAGCACAGTACCTGCCTTTGCCGGGGACGTTCAAGTTTGGTTCACTAATAGACCTACCACCGCGTCTGACTCTCGGCCGCAGGCTGAAGTCTCTTCGTTTTCTACCACCGCTAGAGACCCGAGCCAATCAGCCACGTCTGTTGATGTACTTGCAGCAATAGAGCGGCTTACCAGAGAGGTTGGTAAGTTATGTATGAGGTCGCAATCGCCCAGACGCCGGTATAAAAGCCGTTCACCATCTCCTCGCCGCCGGCACTCTAACCAGCCAGGACTATGCTTTTATCATAGTCGCTTTGGCACTCATGCACGGCAATGCAAGAGCCCCTGTTCATTTACGAACCAGGGAAACTGATTTCTGGAGACTTGAGCACGACACCGTCTTCACTGAAGCTACACAATCGTGCAATTTTTATTTATGACTCCATTTCCCAGGCACGCTGCTTGGTTGACACGGGAGCCGTTTGCAGCATTTGGCCACTGAAACTCCTCAAAGAGAAACCACCAGTGTCGCCTATTACTCTGCAAGCGGTAAATCATTCACCAATTCCCACGTACGGTCAAATTTCTCGTTCTTTGGACTTTGAATTGCGCAGATACTTTACGTGGGTATTTATTGTGGCTGATTTACCTTACCCCATCCTGGGCTCGGATTTTCTGCACCACTTTAATCTTTTAGTGGACATGCGCAGACATCGGTTGATAGATGCTAATACGGAACTTTCTGTCTGTGGTTTGAAAACAAACACCCCGTCTATCAGCCCGGTATTTTTAATTGCCGCTACCGACGACCCATACCAAACCTTCTACACTCCTACCCGGAGTTGACTAACCTAAATTTTGTTGTGAGCAAACCCACTCACTCAACAAAACACCACATTGAGACCACAGGAGCTCCTGTGTTCTCACGCCCTCGTCGCTTACCTGCAGAGAAACTAAAAGCGGCGAAGACGGAATTTAACCATATGCTGCAGCTGGGAATTATACGCCCCTCGTCCAGTCCATGGGCTTCCCCTTTGCATATGGTCCCGAAGCGCTCCGGTGATTGGCGCCCGACTGGGGACTATCGACGACTCAATGCCATGACGGTACCTGATCGTTACCCAATCCCACATATACAGGACTTTGTTTCATCTCTGCACGGTTGTAAGACCTTCTCCAAACTGGACTTAGTTAAGGCTTACCATCAGATTCCACAAAAACAGCGGTATCAACTCCATTTGCAGCGTTCGAATTCTTAACTATACCTTTCGGTTTACGAAACGCGGCTAGTACCTTCCAACGCTTCATGGACGAAGTAGTGCGAGATTTCGACTTTGTCTATAATTACATAGACGACATTCTTGTGGCAAGTACCTCACCTGAGGAACATGTCAATCATCTCCGCCTACTGTTCGAACGGTTTCAACAATACCAGGTGAAGATTAACCCTGGTAAATGTGTACTTGGTGCTTCGTCACTAGTTTTCTTGAACCACATTATCAGCCCTGAAGGCATATCTCCTGTGCCTGAAAAGGTGAAGGCACTACAAGACCTTCAACCACCCACTTAACTTCGCCAACTAAGGCACTTCCTCGGTCTGCTTAACTATTACAGACGCTTTATCCCACACTGTGCAGATCTCCTGTCTCCTCTTTCAGACCTGTTACGTAACAGGAAGAAGAAAAACGAGCAGATTTCATTGAATGATGTTCAGCTGAATACATTCAATGAAGTGAAGCAGAAACTAGCGACAACATCCTTGCTTGCACATCCTGTTTCCGATGCCCAGTTTTCACTGGTCCTTGATGCATCGGGCACAGCTGTAGGTGCAGTGTTGCAACAGCAGCACCAAGGCCAATTACAACCTCTCGAATACATTTCGAGACAACTGAAACCGGCAGAACAACGTTACAGTACGTTTGGCCGTGAACTCCTGGCAATGTACCTCGCAGTGAAACACTTTCAGCATTCACTCGAGGGCCGTCAATTCGTGATCTACACTGATCACCGTCCGCTTACATACGCACTGCGTGCTAAGCCGGACAAATATTCTCCTCGCGAAACTCGCCACTTGGATTTTGTTTCGCAATTTACCAACGATATCCTACATATCTCTGGTAAACAGAATACTGCGGCAGACGCCTTGTCCCGCCTCCTATCAATTCTCTGTCCTCACCTTCGGATATCGATATCCAACAGATGGCCTTAGACTAGCCACGTCTGGACACTTTGGATCTGTCGTCACCTGAATTTGCAACTTGCAAATTCACATACCTGCCCGTGCCCACTTCGGACACGCAGATCATCTGTGACACCTCAACAGATTCACCTCGCCCTCTTGTTCCATTGACTCATCGTCGGGTTGTCTTCGAGATCCTCCACAACTTGGCACACCCCGAACTCAAAGCCACAGTGAAGCTGATTTCGGCTAGATTTTTCTGGCCGAATATGAGGCGCGACATCACTGCTTGGACACGTTCCTGTGTATCCTGCCAAAAGTCAAAGGTGCACCAGCATATCCGTGCATCCCTTGGAACATTCAGCACTCCAGACGCCCGGTTTAGTCATTTACACATCGATCTTGTCGGACCATGGCCTGTCAGTCAGGGATTTACTTATCTCCTGACCTGCATAGATCGCTTCACACGATGGCCTGAAGCCATTCCCTTAATCGACATTTCGGCTGAATCCGTAGCGCGAGCCCTTATCTCAGGCTGGATATCACGTTACGGAGTTCCCACAACTATAACCACCGACCGTGGTGGACAGTTTGAATCCCACCTATTCAAAGAACTTTCCAACATTTTAGGGATTAAACGTATCCGTACTACTAGCTATCATTTAGCTTCTAACGGAATGATAGAACGCTTCCATCGCCAACTGAAAGCCGCGCCGCGTGCTTATCCAGACCAACAGCGATGGAGCGAGTATGTACCTATTGTCCTTCTTGGCTGTCGCGCTGCGATCAAAGAGGACCTCAGATACTCTCCAGCCGAACTTGTCTATGGAATGCATCTATCTTTGCCTGGTCAGATGTTGACCCCGATTAATTTAACAGCAACCGATCCAGCTCTGTACACAGACAGACTGCAAGCTTATTTTAATAAGCTCCCACCTGTGAACCCTAAGCAACAGACCACAAAATCATCGGTCCCTAAAGATATTTCTTCGTGGACTCATGTTTTCCTCAGAAAGGACTCGGTAAAAGCCCCTCTAACTCCACCTTATACTGGCCCTTACCGCGTACTTTCACGTACTGATAAATTATTTACAATTGATATGGGTGGCAAAAAAAACAAACAGTATAAGTAGATAGGATTAAGAGAGCCTTTTTAGACACTAAAACACAAGAGCCACATATTCTCCCTACTTATACTTTGCAACAACCCACTCTTATACCACTAAAAATGAAGACAACTGCAAATGACAATTATGTCACCACTACACGTAGTGGTGGCCGAGTGCATTGGCCAAAATAGCTGTGTAAAACTCTCTATATATAGAATGAGCTTTTTCTTCGTTACATTATTTGCATTCTATTAATTTTTACACACATAACAAAACCTACACCTCACAAAAAGACAAATATTTTTCCAGAAATACTCTTCTATGGAAAATCTTAAAAACATAAAATAAAGGAAATTTTTCTGCTTCCGTAAAAAAAAAAAAAATATATATATTTTCCAAAATATTTTTACCTGGAAAACCAGCAAATATTTTTATTAGTTTTTTTTCGCAAAACAACTTCTCACAGAAAAATATTTAATATTTTTCCAGCAAATACTTTAATTTGCAATACAATTTTTTTCTGAACAACACTATTTAAAATGGTTCCGTCCGACTGCTGCACTACCTTTTTTCTGTCGGCTTTCCGCCTAAGCAGGGGGTAATGTAGCGGTCGGACATAGGACCTATTTCTTCTTGTCCCCTGTGAGTAAATTGGTCATACACTGACCAATTGGCTTGCAGGGCGTATGATTTTCTAGCTGTCCTCAAACGGACTATTTTGACAGTTCCGTCTAAGGATGACATCGGCAGAGAGAAACAAGACGCGATCGAGGAAACATCATCTCTCTCCTGCATAACCATCGTTCCAGCTGCCGTCACAACGTTGACGCTTCTTTGATTTTCCTTTCTGGACACTGTCCAATATTTTGTTACTTTACCAAATAGTAAAGTAATCCTTTTAAATAAATTATATTTCGTATGTTGTTATACAGTGTTTGTTTGCTTGATTCACTTTCGTGCATAGAGATGTAAGAAACATTTCTACAAGCCCACCATAGATAAAATAGTACTCAAATGAGCATCGCCTTTGTGGACCTTTGTTAACCCATTACTTCTGGAACTTTTGGATCTCAACCGGACGAATTCTGTTATAGATCTCCTTGGTAAGCCATCCTTTTTTATTTTTATTGAGCTTAAGAAAACGGCATTGCAATTTTGTTTCAGTCTTGAGTGTTCTATCATTTAGATTGGCATTGCCTAAATGTTCACATTTAGTGACATAGCCAAGTATACTTGTCAATTTCTCGATATAATCGACGTGGTCGAGAATAACGACTCCTGAGCACTGTATATAACTTTTTCGTACAATATTTATAGAAAATAGACACAAAATAAAAATTATGGAGGTTTTGAAAACGCTGCTGAAACATTCATTTTCGTGTGAAGGCAGGTTTCGGCCAATCCCGTTAAAATATTTACATCCTATTAAAAGCGAATTTATATAAATTCATGTTAAATTATTTTAAGTACGGTGAAAAACAAACAGACAAAAACAAAGTTTTATAACAGTTTTGCTCAACTAGTAATTTAATGACCAAACGATATCGTAATAATTAAATTTTTACTTTCAAAATTTTATAAAAAAGAAAAGCATTTTTTACTTCAGTTCACCCGAATCAAGGCTCCTGAGACATAAGAGGCTACTGTGAATTAGGGGTCAGATTTATAAGGGTGAGTTGTGCAGCAAGGTATTTGTTCACATTACATTTAAATTTACTGCATTTTGGTACAGTCGGGTAAATAGAGAAGGAATTCCAAAAACAAGCGGTCGGAGGAAAGAAGCTATTAAGAGTAGAAAGTTATCGGGTATCTGGGGACCTCTACAGTGAAAGGGTGGGGCATTGCTGCTTGTTGGGTTTGTCGGAGGTATTCACGTTGAGGAGGCACAAGTGCAGTAAGTTGGTAAAAGAACATTCCGTGGAAGTACTTGTAAAACAAGCACAGGGATTAGAGAGAGGCTGGAACTTGGGAGACACTGTGGGACCTATTAGGTTAGAGACTCTTTTTTAGACTCTGTCCAAGAGTGAGAAGCTAGTGTTTGTTGCACTATCCCAGATGTGATATGGGTAAATGGTGGCTTTACAGGTGTATAGGATACTGGCAGGTGTGAGAGGTTTCGTAGACCGATAGAGGGAACCGACGTTTTTTTTGCAGCAGACTTGGCAGTATCTTGTATGTATTTATTTTAATTCATGTTGCATGTGAATGTTAGGCAGAACTATAGTTTAGCAGGTGCATGGTGAGCCCACGGGAAAGGGTAGTGGTAGTAAAACCAAATGAAAATAATTAAAAAAATCAACTCTTTATGGAAGTTAATGACGTCTGATCTTATTTCAAAACTGATTTTTAAAATATAACGTAAATCCTTCATTGGATGATCTGTCCAAAATGTGAATATTTTCTTACAATAAATTAATTAAGAGAACAACAATGTGTGGGGCAATGAGCGAAGCAAAAATAGTGGTAACATCCTCCCAAGCAACGCTGAGTAAGTACAGCTAGTATAATATAGTTTTATCTCTATTATATAAAAATTAGGTATGTGTATATGTTTATATATTTGTATGTACTGAATTCACTCCGAAACTAATTAACCCATCATTATGAATATCGGAACAGGACTGCTAGGTGGAAGGAGGGTCCTAAATGTGGACTATATTTAGTTTAATTTAGTTTCATGCAAACGGGGGTAAAAGGGGGTGACTTTTTAAAATGAAATTTTAACAATAGTTATTAAACATCAAGTAATAAATATTCTCCAAATTCTAGTTTCTTTGGAGTATTTTATTTTTTTAAAGGGCATAATATGAACACAACTTATAATTTGAAAATTCAAATATACAAGATTTGCATCGCATTTGATCTATAATTATTAGACATCACTTAAGCAAGATTTCTTGAATTTCTATCGTTTCTTAAGAATTCTTAAGCTGAAGCATTAAATTTTAGACATTTTCTAGAACGAAAATCATGGAATGGATTTTTATCAATATTGGAATAAGGATTCTTGACATAAGGTTTAGTATCATTACATCTTGAATTTAACCTTTCTAAGAAGACATGAAATTTGTGCAAACTGTTCTTTTCGGGTAATTAAATTGACCCGTCCCAGGACAGGTATTATTTTAGTATGTGTGTGTTATAAAATCACGGTTCTGTTAACTTCTTGCGATTGTCATTTTAAGAGGCATGGCATTCCAAAATATGGCGGAAAAGAGTTCATATGTAAAACCGTTAAGAACTTGTGACTTACATAAATAAGGGTGTAGCAAACCAAGTCGGGATAGCGGCCGGTAATTCTAGCCGGCTTCAAAAGTGAGGTGACACCATCGTCGGCGTGTGTAAAATCGGCGACGTCGAACACTGGTTTGTTTTATGACGGCGGCCCTCCCAAATGGGCGTTGTCGGAAGACACCGGACGACACCGGTATTTTTAATGTCGAAAGGTTCAGATTTACAACCTGCCGCCGTTATAATCTACAATTCACATCGCTTGTCGATCAAAATGTTGTTTTGAAATCTTCCTGAAAGCCTCTGCACATGTTTGGGCGTTCTCAAAGAAGAAATCAGCCTACGCAGCAAGCGGTCTGTTACGGAACGGAAATCGGGTAAATACATTCGTTTCATATTTTTTGGGCCAGATGCGACAACGGTTCTTTATACGTGGCATTGTCGGTCAATCCTAATATGATGATGAAGTGATTGAAGACAAGGGAAACGAAAAGTTAAAATTCTAACAAATAAGAACTATGCTATAAGACTAGTTTTAGTAACACAGCGGTTTTGCTGGAGCCAGATAAGGACGTCATTTCTTTGAGTCCAAATCTGCTTAGCTCACAGTCGGTCAAGAATCTATTTTATATTTAAAAAAATAGTTTCGTAGTAATTTATGATGTTTACTAGAGATCTATGAATTAATGAAGGAAATGAATCAACACTATATTTACACTTGAAAAATAAAAAAAATAATACAAGTACAAAAATCTCAAGGATAGAATATTTGGTGAATGTTCACCGAATTAAATTACTTTTTAGCGCCGTATTTTCGGATTATAATACATTAAAAAAATGCTTTATACATTTTTAGTGAGGGGGGGGACAAGTTTGCTATGTAATTTTAACGTAAATTGATCCCCCCCCCTTCTAATATTTCCCGATGTTTTCTTCACCGCTGTCTAATTTTTTTATTTAAAATCTTAAAGGACCCCTGCATATCAAAAGTCCGCCAAATATTTACTCTTTTAATAAAATCTTTTCACTTTAATTAAATGTAGAATATTAATAAAATAAACAAATAAGGGGAAATAATGAAATCTAAATTCTATATAACAGCTTTTTAAAAATCAAAAGAAAAAGAAAAAAGCTGAACAATTCAGTAAAGTTAAAAGCAAGTTTCGGAATTTTGAGATGGGGATTGATAATTAGGGTTATTTAGATTATTCGGACTATTACTCTCATCTTGGTTTTTTCCATCAACCGCCTTAGAACTTTAAAAATACGATATAACAGGGTAAAAGTGTTAAGTAATTTTAAATTATATTCTTAGTATTCTTTAATGATATTTCTAATTTACATGATTTTAAAGGACGTGTTCAAATAAACAATTACTCCGTGCAATACATTTATGACATTATTGTTTTATTTTTGTTATACGTGTCAGCAACAGATTTGTACATAAATATAATTAGAATGCCATTCAAAAGAAAATACAATGAAATAAAGATAATCGTCTCATATTCATTCATTAACACAGATCGATCTAAATAAATTATTTTATTGGGAGGACATTTGGAAATTGGGATTTAACCGAGACAAATGTAAAGTACTACATGTAGGATCCAGAAATGTTGGAGTTGAATATGTACTAAACAACAGAGAAATCAAAGAAGTAGATAGAGAGTGCAATGTGGGAGTGGGGTTTGATAATACATTTTGAGCAAATAATCATATTTTGACCATTGTATCGAGGGCAAATAGAATTATCGGGTGGATGGTTAGGAATATTATTTTGAGGAAGACAAATGTTGTGTTAAGGATATATAAAGCTCTAATAATACCTCATATAGAATACTCCAGCGACTAGACATGAAAATTGGAATGTAATATTGAAACTGGAAGGCGTACAAAGAAGGGTGACAAAACTGATAAGTAAAGTAAAGGAGTGCAGTTACAGGGAGAGATTGGACAAATTGGGATTGACTACTGGAGAGAATAATGAGAGGGTATATGATTCAAGATAATTAATGGCATTTCTAACTATGGTGGGCATTTTTTAGTATTTCTCCTAGATCTGGAAGGTTATTGTCAAGACAGTTTTCAAAAACTAGATCTGTTAACCAGTTATGTTTTTGCCTCACAGAGTAATATGTTTTGGAATAAGTTGCCAGATCGGATTAAGAACAGCAATAGCGTGGATCAGTTTAAGATGAGGTTGGATAAATTCAGAGAAAGTGGTAGGAAACAGAAATTGAGGGAGCACTTTTGGGAGAATTTGATCTGGATATCGTGACTGTAATAAGAGTTTAATCTTCTTTTAACAGTTGAATTGAGAAGATAGTTAATGGGGACATTCCCAAGAAGGCATAACAAACACACAAATAATAATAATAATAATAATAATAATAATAGTAATAATAATGATAGTAATAATAGTAATAATAGTAATAATAATAGAATTAATAATAATAATGATATAAATAAAAAAAATTATAAAAAAGCATTTGACACGGTACCTCATTCATGGATACACAAATGCCTGGAGATTTTCGGAATAGCCCCCAACATTCAAACCGCTTTAAAGAATAGCATGAAGAATTGGGAAACCAATTTAACTTCAGGAGGTGTTACATCAGGTAAAGTGAAAATCAGGAGAGGGATTTTCCAGGGCGATACTCTTTCCCCTTTGCTTTTTGTCATTTGTTTGATCCCAATGACACTTCTCTTACGTAATGTGAAGGCAGGATATGAACTTGGGAAAGGACTTCCTACAGTCAACCACTTACTATTCATGGATACTATTAAGGATTTTGGAAAGAATGAAACCGAACTAGATACCCTAATGAATACGGTTAAAGTATTTAGTGACGACATAGAATGGAATTTGGCATCACTAAATGTGCCATTCTTGTCATAAAAGGGGTAAACTTGTCTACTCAGATGGCCTTGAACTCCCAACAACATATCTAATAAAGAATGTAGACAGTGAGAGGGGCTACAAATACTTAGGAATACTGGAGGCGGATAAGATAAAAAACCAAGAAAATGAAAAACCAGGTCACAGCTGAGTACAACAGACGAGTAAGGACTATCCTTAAATCACACCTTCACAGTCGAATTACCATCTATGCAATCAATGCTAGAGCAGTAGCTATCATTCGATATACTGCCAGTATACTTGACTGGAATGTGGATGAACTAAAGTGTTTGGATATCAAAACACGGAAAATGCTCACAATTTATGGAGCTTTTGCAAAGAAAGGAGATACAGACCGATTGTATCTACCTAGAAAAGAAGGGTGGTCGAGGCCTACTTAGTCTTGAAGATGTTATGAATATAGAAAAAGGTTGTCTCTATAAATATATTTCGGAAAGTAATGAGATCCTTCTTCGTGAAGTGAAAAGATAGGAGATCTTAATAACTGGGGTGAAAAAGAACTAATGGTTACAAGAAAGAGGGTTAAAATTATTTGGAAAGAAATTACACAGTGTATTCTTTAAGAATACTGCATTTAGAGATAATGACAGCTGGAATTGGTTAGTCAGGGGTGATCTCAAAAGATCTTCTGAGAGCACCTTAATGACAGCCCAGGAACAAGCAAGGTCCATCAAACATTACATTGACAAACTGCAGAATCACCGATATGCCGACTATGTAATGAAAGGGAAGAAACTTTGGCGCATATTGTAGCTGGGTGCCCAATGCTGACACAACATCAGTATAAAAAATGGAGACACGACAGAGTCGCTCAGGTACTACACTGGAATATATGCAAACTTTACGAATTGGACCACAATGAAAAGTGGCATGAGCATAAGCCAGAAGTGGTACAAGAGAATGACAATGTCAAACCTCTTTGGGTCATGCGCATACAAACTGACAAGGTTCTTGAGCATTCTAAACCCGACTTAGTCTTTCTGAACAAAAACAAGAGAACTTGCTATATCGCCTGCCCCTTCGATACCAGAGTGCAGGAGAAAGAACACGATTAAATAAATAAATATCAAGATCTAAAATGGGAATTAGTTAGACTATGGAAATTTAAAGAAGTAAAGGGGATCCCCGTTGTAATTGGAGCGCTTGGAATCATAACGATAAGCCACCATAAATGGCTTAGACAGATTGACGAAACAATTTCTTTTCCAATTCTACAAAAGGCTTGCCTATTAGGAACGGCGAAAGTGTTAAGGTACAGCTTGAATATCTAAGGTCAAAGGAATTGACTTGATGTTCAAAAAAACAAAAAACAAAACCCCAACTAAAAACATCCAAAAGTTGAGACTACTATGAATAATAATAATAATAATAATAATAATAATAATAATAATAATAATAAAAGAAGAAGAAGAAGAAGTAAATTTGCACATAGCTATAAAAATAAAGTAAGGCAGCCGACAGTAATGTTCCTCTTTTCCATGAATGAACATTTCAATAAAATCTAAAAGCCGGAAATTTTGTTTTTTTCCGCGTATATGTACTACAAAGATTCAGCGTCTAAGCGTCAGTATTAATATTTGAACGCTTCATTCAGCAGGTCTGTTTCTTAAGTTTCTCGTATTTCCGACATATTCGTTTGGTCTTTGGAACCATTCAACCAAGCCTCGTTTCAGTTTCAATGTATTTAAGTGCATCATCGTTTAAAGTCATGTCGTGCAAATGTTGAGCAATAAAAAAGAAAGCTGGATGGATTGTAGGTTCATACTATTTCCACACAAAATCGAAACCGATAGATCCAATACAATTCGGATACGATATAGCTGATTTCATCGTTCGCAACGGTATCAATTAGGAGGAATGTCTAGCGTATAAGAGGAATGGTGCATCTTCGCCAAAATGGTGTGGCCTCTAGTAACAGCACTAAACTAGATATTCCACCAGACTAGATGAATTCTTATCCTAGATTCCGGTAAGACCAAGAGACCAGAACAAAGATATACTTTAACATAGTTAACTAGTCAATTAAAGAGAGGAAAATGAATGTTCTTCACTTCTTTTCTAAGTAAACATTTGAGAGATAAAGGAGAACTTTAGTTGAACACTCGGATATCTATGTATCTCATGTAGAGATCAAGCTTTAGCCCTAAGAAAGAGGTCCCTTGCTTTCTGAGAACTTCGACTGAAGTAAAATGAAGCAAAACAGTGATAAACACGCACCCATGTAATACGACCCTTATTTGTCGGTTGTTGTTTTTTTTAATTATCTAATTATAATTATAGAATTATGGGATGCTCTCGAAAGCCACATGTGTCATGACTACAGATTAAATACATGCTATATTTTAACATCGGAGAACTAGAAGGCATTCCCAGAACTGTTTATTCAACACTTACCCACAATAGGAGTATGTGACACAAGGTCGGAAAGTGGGATTTGAAAAGCCAGCGCACAAGAAGGTGAGCACTCTGGCCATTAAATATTGGCTGGGCAGCCCCGTCGGCATTCCCCGGTAGGGGCGTCCCAGGCAGTAAGCAATAAACTTACTCCTCCCCAAAGAGGGGAGGCAAAGCCTGGGAGGGTGGACCTCCTAGAACTGCACAGGACCGACCCATAGACCCGCGTAAATCAAGCCCCGAAGGCCAAGACAATACCAGTCTACGAGATGCAGTATCCATCGGAACAGATACTACACTTTGAAAGTGTCAGCGGGTAACTAGTAGCGCGTCAACACCTGAGTTCTGTTGCCCAACCGTGGGCGAGTCTGCGGCACACGTATTAGTTTCTACAGTAACATATAATAATACCAACGTCAACAGTGTTGGCCCTTCCTCTACTATGTTGCCGCCACTCTAAGGCTTAGCGTCATTGTTTGACATCATGGATAGTTGAACGGACGCATAACAATATTGAGAAAATTAAAATGATTGTCAATAAGGTCACTTACGTGTTTCCCCAAATGAAATGATTTCATTGGAGTGTTCAAATTAAATGAAAAATAAGGAAACAAAAAAATGAATTCTTGGCGATTTTAAAGAATAGTTAACAGAAAAAACAGAATGAAACGAAAAATATAAAAAATGAATAGGCAAGAAATAAATGTTACCGAAGGAAAAAAAGTTATTTTTGTACTTATCTGTCTATTTTTTTGTTTTAAAGTCTTGTAAACCCGACGAATTCAATGTGGCGCCGGATTTTATTTGATATGAAATCTCGCTGTCGTCTGTTTAACCATTAAATGTCGAAAATTAAACAAAGATTCAGCTAATAACTGTCACCAATCGATCGAAAAATAAATTTTCAACCGATCTGTGTATTTTTATTAGCTGTATTTTTGTTTAATTTTCGATTTTTGAGCGATTATCGAGGCTTTACATCGAGTAAAATCCGGCACCATGTTTAATTCGTTGGGTTTACAAGACTTGGAAGGCAACGATAAAAAATGTAAATAAAAGCTCTTTAAAATATGTTAAAACAAATAAAAATTCGGCATGTAAGTAGAAAAGTAACTTTGGTTGCCTTTGGTAACATTTATTTGTTGATTATTTGTTTTTTTCACCCTTTTTTTCTGTTGCCTATTCTTGAAATCGCCGTATTCTTTTATGTAATTGTTTCATTTAATTCATTTGTTTTCACGCAAGGAAACATTTTTGACTATTTATTATACGCTAACACAATTCTCGCATGATATACACAGAATTATTTTATTTAGTTTTGTTTATATTACCACTTAAGCGTACTAGCTTACTCTGATATGGATAATAATGTTTTATAGCGATGTGCTGTCCTACACACACATATTAAGGTTCATATTTTTTTTCAAGCATCTAATTGAAATTTAATAAGGAATAAGGTTAAATAAATACCCTTGAAGCATTTAAAGATGCGATATCAATTTTAAATAAAAAATAAATCGAAACGATTTTTTTTCCTTTTATAAACTTTCATTTTTTTTAGTTTATCCCTTAAGCCCGGTTGCACCACCAGAAGCCGGGAAAATCCAAATCCGATAAGATAAGGATATACAGACACATTGAAAAGGCCAAGTTTTCAATTGGCGAAATATTTGTATCACTATAAACTAACAAAAAAAAATGAAAGTTTATAAAAGGAAAAAAAAAATCGGTTTCGATTTATTTTTCTTTTAAAATTGATATCGCATCTTTAAATGCTTCAAAGGTATTTATTTTACCTATTATTAATTAAATTTCAATTAGATGCTTAAAAAAAAATATGAACCCTAAATTTTATATATATATATATATATATATGTATATATATATGTATATGTATATATATATGTATATATATATATATATGTATATATATATATATATATATATATATATATATATATATATATAATGTGCGTGTGTGTGTGTAGGACAGCACATCGCTATAAAACATTATTTTTGCCGTATGCTTTAGTAATAAAACATTATTTTTACGGTATGTTTTAGCAATAAATTTACTATGGGCGGTAAAAAAAACATTTAAAACTTTCAATTACATACACCCTAGATACTGCTAATAGTTACGCACGCGATTTGGCCGAATTATACATGTTAAGAATATGTGAATTATTCTTATCCTAAGCAATTACTTCTTATCAAAAACATGCAAGCGCACCACAAAATCGATGACGTCATCAATATTTGCGTACTTCACATATTATACTCAAATGCGTTTTTAATTCTTTGTTTTTAAATCTCCCCCAAATAAACTTATATATATATATATATATATATATATATATATATATATATATATATATATATATATATATATATATATATATATATATATGAAGTTGTTTTAAGGTAAGATAGTTTATTTAAAGATTAAATTATCCAACTTCGAAAAAATCGATTCTTTATCTTGAAATATGACGAAATTCTACAGCGAGGGGAGGGGCTATTGTTTACACACAATGAGATTATTATGTGAAATGTTGAATATGTATTGGTGAGCGGAAGGGAAATAAATTGCTTACATAATGTTGTTGTACAAAAAATTAACGATTTGTTGAAAGAATTTTTATCCCTTTTTTATACTACACTGATAATAACTAAAGAAATATAACTGAAGTGAACACTTTTAAGTGAAAAAACTTGAATTTCAATCAAAATAAAAAATAAAAATAGTTTTAAAAGACTAATGGAAGGTAAGGTAAGATATTGCTTAATGGCACATCAACCCCAAGGGTCATTTTATGAATGTGGAAGGGAATGTCCTTCATTTGAGTCTTAAGGCAGTGAGTCATTTATAGGAATATTAGTTGAGAGCTTTAGTACTTTTGAATTGTTCGAGGTTAGATGCATTCTGTTGCCCCTATTTTAGGGCCTAAATTTCAATTTTGGTTGTTTTGTTTGTTTTTTGTACCGACTTTTTAGATGAGTTCCAAAAGGTTTATTTTCTTTAGAAAATGCAATATTTTGTAAAGTGTCACTTTCTCAAATAATGTTTTTACGTTTTGTTTATTAAAGTATTTCTTACGCGTATTTTCATATTTTTTCAATCCATTAATATGTGTTTTATGATTAGTTGATAATCACATGTTCTGCATTTAGGTGCAATTTCTGCTTTTAGAAGGTATTCATGAGTCAGACATGTATGACCAATTTTGATTCTGGTGAATTTAGTGTCTAAATTTCGTTTTGGTATTGTTTCTCTGTCTTGCCCAACATTTGGGTGAATATTTCTAAGTTTGTTGTCTTGTTGCTCGTCTCATAGCTTTTGTCATTTGGTTTTTATGTATGAATTGATTTTGTTTTTCCTATCTGTGTACGGAATGTTTATGTTTGCTGGCATCAGATTTGTTGCATCTTTAGCCAGTTTGCCAGATTCTGAGTTTCCTTTTATGTCGAAATGACTTGGGATCCATACCAATACTATTGTTTTATTATGTTTCTTGCTGTGTTGGTATATTTCCATAATTTCCTGGATGAACGTCTGGTTTATGTTTCTCTCTTTTAATGCAATTAGGCTGGACATGGAGTCGCTGAAGATGATGAATTTGTTCTTGTTCGATTCTTGAACTAGATTTAATGCCATCTTGATGGCTTGTAATTCTGCGGTGTATATTGATGCACCATCCGGTAATCTAGTTTGTTTGTGGGTATTTTGTATTTTTGCTGCTGCTCCCACTCGTTCTGTTATTTTTTAGCCGTCTGTGTAGATGGTTTTGTGAGAGGAATATTTGTCCCTGAGTTCTAAAAATTGGCTTTGATATATTTGGTTGTTTGTGTGTGTTTTTAAATGGTTTTTAATGTCATATCAATATGCGGTTCTGGAATTGTCCATGGCGGAATGTTTTCTATTTTGTGGGTTAGGATATTTATGGGTTTTTCATACCCTTATTTGATGGCTTTTTGGAGGCGGTGTTTTAGAGGTATGATTGTTGTAGGTTTACTTGTGTAGACATATTCGTATTTTGGTATGAATACTTTTTCGTAAGAAGGGTTATCTGAGGTACTTCTGAGTTTTACAATGTATTGGAGTGAGAGTTTTTCCCATCCCATGTTTTCCCATCAGTGTGTAGACTATGGATGGGAGATGTTCGGAAGGCCCCCTAGACAAAGTCTAAGTGATTGATTCTGTATGGTTTTTAATTTGTTTAAGTATGATTTTTTGGCTGATTTGTAAATGATGCAGCCATAGTCCAATTTAGGTCTTATGAATTCTCTTTATAGTAGGAGCAGGTTTTTTGTCTGCTCCCGAGTTCGTGTTAGATATTATTTTGAGAATGTTCAATGCTTTTCGGCATTTATTTTAGTGTGTCTATATGTGCTTTTGAGTTGGGTTTGTTGTCTAGGATTATACCCAGATATTTTATTTCTTATGCCATTGGTATTGGGTTGTTATTGATTTTATTTGTGGATCGTGGTGGTATTCTTTTTTATCAGAAATGCACTCAGACAGTTTTCGTTTTTGAGAAGATAAACCCATTTTAATTGGTTCATTTTTCAATTTTGTTGAGGTATTTTGTTTAGTTAGCGTTTGGCTTAAATTTTATATATAATAAAAATCAAACTAAAAACGAAAATTAAAAAAAGTATTTTGGTTAGTTTGTTAATGATTTAATAATATTATTTGTCAATTAAAAATAAATAAGACTATTTGAAAGTGAAAATAAGTTTTAAGTCATGTCGAATTTTCGCCGAATAGAATTAAAATTCGAAAGAATTTTGAATGGATAAGCCTTTAAATTTGAAAAAAGAAAAATAATAAAAAGTGTATAATACTTACTTTTGTCGTACAAAGACAATTTTTTCAGCTTAAAGAATGTAAGCAAACAACCCTCATAAACAGAATAACACACGTGCGATTGCAAAAGCGACGACTTTCTCTTTAAGAGTTGACACGCAAATAAAATCTATTAAGACCTTCAATAGTTTGACAATATCAGATGAACGCGCGGTTCCCTCTAGCAAGTAAACATTCTATAAAAAGTTATTCGGTCGCAGCCGATGTAGATTTTTTACGATTAATAACAGTTAGATTTATGTTATATTATCAAATATTTTGAAGAATTGGGAAGACAAACTATTCAATATAGATGTTTAACTTTAAAATGTTTAAATGATGAGGTCATTTAAATGAATTAAAATTTTTAGAAAAATTAATTATTGCTTAGAACATTTTTTCTTTGCAATTCAACGGATCATAGGTTACATTAATGAAAAAATGAAGTAAACAAATTCAAAATATAATAATGTGTTATTTATTTTTACATTTTATTCATGAATTCACCGATATTTTACTCAAAAGTGTTTACCAATAAAAAAGGTAAATCTGATGTGCTTTTTAAGACTCTTTCACTTTATATAATATTAAAAGTTCGATCTATCAGAATATATTTTGTTCAGATTCCATAAAATAAAATAAGTGGTGGGAGACTCATGCAGGAAAAATATTTTCCCTAATATATTTTACGAAAAAAGCATATTAAAGATAAATTAGTCCAATAATGAATAAGTATCGGAAATTTCGCGAAAATCTGACCATTACTTGATTTTTTGCTAGATTTATTAAACACACAGGTGTTAGCGCATACACATTGGCCACTACAAAGGAACGTTGTTTTAGGGCGTAAATAAAGTACACACGCTTTTAGTTTCTCATTTTCATTGTTTTTGTATGCTGTAAATTAAAAAAAAATCATCATCAGTTTATTTTATGTTTCTTGTTTTGAATTGTAAAAAAGTTATGATGATAATATGAACCTATATTAAAGTTATATCGTGTTACATATAGGGGAGTAAATTCTACGGTTAGCTTTGGAGGTCCTTAGTGACTAACAATAAAACTTTAATACATATGTCCGACAATACTGTTTATATTCGGGTTACGCATCGCGCTAAGTTTTTATTTTACAGTAAAAAAAAAACCCACATGAAAACGCCGTTTTCGCTTTTTGCCAACTATATGAATATTCAGTTTCGTCTTTCTCTTAGAGACACAATGGTAGCTCAGTCGGTTGAGCGCTGGATTGAAGACGTAAAGGTCTGTTGTGGCATCTGATTCTTTATGCGTAATTTTGTCTGTTTTATATTATTATTTTTATATTTAACGATTTCAATAATGATCCAGCAATTTTAATGTTTGCTTAATACTTGACTAAAAGACTGATTTACTTCGTGACCTTTGGATATTTGAAATGAATTTGGAAGCATTCAAATTATACTTTCAAAATAGGAAAATATAAAAAACTGTTCAATTTAAGAATCCCGGGCAACGCTGGCTATGGATAGCTAGTGTTGAATATCAAACGGTTTATCTTTAAAATTCTGCCAAATAATGACTATTCATTTACTATTAATAAAACTTCCGGTGCTCATGTAAAAACATTCTCATTAAAAACTTCATAAAAATCTCTTTTTTCATATGACTTAAGTTTTGAAAATGCTAAAATTATCTTTCGTTCGCAGGAGCTTTTAATTTGAGATTTTACGTATTAAAAAAAAAGAATGAAATAATAGATTCCGTTAACAAATTAGCTGGATGATATAGCCTTACCATTCTTATAGAGACTGAACTTAGTACTTAAAAACTGAAAAAAACAATTTTTCCTAAATAATTTATACACTATTGTTTTTTCTTAAAATTATTTGAAATTATGGATACGGAAAAATGTAATGAATCCCTATGGACCCGCGCCACTTACAGGCGCAATATCTCGGTTACGTGGGAGTATAAAGCTGCTACCATTAAGACCACACCGTAAAACACTAAATTTAAACAATAGCCTGTTAAATATTTTTCCAAACCTTGGGTCCACTAATAAAAAATTTAAAAAATATCTTCGTGCTTAAAAGATATATGTAAACTTTGAATTTGACTTTAGTCGCATCGGGTTGTAAAAAAATAGGAACGGCATACAGCTGCCTTATATTGTATACAATTATGGTATGTAATGTTTTTGTACTGGACTAACATGAACAGATGCTACTGTTATTAACATTGTACCTCACCTGACCGTTGACATATCAGCGATTATCTAAGCTACAGACTATTTAAAAAAATCCCTTTCAATATATTTTAAACTGCTATTTTCGAATTTATTCGCACAGTTCGGTCGAAAAATGATTAAACTGATGCAATAAACATTTAATCTATTATTTGAGTTATTCGGACTACTTGGATGTTATTCTTACAACGTTTCGACCGAACACTCTGCGAAGGATTCGAACCCCGGACTGAAGTCACCTTTGACTTCTATCTGACTATCTATCTATCTATATCTATCTATATCTATATCTATATCTATCTATATCTATATCTATATCTATATCTATATCTATCTATATCTATATCTATCTATATATATATCTATATATCTATATATATATATATATATATATATATATATATTGTTGATGGTTTTACTCCATTTTGCTCTGAATTTTACTTTGATCCCTCTCATGAACCCGGTTTCAACTTCCTTCGGATTTATACCCCTTGGTTATTTGTAACAAGTTAACCGAAGATACTAATGGACGATCAACATAATGTATAATGTCCCATTGAATAAAAATATACATGCTGTTGCACACTTAATTGAGCACTCTTATTATTTCTCCAATTACACTGAATTACACACACACACACATACACACATATATATATATATATATATATATATATATATATATATATATATATATATACACTGATACAATATGTGTTACATATGGATGAGTGTAGTACCTGTGCGTTATCGAGACCCTACGCTGAGACTTAAAGATAACCGCATTCTTTATTTGAATTCATTACATTTCTTTCATTTCTTGCAATGTCGCAAAGACGCCATAAAACATTTCCAAATCATTTTATCGTATTGTGTTTCGCTACTTTGATTAACGCAATGAAAAACCGACGATTGTTAAAACGGATAGATGAAAACAAAGGAGATAGCGTATCCTTCTTGAATTACTTGGATAATAACATGATGTGAATGTTCTCAACACGGGTTGAGCAACAATGTTAGAAACATCCTAGAATGATCCTTAACGCATTATCGCTTCTACATTGGCTGTACTATCATACGATTCTAGAGGGAAAATACTTTCACATTCAGAAATCGAGTCAGCCACAAATTACGAAAAATAAAATGAAACAAATTAATGTTTTACCTTTATTCTATATCTATCTATCTATCTATCTATCTATCTATCTATCTATCTGTGGAGAGACCGAAGTAACAAGCTATCTATCTAGCTAGCTACTACATTCTCTCCATGTCAACAATTTACAGCAATTTTCGTTTAAACCGATATAAATTAATAAGTAAAAATATAAGTTTTATTGGAAATTAAATTCAACATTAATTTCATAATTGTCCCATCCCAATTATAGAAATAAATTCCTCAGAAATCAAAACAAACATGGTAATTATTTTCAAAATTTATCGTCCATCTTTTTGAAAAATAAAATAGATATTTCAAAGTAATATAACTTATAGTCATTAACATTAGTCATTGTACAGCAGTTAAAGCAATAAGCTAAACGTTTTTATTATGTTTACAAAGTTGATTTTATTTTGTTTTAAAATAACTGACGTTATTATAAAATGAGCACGAATGGTAGAATTAACGTTAATTTTTTTTTCTGTGTGCTTATATTACATGTTTAAACGTAGCAAGCAATACAATATATTAGTTAATTTTATTTTATTTAATATTTATTCTTTAATGTATTTATTTCATATACACAGACATTTAGCAGAAAAATAATCTCATATATATATATATATATATATATATATATATATATATATATATATATATATATATATATATATAAGTAAAGACAGTTTCCCCCCAATTCATCGAAGTAATTGTCTTTCTTCACAAAACGTACATAAACATCTACTTCGTCAGTAATTTATGCCAAATATTGTTCCGTGTTCTTAAAAAAAAGCTCCAGGAAAATCTAAAAACTTTCACGACTTCATCAGTCTCAACATATGTCCTCAAACTCGCCTGTTTAAAACCCTATATAATTTTATATGTGGGGCGCAGTTGAGAAAGACACCGACCGGACCGCCTGCAACA
>OY744518.1:163346712-163369212 GCA_963556195.1 Sepiola atlantica | reverse complement strand
GTCTATATAGGGACGACGCTTTATTCTTTGTCAACACAAGTATAAGGAATCTTGAAACTAAGAAGAAAAAACTCAATATATTCTTCAGCTCAATACAACTTAGCGTAACTATGGATATAAACTACCGGAGGGTCAATTTTTTGGATATTACGCTTGATCTATGCAACAACACATATGAACCTTATCACAAGCCCAACCACACACTCTACTATATCGACGCTAAATCGAATCACCCACCGATGGTGAAAAGAGCCATTATTCCTGCAATATCGAGTAGGATATCTAAGCTGTCCAAGAATCAACAAATATTCGACAGCAGTAAGCAATTCTACAATGAAGCTTTAAACAGATCAGGATACAAGGAAAAAATTAATTACCTTGTGCCTCCTTCGGTTGGGAATGGGGGACTAAACGGGAGACCGATTGCCTCTCGATCAATGGTTTCATATAATAGGGCAATGGGCAAGGCTAGATATAGGAGACCTGGTGTATCCCACGGTAATGTAAACCAGGTTGGGTGGGAACCGGCTGATGATAATATTCGTGAAGTTGGAAGTAACGAATTGAACTCACATGCTACCCAAACCGGGGGGAAGGTAGGAAGAAAAATAGGAGAAGGACCACTACATGGTTCAACCCCCCCCCCCTATAGCCAGCATATTAAGACTAATATCCCAAAGATTTTTTATAGCATAGTGGAAAAAAACTTTCCTAGGGATGGCAGATTGGGGGGAATCATTAACAAAAATACTGTAAAACTGTCTTATTCAACCTGTAGAAATATAGCCACATCCATCATAAGATATAATAATTCTAAGATAACTAAAACAAGGGAAGCCATGTTCTCTTCTGGTGTTGATCCGAGTAACACCAGTTCAGTGAGAACCTCCATTATAAATAACCATAGTAGTAGAACATCCAGCAACGGCCCAGCACACAACTGTAACTGCAGAGCTTCTAACATCTGTCCACTGGGGGGGAACTGTAGAGTTTCAAGCATTGTCTACAAATGCGATGTGATAACAGAGAGTAGTAGGAAATCATATATCGGTTCAACCGGGGGTGAGTTCAAAGATAGATTCAGAAACCACATGAGTTCCTTCAGGGGAGGCCAAAGGGAAGACATAGATAGGCCTAACACTTCTGTTGGCCGTTTTGTGAGAAACCTCATTGCTAGGCAAGACCCTTTCGAACTGAAATGGTCAATTTTAGGGAGGGCTAACAAATATAAACCGAACAAAAAGAAGAGATGCAACCTATGTGCATTGGAGTCGTACCACATCATGACATCTAGAGATAATTTACTGAACGCTAGGCAGGAAATACTACAATGCTGTCTACATAGAAACCGTTACCTGTTATCAAGCCTAAAACCTGGATAGGAGGGGAATTGGGGGAAGTATAAACTTACAGCAGAGATAGGCAGGATGGACACTTCCTGAGGCAATCTGGGGCAATAATTAGTGTATAATATGGAGGATGAGAATTAGTAACACGTACTTATGCTAAGATATGTCTTGATTCAATTATTAGCGGATACTCGAGACTTAGGTTGGGGGTGATAAGGTAGGAATATTCTATTGGAATAAGGCCCAGTGATAGTCAACTATAGTAAATACTTATTCAGCGGAATAGAGGGGGGAAATTGTGTTACATATAAAAAGATAGTGGAATAATAAATAAATCACAATTTATTCTCAGAAATAGATATATTATACGAAATGCATTGGGGATTTCAAGTAATTTTAAGTGAAAAATAAGAAATAGCAACCTGGATGCTATCACTATTTAATTAAATTAGGTTAAATTAAATTAGTTTTTAATTAGATTAAAATAAATAAAACAATTTGGTGGCAGGAATGGGGAAAAGTAATTAAGGAAAAAATAATTTTAAAAACATGCATGCCGACACGGACTTAATTTCTAAAAGTAGAAACAATTGGATTTTTATAAAAAGTATTTTCTACGGGATTTTAAATTAGTAATAATAAAGTCTCCTGTCATTTAACGAGTAAGAGTGATATTTTCCCGTATAGTTGACAAAAGAATAAACCGGTCCATTTAAAAAAAAAAAAAAAAAAAAAAGTTTGTTTTTTTTCAAAATAGAAAATAGATTTCTGATAACGATATTCCGTAGTAACATTTATTTATGGAATATAGAATAATATTCTCCACAGAGAGTTGCAAACGGCTGTGTCAGCCGTTAAGGAAATATTTTAAATGATTTAAAATAATAACTAGATTTTTGTAGAAGGCCTTTTTATAATAACAATTTATTTTTGATATATGAATAATTTTTTTAAAAACAAATACTGCGGGATGGGCTTTTTTCGCTTCGTTAAACAACAAAACGATAATAATTCGGCAGTTAATTAAATGAAGGATATTTTCCCAAAATGTAAAATGACGTCCCAGACACTAGATAATTAATTTCTATAAGGAATAGGTTTAATAATAAATATTTTTAGAAACAGTATTTTGAATAAATAGTTTCTATATTAAGATTTTTTCTTGATGGAAGGGAGTTTTCTGCGGGATTGACATTCAACTCGTCGTGTGTTTATTTCGAAGGGTAATAAATCAACAATTGAAATAAGACTCTTTGAACTCGGACGAACATTTGTGTTGACTTTTCTTTGTGAGAAATTGGATTTAGAATTCCCATACTATCATTGGGTTGGAATGGTAACTTGTGAGCGGTAACTTGAATGATTTAGTTCTTTTGTTTTCTTGTGGGGGGGGGGGATTTATTCATCATTGTACCGGCCGACGTGAAAAGTGTATTATCGCACATTGTTCCGGTTTTGTGGTTTTATTGAATGTATTTGGGACCGACTATTTGCTTGTTGGCTTGGTGGAAGAAATAATGCACAAGCTACTTTTCTAAGACTTTTCTAGGACTTTCTTTTTTTATCGTTGTTCTTCCTTGCTTTTTAAGTTTGACTTTTATTTTTATTTTTATTTTTATTTTTACTTTTTTCCTCTTCTCTTCCTAAGTGACCTCAACTATTACAACGCCACATTGTGTTTTGTCGGCAGTTGAAACCAGTATTCCAGACATTTAATTTCCCTGATGATCTGCCAAGCAAGTAACTGCTTGGTAGTGAAACACGTGTAGGAAAAAACATTTAATTTGAATAAATCGTATTTGTAAGAAAAAATATCTTTAATGGTGATCATTGGTGTCTTGAAAGGAATGATTTGGTAAGCCTTCATAAAATCACATATATATATATATATATATATATATATATATATATATATATATATATATATATATATATATATATATATATATATATATATGCTCCCTCTGGTCGCATATTTTTGCTAGGTCAGGAGCATGATATCATAATGAACAAACTGCATACATTGACTCCCCACAGGAAGAGGTAATGACTAAGATGTATATATCATGACGAACTAACACTATCCCCTCCCCCAAAAGAGGGGTTAATGCATGGGAGGATGATATCATGAAACAGAACAAATAGTAAAATACCCCGACCCCCTAAAAAAGAGAGAAAGTCATCCTGGGACGATGATATCGTGAGGAACGAACATATATAATACTGCCACCCCCAACAGAGAAGGTAATGCCCGGGATGAATGTATTATGAGAAATGTACAGATCATTATTAATTTTGGAATATATATTCTGGGCAGGCCGGTGTGTGACATGGACAGCTTTTTTTGTAAACTTCATCATTTCAAAGGTTAAACGCGTCCCGCCGAAAACTTTTAGAATAAGTTAAATCCAAAATAGTTAATAGAGAAAAGTATTGCTCTACATAAAATGTTGAGTTATATTAAGTAGTATTTCTTAAAAGGATCGGTGTGCGCATGAGTGTCAATAATATTTATGGGCATGGTAAAATTCTAAACTATTGAATTTATTATGAATTATGGAATATGTATACTAGGAAACATGGTGAGTTCCGTGGGCACATTATTTATTTTTTTGAACCTTTTGACACTTAGTGGTATGCCACCGAAACCGTACTATGCCCATATTTTTTTAAAAAACTAATGCTATATTTATTGCTTATACCCGTTCTGAGTCGAGTATTTACCTAGTAATCTTATACGAATTTGTTTGAATTAATAATTTAATAACTAAATGATAATGTAATACTTTAATTTAACTTTCAAAATTATATGTAAAATCAAAAAAATATTATACTGATAAAAAACCCCGCTATTGTTTAAAAACAAAAAAGCAAAAGCAAATGAAAATACAAACACTACCGGGCAACTCTGGATCGGGCAAGCTAGTTTACTTATAAAAGTCTGATTCAATTTCTGTTTTTACTAGAAGGATTTTTCTATCACTGACCGAGGACATAAAAGACTAATTGAAGCATCAGAACAAATACTAAACTTTGCTCCTAGCTAAAAGGCCAAGAAAATAATATTTTGCTATTAATTGAAAAAAAAAAGATTAAATTTGTTTGTTACCCCTTTAATATTAACAGTAATTTGGAAATATTTTAACTGCTGAATTAGAAGTAATTTTGATTAGCTTTAAAATTATTAGCAGCTCCTCATCTCTTACAAGATTGAAAGCGTTTATAACTATTTACATCTAGTAATTTTATGAACACAGATTAAACCAACATTACGATAGCAATAATCAATTATAATTTTATAATAGTTTCATTAAATTAATAATTTAATAAGCAATAATTAAATTTTACTTTCAAAATTATATTTACAACCCCCCCCCCCAAAAAAAAACAATATAAAAACGGCATTACAATAAAATAAAAGTAGAAACACAACCGGACAACGCCGGATAAAGCGAGGTAGTTTATTTATGACGGTCTGATCAAATTTCTTGTTTTTGTTTTCGAAATAGTTAATCCCATATCACGTGTCGACAAAGTGTAGTTCGAAGTAAACACCGGATTTCCTGATAGGTGATAAACAAAAACATTAAAAAAATAATGGTTGGGGGATGAGGAAACAAACTCTGATTATATATTGCACAGTCGGGTATGAGTTCAGGGATGGAAAAAGATGCTGAAAAATACTTTCAAGTAGAGCTCGAACAGATTGGTACTTTTTATCTGATGCGGTAATACCTGGGGGGAGGGGGGTCGTATATTTCTTAGAAATGCGATGGCCATTTCGCGTATCTTGTTTATTTTGTGCACGCAAATTTTTTTTCAGTATACACAGAGTACATATAAACAAATAACATGTCAATGTATTTCCTATCTTAATATCTGTTATATCTACATCGTAACTACAATACCACTCGGACACACACACACACACACACACACACACACACACACACACACACACACACACACACACATATATATATATACATATATATATATATATATATTTATATATATATAAATATAAATATAATATATATATATATATATATATATATGAGATTATTAGAAGACTATCACAATGAAAGAAATTGAAATATGTCGACGTTGAGAAGTAAGACAAAAACAAGTGTGATATAAATATATATATATATATATATATATATATATATATATATCTTACATTTTTTATATATCAAGTCTTGCTTGGTTAGGCAAGACTTCAACACTGTGATGTAATGTCTGTGACCGTGTTCCGCACGTGTTTTAGAGATTTAAAACACCTACCATTTGATAAAGAGGTCTTCCTCGAAATATATTATTACATAGCTGCTGGGCGTAAGGGGTAGTGATGTTGACTATATTTACTTTAATTTAGTTTTATGCAAATGGGTAAACATGAATAGACGCCCTTCGTAAAAATTCAGAAACATCCTTATTCTGTGAAATTATACAATAGGTATTAAACATAAATTTATAAATATTTTCCAGTTTTTTTGTTGTATTTCAAAGGGTTTTAGAAGGCATAATATGGGCAAAAGCACCCATTCGAAAATTCAAATATTTCAGCTTTTCATTGAATTAGATCCATAATGATTAAGCAAGATTCCCTAAATTAAATTTTTTCTCAAGAAATTCATGGAGTTTGATCAACATAAGGTTTAATAGCATTATAACTTGATTTTAATCTTCATAAAGGGACATAAAAGTAGTGAAAAACAGTTCTGTCCGGGGAATTTATTTTACCTGTTATGGGACGGGTATTCCTCTCCTAATCGTTATCTGTGCATGTGTGTGACTTTCTCGTCGGTATGTACTTTTGATCAATACGTATTGAATTATTATATCTGTAATCTGTACTATTAATAGTGAAATCAATAATAAAATAACGGAAAACTAAAACGAATTCTTAGAATCTAGATTTAAAAACAAAAATATGTAAACGTGACTATATTTCGAATTATTATCAACATTTCCTCCGACGGGGTAACGCCGGATAAATATACGTAGTGATTTATAAATTCGACTGGATTTTATGTTTACAGGCACGTTTTTAGATTTTTTTTCATAGAAGTCGTTCCAGAGAAGGTATGAAGCCACTTGGTATAAGGAGCTGAAAAGAAGGAAAGATGATTAACGCAAATACAAGATATCACTATTGACCGCAGTCTTGAAAAACTAAGACTATAGCTAGGAGGAAAACAGTCATCAAGAGGAGAAATCGATAAGCCTGCAGTTCTTGAAAAGAAGTTACTAGAACCGGATGATGTATTACGACGAGGTACCTGAACAGCGAATTGATAAAGACCACTAGACCAAGGAGTCAAACGACCTGGAACAAAGGAAGCAGGGAATAAATCAGACAATCCTGAAGAACACGCGCCATGATAGTACTTACAGAATTCGTCTTAATGTAAAAGGAATACATTCTCTCATTGAATATTACATTAATTAGAAGAAACGTTTGGACGCTGACAGGACAAAATGTCTGCCGGAAATGTCAGTTTCAAAAGAAAGCGCCAACATTAACCATAATATAAACAAAATGTCTAAACATTAGAGATCTATAATGTCGTCTTCAATTAGAAAGTTCGAATAAGACGGCGTTTAATAAAAAAGCACTAATTAATTTCAGTAATTTAAATTATTAACAGTTATCACATTGAATTACTTATTATGCTTGTAACGAGTATACACTCGTTACAAGCATAACAAGTAATTCAATGTGATAACTGTTAATAATAATATATATATATATATATATATAGTCATTAGCAGACGGACTGTTTCGCTGTATCACAGCTTTTCATTGCAGCTAGATTGGCACCTGCCCGAAGCTGCTTTAAAGACTTCACGAAAATGGCCATCTTCGACTATTTAACGGTGCTTAGAATTCGGTCCGACAACATAAGACACTTTCTACTTCCAAAAATGGCATGCCCAGACCGATGAAATCCCGATACACCAAACAGGCACTGTAATGTATAGTTTTAAAATAAAATACTTAATATAAGGTCTTGTAGGACCTACGATTGAGCACTTTAATGCTTTTTATTTTCAACTATTATATATATATATATATATATATATATATATATATATATATATATATATATATGCACATTAGGTGTTTTCTATTGTACTATTAATCGGAAAATCGAACGCTCTGTAAAAATGACGAAAAAAATAGTCCATCGTTAGCGTTCGCACTAATATTCATATTCATATGAAATAACGTCTGAATCGGTGAAGTTAAAGAATAATAACAAAGAAAGAAAACGTCTGAAATTGGAAAGTTTAAAAAAGTAAAATAAATGAAAAAGAAAAAAAGAATTAATCGGTATAAAAAGCGGAAAAGAAAAAAAAAGAAAGAAAACATCTCATTATGGCAATAGAATGAAAGCAGGTTGTCTGACTTGCTATTTTCTTTCTCAATTTTCTTAAATACGTGAAATTGATTTGTCCGGTAGTTTTTTATTCGCTCGCTTTCTTTTGTGTGACGGGACATATATATATATATATTTTCCGATTGACGGTACAATAGAAAACACCTAATGTGCATATATATATATATATATATATATATATATATATATATATATATATATATATATATATATATAATAAAATAGTTGAAAATAAAAAGCATTAAAGTGCTGAATCGTAGGTCCTACAAGACTTTATATTAAGTATTTTATTTTAAAACTATACATTACAGTGCCTGTTTGGTGTATCGGGATTTCATCGGTCTGGGCATGCCATTTTTGGAAGTAGAAAGTGTCTTATGTTGTCGGACCGAATTCTAAGCACCGTTAAATAGTCGAAGATGGCCATTTTCGCGAAGTCTTTAAAGCAGCTTCGGGCAGGTGCCAATCTAGCTGCAATGAAAAGCTGTGATACAGCGAAACAGTCTGTCTGCTAATGACTATATATATATATATATATATATGATTGAATGAAGATTTAAAGATAAATACTGTATCTTCAAATTATGATCAATCGTGATAATAGAAATCTCAATATACTGGATAGAGCAATAAATCAAGAAAATGAATGATGAAAAAAAGTTGGAAAAATTACACATTTTATTAATACATCAAAAGTTCAAAACAAGGAATAATCTCATCATCCTAAACCTATGGATTTTAAAGGAGAAATTCTTTTCATCATACGACACAGTGGCAGTAATGTAAGTATTACTGGTAAATGTAACTTTGAAAATTTATATATAGGGAGAAAACGTTTTTGTTGGCTAAAAACATCCTAATAAGAGCAAACAACCTCCAATACAAATAATGTCAAAATAGAATGTGAAAATACTCAAATGTTTAAAGGCAATTCATGAATACATTCGTTTTCATGATATATATATATATATATATATATATATATATATATATAAAGCTAATAGCTACATTGGTTTTACAAACACTACCTTATTCCGCCGCCTCACCATGCATCTTGTAAACTCTAGCTCAATTTACCAACATCTACAAAAACATAACTGCCATCCCTCTGATTTAAGACAAATTCTATTTAATAACACTAAAATTATACATTCCGAAACCAATTTAAAAAAAATTAAAAGTACTCGAAGCTATCTACATTAAAACACAACAACCTAAAATTAACAACATCACATATAAAACCAGTTGTAACATTTTAAAATGCTTAACGTAATGCGATTTTGTTTTGTGATGCCATCCAGCGTTGCTGAATTTAAAATAGTCAACGACTTCCTGAAACAATGCGGAACACATGCTATGCGCGTTTCTCTACCATCTTATAAAAATTCTCTTCTTTCTCCAGATTTTTTTTTCTATTTGCTTTTGACACATGAGGATGATTCGACAAAGAATCGAAAACGTTCGTGAAACCTGTGAAACCTATGGAATATTATTATTTTCTTTTTTATTTTAATACAAAAACATGAGAAAAATTGAAAAAATAAAAAAATATATAATTAAACAGACGAATTCTGTTATTTTTAACAATGTTTGCATATCTCTCTTTCTCTCTCTCTCTCTCTCTCTCTATATATATATATATATATATATATATATATATATATATAATTAGCTATTGCCGCCGAGTTCATAGTCAGCGACTCTAACCACTTGATTACGTGGTGAGCGCTGTTGGCAAGTAAAATCTTATTGCTTTATATAAACATTATGAACTACTAGAGAGTGCTCAATTTTTTTATTTACAAAGTTTGCATTGTCGCTAATAAAAATTAGCGATATCACTTACCACAGTGCTCAACACGAGAAGAAGGCATTAAAGAGTCATCCGCAGACAGACGGTTTCGTTGTATAATAGAGCTTCAGTACGGCTAGACTAATTGATAATCGGCGACTCTAACCAATTGGCTACGGCGTGGGCGTTGTAAGCAAGTGACATTATATAAATATTGTTAACTACTAGGGAGTGTTCCATTTGTTTATACAATATTATACATGTACACATACATATACATATACACACACGCACACGCACACACACATATATATATATTATAATGTATTAAAACCACTGTTAGAGAATGAAAAGCGTAAAATGTTAAGAAAGTAAAAAAGAAACAGATGTACTTATTTATATTTATTAAATTATTTCAGTGTTTATGTATTTACTTATTATTCATTTATTTATTCATACTTGTGTATGAACATACGTACACGCACCCCCCATATATATATATATATATATATATATATATATATATATATATATATAAATACACAAACACACATATGAACACATTTTTGTATCCATTCAATTTATGTGTAGATGTTATGTGTGATGCATGTAGAGAGTGTAGTAAAAAGGTAGCTAGCCTGAATCTAAATTCAATTTTTGTTCGGATAAAATAAGTTTGCTGATGAAAGAAGATAAATTATAGAAACAATTACGTTGTTTGATTGTGTTAGAGTTTATAAGTGCCGAGATTTATTTTAAATGAATTTAATAATTTCATCCTGTTCAAAATTAAAAGAATGATCGTGTTTTAATGCGTGGGTGAAAAGTACGTTCAGAGAGTTGCTATTTTTTATATCTCTTTTGTGTTCACCAAGACACTTCTTCAGTCCTCATTGAATCTTCCCTACGTGTATTTGATGACAATCATTACATAGGACAGTGTATATATAAGCATTAGATGTATATTTTTTTGTCAAAATTGTTTTGCTGTATTTAAGGTTTGTCAGGACAACGTGACACAAGGATACTTCCTCCTACAAGTAAACCGTGACCAAATATTCAAAATAGCATAATATTCGAAGCCCAAATAAGATCTCCTCGACACGGCTATACAATGGCTCATACGAGGAATGGTGCCCCCATTTTCAAGTAATGTTACTTCAAGTAACAGCACTTAGCTGGATACGCCACCAGACTAGGTACATTCTGGTAAGACCAATAGACTAAAAGAAAGCTATACTATAACAGAGTTTACTGGTCAATTGGGGATAGGAAGATCAATGTTCTTAACTTCTTTACTAACTCAACGCTTGAGAGGTAAAGGAGAACTTTAATGGAATATTCGAAATACTATGTTTCTCATATATAGACTAAGTGTTAGCTCCAGGAAGGGGCCCCTTGCTTTCTGAGAACTTCGACTGAAGTAAAATGAAACAAAAACGTGACAAATACGCACACATACACACTTACACACATATATTAATGTTTATTCTAATAGATTATGTTTATATTATTATAAAGCTTTAGTTATATGGGCGTAAGTCCCAAGTAGTCATATACAGGAACAAGTTTCAACGTCTATCCTCTCTCTTTTCTCCAAATCTCTTCTAACGACGATTACTTACTGCTTTTAAAATGTTTTTTTTTATTACTCAGATAAACACATCGAATACTATTTTCCCCATTGTTTTGAATATAAAATAATTACCCATTTAAAATGGGAGAGCGTCTTATTTACATGTTCTCAGCGGGCACGTCCATTATCCTGGATTGGCTTTGCGTCAGACTAGCCTGTTCTAAATGTCGGATGTGCGTCGAGAAAAAAACAGCTGATTCTAAGGATGAGAAATACACCCGGAGACATTTCACAATTCGAATGAGTAACACGTCAGTAGATAACTCGAATAACTGTGGTCGATTATTTGTCTTGTTTATTAAAGTTAGGTGTGAAATAACACGACCAGGAAACGCTAGAACACGAAAACCGAGAGGGCGTGTCTAGAATGCCAGGCGGCCTCAAATAACTTCCTTCTCGGCGATTTTACCAGGTGTTAAATTGAAGACGACCGGCTGCAAAATTGTTGTGAAACAAATACGAAATAACTTCACATGGTAAACGTTAAAAACAAAACAGCTAATAAAGAAATACTTAGATATCTACACACTACTAAAAATGTGGGACTCGCTTTTTGTTGGATCGTTCGCCTGTCCCCGTGCACACTGGATAAAGTCATCGGTTTGCGACTTCATTCATTAAAACAAAAATGGGGATAATAGTGCACAGTGGAGGACGCCCTTAAAATATGACGTTATCCAGTTATCCATTACAACAATAAAATCGGGCATAACCGTATACAGGAAATGACGTCACAAAATGATTACGTCATCCACCAAACCAGCGAGAGAGAGAGAGAGAGAGAGAGAGAGAGAGAAAGAGAGAGGGAGGGAGCGAGAGTGAGAGAAAGATCCTTTATGTTGTTTTACCGGATCACGGGTCGTCTACTAGACGAACCGTCTAGATACCTGGAATTTATAAAGTTGTTAAAAGTTTGTTTCTTTGCAACATGATGGATATTTAACATATTCCCGCCAAAGAAAGTAGCACCAATATTTCAATTTCAATATAAACTATCTAGTCGAGGAGGAATTAACAATTACATTTGTAAGTGAAAAAGGTTTCACACACTCCTCGTAATTTTTTGTGGATATTCAAATTCTATGAATTAATACGGAACGTATGGTATGCTTATACATGTTATGCTTATACATGTTATGCTTATACATATTATGCCTATACATGGTATTCTAATACATGTGATGCTTATACATGTTATTCTTATACATGTTATGCCTATACATTTTATGCTTATACATGTTATGCCTATACATATTATGTTTATACACGTTATGCCTATACATTTTATGCCTATACATGTTATGCTTATACATGTTATGCTTATACATGTTGTGCCTATACATGTTATGCTTATACATGTTATGGTTATACATGTTATGCTTATACATGTTATGCTTATACATGTTGTGCCTATACATGTTATGCTTATACATGTTATGGTTATACATGTTATGCTTATACATGTTATGGTTATACATGTTATGGTTATACATGTTATTCCTATACGTGTCATGTATATACATGTTATTGTTATACATGTTATGCTTAGCGAGTGAGCAACGTTTTTTTTCTCTCTACAGAATTTTAATTTAAGGAAATGAGAAGAAACATCTTCTAAAGTCCAACCCTTCTTCAACGTCGTAGAGTGGGTGGCAACGTGGTGGTGTCAGGGCTAACCGGCTAACAAGGATCTATAGAAAATCTATTAGAAGTCGATATCAGGATCCGTCGTCTATGCCTCTGCATGTGGTGAACAATGACGTGTCAGATGCGGAACCGCATATCAATGAACTGAGAGTAACAACGTTGCTTCTGCGCTATTCCTTTGTATTCTGGAACAAACCATACCCGCCTTTGCATGCACACGTTGAGTCTTGCTGTTCTCGGTGCAATGTTTCAAGTTAACGAATAGCTGCAACCAACTAGGAAGACTTCATGCAGACCAGACAATCCTGACGCACGATCTTCGTTAACTCTCTATGAAGTCCGATCCGCTTCACAAAAACAACGACGACACCAGCAGAAATCAACAGTAGTAAACAAAAAAGACAAAACCTTTAAGAAATATTTCTGTCTATTTTCGGATTCGGCGTTGGCGAACGCTTGTGTAGCTGTTTAGCAGTTACTGACTACGTACTCGGAAGTAAGATTACTACAATAAGGACTAATACCTCTTCCTGTCTCTGTAGCTATCTTTGTCTCAGATATGTAGTAGTAATTGTTAAGATCATAAATAAACCCAATTAAACACTAAAAAAACGCCCAACGCCTTGTTCCATTGGACGTCCCGCCTAAACTATACTCATTGTTTTATCAACCTCTCTATACCAATCTTGGCGCAACGAATATAAGTGCTAGGTAGTAAGCAGTTTTCTGAAGGTTTAAAGTTCAATACTCAGTACGGGCGATGATCAGAATACACTTACGAATTACATAAGACGGAACGAGAGTTAACTACCTCCGTGGATTAAATAAAGGGTTCCGTTCGAAAAACCGTACAGGTTCCCGAGTTCGACAAGATGCACGTGACGGAGGTCTGAGTTTACATCGGCCAAAACGTTGTGAGAATAATATCCAAGATTAGAACAGTAGTCCGAAAAATTCGAATAGGACAAATTATCAATCCTAATCTAAAAAAATCCGAAACACTATATAAAGTTGTTGTTAAGAAATTTTTCTGGTAGAAGGACACGATGACCATTGACACTTAAAATATCATTGATTTATCTTAACTATGAATCAAATCTTCGTTAACTAAGGTTGCTTCTGGCTGTTTCCATAGTAGACAGAAGGGGGTCTAAATCCCCCATCTCGTAGGATAATTCAATATTATGTTTCTACATTCACACAACACACCGGTCTCCGTAAGATCGACGAAGTTAAGTGACGTTCATGCTGCTGCTGCTGCTGGTGGTGGTGGTGGTGGTTGTGGTGGTGGTTGTGGTTGTAGTAGTAGTAGTAGTAGTAGTAGTAGTAGTAGTAGTAGTAATAATAATAATAATAATAATAATAATAATAATAATAATAATAATAAAGCGAGTCAGACTTTTGCATTGAACTCATGAAGATCGTGCCTCAGGATTGTCTAGTCTGCATGAAGTTATCCTCATTGGTATACGTTAACCCGCAGGATTGCAGGGTGTTACACACAACATCAGGAGCAACAATGCTCAGCAAGGCTCAGCGATGTTATGCAACGCTGGGGAAGGTTTCATGCAGAACACACAAAGGAATGGCACAGACGCAACGTTTTCACTATCACTCCACTGATGTGCGGTTCCGCGCTTGATAAGGCATTGCTTGCAACACGCAGATACAGAGACGACCAGAGGACGACGGATCCTGATGCCGATTCCTCGTGGATTTTCACTGGAGCGCCGTTCACCGGGTTGCGCCTATATACCGCTTGGTGCTAAATTTGACCGCTATGGGTGGCCCTGCCAGGAACTGGAGTTTCAGACGGTATAGCTTTGACACTACAACGTTTCCATCGCCCCTAACACGATGAGGAATGGTTGGACCTTAGGAGGAGTCATTGATGCTAGTGTTGAGTACCTATGTAGGAAAAATTAAATGTGGATGTCTTAAATAGTGTCTCAAACGGATTTTTCCACTAAGAGCTAGAGTAAAGATAAATCGGAAAATTCTTTTGGAAGTTAAGGATTAGAACCAGGACTACGTGTTAGGATATGACGTCATAGGCAGGAAGTAGAATGTTACACGTAGCAGATAAGTTGATAAAATCTTTCTCTTATTTCTGAACTGCGAAGGAGTGCGGTCATGTTTTGGACAGCTACCGATACTGTAAAATAAAAATACCCCCTTAAATGAATTGTGAAACCCCAACTGATTGTGTGCTTATTAACCTTTGCAGCCACTGTTATTAACAGTCTGTTATTAAGATGAAGGGGACAACGGCTGTTAACAACAAAGGAAAAGAAAGAACATAAAGACTGTAAAACTTCTGCTGCCATATCTTCACACGATCACTCTTGCAACTAAACGTTACTACTGAGTGAGATGACTACTTATAACGGTCAACGAGACGACACCGTTCAGCTGTTTAAAATGGCGCCAAAGAATTGGATCACTGCATTGCTACATTTAGATGGGTTATCAAACATTCCATTAAAGTGTATGAATACCATTGCTGGGAATATAACTGGCGACGGACTGGCGTCCTGTCACGGAAATGGTTCGAGAGCCATTTGTTACATTATTCCATTTTTCGTTTTTATTTCACTTGGTCAGACTTGGTTTAGATTGCAACAGAAAATCTAACTTAAAAACATTTCTATGTGTCACGTGCTTAAACTAACCCATCCTATATATCCCCTTATATCGGACGACAGGTTATTCTGTGGTCAAAATATATCATTCATACACGTTCCATACTTGCATTCGTTAATAAAATTCACAATCCTTTCTGCAATACAAGCATATTGGGTACACAATAAACTTCAGTCTACGGCTGACTTGTCCACCAAGTTTCAGTCATGACTATCCAACAATCTTTGTTTTATCACCATTCAATCATATGTTCTAAATGTGTAACTTAGCGTTGCAAGAACACGTGGATACGACATGTCATCGGCGCCGTTGAGTCTCGAGAAACAATGGATACCCCCTGTAAGGGTAGATGCACGTGTAATTACGAAGCAAGGGTTGCGCAATCTCGAACCACACCTGTCCTGAATCGGCACTGCCCGATTCCAGTGGCAAGGAGAAGTCCAGGACGACTGTAAACAATGTCGAGATAAATGGAGAGCACATACAGCATCTGATATTTCCAAATAGTCATCCATTTTTGTACTAACCAAGCTCAACGTTGCTTAACTTCGGTGATCTAACGGAGACCGGTGTGTCAACATAATTATGCTTCATGGTACCGCAATTATCTAACATGTTGGGTAGTTTTGCTAGTAAGATATAAAAAGCATTAGGACACAAAGAAAAAATGTAACGAAAAGAAGACGGCAACAGTCGCCATATTGGTTTCAACAAATAAACACATTTACAAGATGGTGGACATTTATTTTTATCACTTCGAAAAATCACAATAAAAATACTTTATCCTATTAAAAAGGCAAACCTCTAGACTGTTAATTGTAGACATTTTTTTTGGTCTTAATCAGATAATAGATAAGTTCATTTCCTATCCTGTTCTTGCATGAAGTACACTGTAACACAATACAATAGGTATCGGTTCTTGCAATCTTCTTTTTTCTTACGTCATAGACATTGAGCAAACACCCAGAATAAGGCGATGGATTTAGATATGCGATTTTGCGATGGCGGTGAAAAGGGCAGACGTACATTTCATGTTTATATTTTTAAGTTTGGTTTTGGCAGCTACTAAATTCCAAGAGTAATGGCCGCGCCTTTGAAAAACGAGCAAAGAGAACAGTAAAATAAAATCAGAACAAAACCGACAAAATAAAAGATAACAAAAGGAGAATGGACAAACGAGTGTATGTTAAGATGAATAAGATAAATATGCTTTGTAGTTGTTAGTTGGGCGTTCTGTTTATAAAGGAACTAGATGATGTATCCGTGTCCGACGGGTTACATATTTAAACAATTCAATATAGGAAAAGTGGCTGGTTACTTTTAATACATAAAACAACCAAGCTTCTCTAGTTTCACCACTAAGGCAGGGATCCTCACTTTGCCCCAGTTGAAATGAATGACTCTCTCATTGAGGAAGCTTTCTGCTTTGTTAAGCTTCTAGAACTGACTTTCACTCCAGACCAGAAATTAACGACTTACGTAAAATCTGTTGCTGCAAACGCTGGAAAAATGGTCGGATGGTTCTACCGCTCCAGAAAGTATCTCACTTCCAATGCAATCCTCTACATGTATAAGAGCCAGACACGTCATAAGGTAGAATACTGCTGAGACATCTGGGAAGGGGCCGCTTAGAGCACTCTTTCATGCCTTAACAGAATGCAAAATTGACTTGGAAATCTAGTAGGGGTGTTCTCTTCTTTTCCCTACAACCTTTTTCTCACAGAAGATGATTTGCTAGTCTTTTTCTACTCTATCGTCATTTTTATGGTAGGTTCTCGACCGAGCTCTAATTTATGGTCCCGCCCCCTGTAAAGCATTCATAGTAAAACTCATCTAGCTACAACCACTGTAAATAGCTTTCCTTTCTTCCCTTGTGTACCTGGAGCTTAGCGGTACTTCCATGAGCAGAGTTTTTCCCAAGAACTACTAGTCCGTGGAGCACAATACCACGGAATGCTTCCCAGTTGATTACAACATGGTCGTTTTCAAGTCCAATGTTAACAAATTCTTGTTGAGCAGTTCTCTTAAATAATCAAATTCTGCCCAATTTCAACCATCGTTTCAAATTCTTAAGGTTTCCATGTCACCTTCTTCCTGAAAAACTCATTAATTCTTATCCTCTAGTGGCTCTTAAGCCTTGATAAACGATGACTCATTAGTAAAAAAAAACGTTTCTGTATATCGAGAAATATTTATGCAATTCTAGTAAAGAAAAAGAAAGAAGCAGTATTAATTTGTTACATTAATTATATTAATATACTAGTTAAACTGCTTGGTATTATCGGGGTGTGGAATAAGTCTGGACCTTTTGCAGAAGAGCTCCATAATTAATGAAAAAATAAGTTAAAAAAAAAACAAATTAGCCCTGCAATTCAGGCACAGTGCGCCTAGACGCCCTTGATCTACTTTTGTAAGTCCTCTCTAGACATTTGTCGGGTTAGTTCTAAGGTTAGGGCTAGAGTCCAGGTTTCTACATTGAGATTGATGAAACTTTCATTTTTTTCTGTTCATCCTCTCTAGACGTGCGTTGGGTAAGGGGATGGATCATAGTTAGGTTATGGTTAGGGTTAAGATTAAGCTTATTAATTCAGGTCTGCACGTTTAGATGAATTAATCCATTATTTCTCGCCGTACAAAATGCAGAATAAACGCCATTGTGGAAAACATCGTGGAATGGTGAATAGATATTAGTGTGAGTTTATGTGGAATAAGAAATATAATCAAACGATCTTTTTATGCAAATACTCAATGCCATGGATGGATTCCATCCTCATGGGTAATAAAACATTGTTTTTTCTATAACCCTCATTTTGTCTGTTGTTTTAGGTGGCGGGGGGAGTTTTAGATTGGGTTCTCCTACAAAAGATCCATAAGTCAAATTAATTTCAACTTGTAAATAAGACGTTCGCGTAGTAGTTTTTTTTTTAATAAGAATGTGGAATTGACGATGATGCTGTGGTTACTGGCGAGGACTGTGGACTTGACGTACTGTGTTCGATCTTGCTTCGGTGATATAGCTTCACTTTCCCTAATACTCGTGGGGAGGATATGCATCAATATGCCCTCCTTCCATTCGGACTACTGTTCTAATCTTGGATGTTGTTCTCATAATGTTTCGGCCGATGCAACCTCCGACCTTCTTCTATCGAACTCGGGAATCTTTCTGTCGAACTTGGGAATCTGTACGGAATTTCGAACGGAACCCATTATTTAATCCACCTGCAGTGGCGGGGGTGACTTGCTCTCGTTCTGTCAGCCATGACTGAGTAGAAGTCTTAACTGATTCGTGATTGTATTCTTAGCATTGCCCGCACTGAGGATTGAACCATTAACCTCCAGAAGACTGTCACTTCGATAGATTATATATAAGGGGTCTGTTCTAAATTCCGTACAGATTTCCGAGTTCAACAGAAAGATTCCCGAGTTCGAAAGATACATCTGGAGAAGGTTGGAGTTTACATCGGCCAAAACGTTGTAAGAATAATACCCAAGATGAGAACAGTAGTTTTAATAATCCAACTACTCCAAGTTATTAATCCTCATTAAAAAAAATCCGAAACAGAATCATATTTTGTTCATAGCATTCATCATTTTCAATTCTCTCATATTATTCTTCATCATTCAACTGACACTCCATCCATTTCATCAACCCTTATCATGGAGTGACTTTTGGCTTTGGTAAGTGATGACACATTAGTAAAAAAAAACTACCATAATGAGACATACTTTGAACATTTAAGTACAAGAGACAATTTCCTCAAAATACTCCAATGCAATAAAAACAATCACTGCTTTGGCGTAAACAATGTAGAAATAGAGCTTACGCTATTAAAATTACGGGCTGAGAAAAGCTTTACCTTTCTAGTGTCATTTAGAGAGTCTTACATTGATCTACTTGGTGTGCAATGTATTGTTTAAATATCATTAACATCACAGGTAAAATAACTTTAAATGGAATATATGAAAGCAATGTTACGTTACAATTGTTTTAAAAGTTTTAATCTAAATTTTCGAGAGTAAAATCCTATCCTCAGAGATATTAAAAATTGTTCCATTTTTTGTAGCCCTTTTTTTATTATGTTGTCGCTGAAGGCCGCGGGATTTTGTACGGGTTCTGATTTGAATCAATCCTTAAGTTTGTGAACATAGCGTAGGCACGCCGGGACAATAATAAACATATCCCCCCCCCGAAACCACTTTCCAGATAATTTGAATAAGCAGAGTATCAAAATTCAAGATAAAGTGAATTCGTATAAATCAACGTATTTCCACTTTTTTGATCGGCTTGATTCTGTTCTTTGCTTAATTTATTTTATTATTAAAGAGTCACCACTTATCAATGCTCAAAGATAATGAATTTCTCAGGTGGACTGTGAGATAACACCGTCATAATTGATAACGATTGTTAGTATTGGGCAGAATTGGATTAACTAAGAGTACGGCTCAACAAAAATTGTTTACATTGGACTTGAAAACGACTATGTGGTAGTCATCTTGGAAGTACCCCCGCGGTATTGTGTTCCACAGACGGGGGTGCTAGCAAATAATCTCCGCTTATGGAAGCTCCGTTTAGTTTTAGGTACACAGAGGAAGAAAAGAAATTATAGACCAGTTTTTGTTGTAAATATTTTGCAGTTCGAACCATATATTAAAGCTCAGTCGAGCACCTACCATAGAAAATAACGATAGAGCAGAGAGAGACTAGCAACATCTTTTCTGCGAGAAAGCGGCTGTATGAAAAGAGAAGAGGACATCTACCCACTAGATCTCGAAGTCGGTGTTGTACTTTGTCAAGGCAGGAAAAGGTGTCTCTGAACAGCACGTGCCCAGAGGTTGCAACAGTACTCCATCTTAAGACGTATCTGGCTATTATACAGGTAGAGGATTGCGTCAAGTGTGAGATACTTTCTGTAGCGTTAAAATGACCCAAGCCGTTTTTACCAGCAACCTTAACAACGGATTTGATGTACGTCTTCCATTTCAATTCTGAAGTGATGATCATTTCGAGAAGCTTATCAAACTAGGGGCTTCCTCAAGGGAAAAACCATTTATTTTAATTGGGGCAAAGATCCGAGCGTTGGTGCTGAAAGGAGAAAAGTAAGGGTTTAAACGCATTAAAAGTAACCAGCCACCCTTTCCCCATTGAACAACGTGCTCCAAGTCGGAAGATAGAGAATCAGAAACATTTTGATCATTAATGCTTAATGTTACCATAGATGGTTGTGTCATCTGTATATATGTCGATGAATGTTTTTAGGGAGATCATTGATGAATACCAGGAAGAGAGTTGGCCCCAGAATGGACCCCTGAGGCACACCAGCATTGATACTATGTGCTTCAGACTTCTGTCCATCAACGACCATTTTTATGAACCTATCAAAGATAAAATTATTTTTCCGCTTCTTTATTTTTTAGAATTATAAACTTACAGGAGGGACACAGTGAAAGTGAAGCTATGGAACGAACTGGATTCGAACTTGACACACTCAGCTCGTCATTTCGCGTCGTTATCCATTTCATGACGGCCTCCTCCTCTAAAATTCAAGATGATACGATCGGACCTACTCAATACTGCACCAGGCCTCAGTCGTTGTTTTTTTTTTGTTGCAAGAAGACATAATGCATGTATGTTGATCGCAAAAAGATTGAATTTTGATGCCCACTTAGCTTCTCCATTTTGCCATTCCTCTATTTAGTTTTATTCTTTTAATTTTGTCCATTTTTAAACATTTTTAGACTAGCATGAAGACGCGACGTTGCTCGGGATTGAATGATGATCACTACTATATCATTTTTCACTATGCTGATAACACCATATTACTTTCCCCCCTATTTTTTTTACTGCCCCCGCGTTTTTTACAGCTCCCTTCCTTTCGTTTCACTCCCTAATATAGTCGGAAGAAGCTTAAATGTTGGTAAACTCTGAATTAGTGTCTTATACATATTGTTCAAATTTCATTAAAATCGGATATACGTATTTGATGTTTTAAGGAGGTTCTGTCCCCCATGGGTCACTTAGGGGTAGGGGGTACGTAGATATTCAGTATATATAAGGTAACGTAGAGATTCGAAAGTATTGACATTGTCTTTACTGGATAAGTTTATACATATTATATAAATTTCATCAAAATAGGATATATTTGAAGTTTAAAAGGAGGTTCGGCCTACATAGCCCCCCAAGGTAGGAGGGAACTTAGAGATTCAGGATCACTTCCATTGTCGTCACACATAAAAAGTATACATACGATTTAAAGTTTATAAGAATAGGATATATTTGAAATGTTGAGGAGGTTATGCCCTTAGGGTGCACTGAGAGATTCCATTGTTTTCCCCGGTAAATTTTATATAAGAAAACTCTTTATATTTTAATGTAGATTCTCTAATCTCTTTTCTATAATGAAACACACAAAACTTAACCACACATACACACATACATTGAAATTTATATATATATATATATATATATATATATATATATATATATATAAAGAGAGAGAGACAGATTATATCTGACGTCTTAAAGGTAGATCAGGGAACTATTTGCATATGCATATGTTTTATGTACCTTTTGCTATGACACCATAGGTGTCCGTCCATCTATCCCACATGGTGTCCTAAAATAATAAAAAAAATAATATGTACGCATATTGATTTTATTTGGCAAACGATTATTTGATTCGTGCGAATAATGGAGTCACATGGCGCGCGTCTCTTATAGCGTCATCCTTGATTCGTGTGTGTCCAGAAAATGACACATTTCCTCTTTTTTAAACATTGACCTCATTTCGTTCTCTTTATCAATAATTCATTAACATTTATCTCACATAATTTATGGCTACATCCGCGACGTGTAAAGAAAACACAAAGATGTGACTATGTCTGATTGTACCCAACACATTCGTGATCTTAATGACCCCATGTTCAACATTATGAGTTTCTTGTAAAAGTATTTCTAACTCTACCTCAAACAAAACATTTTATGTCGAGAGAGAGAGAGAAAGAGAAAGAGTGTGTGTGTGTGAGAGA
>OY744518.1:163254212-163341712 GCA_963556195.1 Sepiola atlantica | reverse complement strand
ATATGTATATATATATATGTATATATATATATATATGTATATGTATATATATATATATATGTATATATATATATATATATATATATATATATATATATATATATATATTATACACGCGTCGTTGAAGACCGCGGAGTTTTCTTTCTTCGCTATCTTTCTTGTTAATTTCTCGACGCGGCGAGCGATGTGTCGGTTTTCCGGTGTTAATTGGTGAAGTATGGCACATAACGTTGTATCGTGGGCTATTCCTCGAGCGCTTTCGGTCTCGCGACAATATGAATATTAGTGCGAACACTTGCAAAGCATAGTTTTTTCTATCATTTTTGACGGCAGCTATACACTAGTATACATATACATATATATATATACTTATATATATATATATATATATATATATATATATATATATATATATATATATATATATATATATGCAAACAATGCTAGATACATATATATAATATTAAAACACACGCAATGACGCCGGAGATAATCAAGTTTGTAAGAAGATTCCAATTGGGAAAGGATTTAATGACATTGGCGCGTCTCTCCCGGAGCTTTCACGGGTTGCCAGGAAGCATAAAAATCACTGTTGTTTGAATGGTAGAAAAAGATAAGAAGGAATATTAAAAGGTAAAATAAATAAATATAATGACAAAATAGTATACGAGAAAAAAGAGAAGAGAGAATAAAGAAAATACACAATTAAAAATACAAACAATGATAATACAAAAAAGAATAGGTGAAAAAGCTAAATAAAGAAATACAAATCTAGGGAAAAGAAACACTATTAGTAAGAGTATGAATAAAACCAAATTAAGAGAGACAAATGAAGGGGAAAACGAATGAGAAAAGAACGAGAATAAAACAGAATAAATAATACATTTAAAGGAAAATGAAAGAAGAAAGCACTATAATTCCAGAGAAACAAAAGGAAAAATACAAATGTTGAAAAAGAAGATATAAGAATAAAAGAAGACAAGAAAAAGAGGGAAATGTTAAAAATAATAAAATGCAACCAAATGAAGAAGAAAAAGTCAAAAGCCGAAAACATTAAATGAAGAAGACGAAGAAAAAAACAAAATGCGAACATAGGAAATGAAGAAAAATAAAAAATAAGGCGAAAATATTAAATGAAGAAGACGAAGAAAAAAAATGCAAACATATGAAATGAAGAAAAATAAAAAAATAAGGCGAAAACATTAAATGAAGAAGACGAAGAAAAAAAAATGCGAACATATGAAATGAAGAAAAATTAAAAATAAGGCGAAAACATTAAATGAAGAAGACGAAGAAAAAACAAAATGCGAACATATGAAGTGAAGAAAAATAAAAAATAAGGCGAAAGCATTAAATGAAGAAGACGAAGAAAAAACAAAATGCGAACATATAAAATGAAGAAAAACAAAACAAAATACGAACATATGAAATGAAGAAGAAAAAGACAAAGGGCGAAAACATGAAATGAAAAAAAAACAAAACAAAATACGAACATATGAAATGAAGAAGAAAAAGACAAAGGGCGAAAACATGAAATGAAGAAAAATGAAAAATATAAGGCGAAAACATTAAATGAAGAAGAAGGAAAAGGTAAAATGCGAAAACATTAAATGAAGATAAAGGAATAGACAAAAGGCAAACACATAATGAATAAAAAAAAAACCCAAAAGGAAACATTAAACGAAGAAAAAAACAAAAGGCGAAATAATTAAATGAAGAAAATTAAAATATTAAAGGCGAAAATGTGAAGAAAAAGAAGAAAAAGATAAAAGGCGAAAATATGCAATAAAGAGGAAGAAAAGACAAAAAAACGAAAAGATGAAATGAATAAAATACTAAAGGCGAAAATGTAAAATCAAGAAGAAACGCGCAAAAGGTGAACATGTAAAATTAAGAAGAAGAAAAAGAAGAATAAATAGACAAAAGGCGAAAATATGAAGAAAATACAGACGAAAAGTCAAATCTAAAATAATCCCCAAAGGAAAATTTTAAATTAATGATATAAATAAAAAGAGAATAGATGACAAAAAAGGAGAAAATATGTCAAAATAACAAACAAAAAATCACCTAAAATACCCCCCCCCCAAAAAAAAAACAACAACCCTCAAACGAAAAAAAATGTTTTTTTTTGCCCACGCCTCCCGTGAGGTTTGACTTGATATTAATTGTTACACACGGTCGTCGATATATACAAAATAGTTTCAAAATAGGCCGTACGTAACTCCCGCTTTCTTTAATACCACCCAAGGATACGCTGAGGAGATAACTCCCTCTCTCCCTTGCCCCCTCCCCCCTTTCCCCCATTTACACATACACTTTACTTCTCCTCCCAGTTCGTTGACGTACAAGGTAACTATATCTAATACTGCTCTTTATGTTGTTATGCTTGTGCTTTCTTACCAACGTAAAGATATCTACGGATTCATTCTAAAACACACCCACACAAACACTTAGCAGATAGTTTTACGAATAGAAAGGTTCACCGCTTTCCTTTTGGTTATCTTATTATACTGTATATTTAGTGTCAGTCTGCAATCAAAACTACGTCATATATTATGTGAAATGTAATACATTATATTCTCAAAGATTTACTTTGCATTTTGAAACTGATATTTATAGTCCTATTGTAATATATGATAGTTAATATATATATATATATATATATATATATATATATATATATATATATATATATATATATATATATGTGTGTGTGTACGTGTGTGTAAAATTGGCTAAGGAAAAGGTTACACACTTTGTAAGGACAAAACATATCAAGATAGCGGGACGAAAATATGTCGAAGGATTTGACCATATTCGTTTGGTCATATGGCTTTATTAAAAAAAAACCTAAAATTTTATACAATGTAGGAAGAAAACATCCAGAGGCAGGGAGAAACGGTAGAGGGAAGAATGAGGCAATAGATGTTGAGTGTAGTGTAGTGTAGTGTAGTGTAGTTAAGTATATATATATATATATATATATATATATATATATATATATATATATATATATATATATGTGTGTGTATATGTGTGTATATATATATGTGTATATGTGTATATGTATATATATGTATATATGTATATATATATGTGTGTGTCTATATGTGTGTATATATATGTGTATATGTGTATATGTATATATATGTATATATGTATATATGTATATATATATGTATATATATATGTATATGTATATATGTATATATACATATATATATATGTATATGTATATATATGTATATGTATATATATATATCTTTAGGTATATATGTGTATATGTATATATATATGTATATATGTATATATATATGTATATATGTATATGTATATATATATATATATGTATATATATGTATAAGTATATATATGTATATGTATATATATGTATATATATGTATATATATATGTGTATATATACATATATATATGTATATATATATGTATATATATATATATATATATATATATATATATCTTTAGGAAAATTTTATTTGACTGAATTGAAACAATGTAAGAGTTATCATTGGTTGAAATTAATTCTTAAAAAGAATCAAAAACATATATTTTCAAGTGTCCAGGATATAGTTCAAAATTGCAGTTCAAAATTGCCAAATTGTGAAATATACTGATAAAGAAAATCATTTTCATTATGTATTTACTGAAATATAATTTATCTTACTAAAAATATTTTTTGAGTATTGATTCCCGGAGCGTGTTTCAGATGTTTGAAATCATAATTAATAGATGCAGCTTAATTGATTGCCATACATATATTTTCATTATTTACCACACATACACACACACACACACACACACACACACACACACACACACACACACACACACACACACACACACATATATATATATATATGATTTTAACTATATTTCACTTCGTGTTTATTTACAAATAATAAAAATCAATATATGTTTTGATTCCGTCCTGAGTCAGTTCTAAATAAGATAAACGTTACAAAAAAATCAGACTTTTCCTTTGATTTATGTTTTCAGTAACATTTAATATAAAAATGTCGAAATAAAATCAAGTCTATGAAAATTAGAACAAAAATTGTTGTTTGTCTTTCCAATGCTAGAAATCTAGAAGTGGGTAATCATTTTAAAATTCCAATATTTTTTATTCCCATTAAGTTACTACATAGTAGTAACAACAGTTTTTAAATGGAATATTTATTAGTTCTAAAATATTTTTTTTATTTAGGTCAAATTTTACTTTCCGTTAAATGAGTTTCTTTTTTAAAAAAATATTTGTTGTGTTTTTTTTCTTTCATTTTATGATATAAAAAAAATAGCAAAAGTGGGAATCAAGGAAAGATATTACGTATTTATTTACGTATTTATTTAATGTTGGGAAAATACAAATTACCAAAAGAAGCACCCAGGCGAAAACAAGCAAAGAAGATAAGTATTTTTGAGGGGAGTAAATGGGTCAGAACACAACCACATTTGGAAATAAATGTACGCATCAATTAAAAAAAAAACTACTGTAAAGATTTGATGAAATTTAGAACATAGATACGAAAATTTTATATGGAGTATAATGGGCTGTTTATATTATTGTAGCCGGAAAACTATCACTCCCTACTTGAATATAAATGTTTCAATATATATAAAAAAAAACCCTATGGTTTTCACTGGTGATACCAGATCAGGCTGCCCTGTGGCTCCCTGAGACGAAATTCACCTACATTGACGTTTTTTTTTTTTTTTTTTTTTTTTTTTTTTTGTAAAACTTAATTATGTTCTACAAAACCAAAAACAAAAACAACAGCCCCTCTCCCTTTCTCCCTCCCCTTTTTTATTTTATTTTTAGAACTTGAAGCATAAAAACTTTTACTATAATGACCAGATTCGGCATTAAATAACCCAAAAAGGGTTGATATGCCGTAAAACAAAACTACCAAACCACCTATGGTTTTCATGAAATTTGGAACATATATACTTAAGATAATAGGGAGTGTAATGTATTTGTTTGATTTATTTTTAGGTAAGCAACGGGAGCAAAACCAACCCTTTGTAAATAAATATACGCATGAATGTTAATTATTAGTCCTCACAACACTGTTGCATATGTTTCTATCTCTTCCGCCCCGACCAGGCAAAGCCGGATAACCTTGCTAGTATAAATAATAAAATGCAAATCAAGAAAGCGGCAGTTACAGACATTTGTAGATGTAAAAGGGTGGAGATAGAACTGCATAAAATAAGAAATAATTAATTTGACTTATCCCATCTATTATCGAGCGTCATTGTCTTTTTGTGTATCTGCTAACTTACTTTAGTGTTGAACAGATAGTTGTAAGAGGTAGATATATATATATATATATATATATATATATATATATATATATATATATATATGACAAAATATGTATTAGCGTATACTATCAGTGACTTTTTATTTTGGAGTCTCTTTTAAAGATTCAGCTCGATGCTCGTCAATCAGTAACAACAGAGCATATATTAGTCTTATATATATATATATATATATATATATATATATATATATATATATATATATATCTTTAATAAATTATTTGTCGCCCCTAAAGTAGACTTGGCTCTGTAGCGAGTAGTATTAAAACAGTCGTCATCGTGGCTTAAATGCAATGTTCCGTTCAAAAGTCGAACTCTCTACGACGGCTACATGTAAATAATTATTCTCTACACTAACGATTACCGTAATGGTTAAAACGTATACGAATGTGGATAAGAAACAAATATTTATAATTACATATATATATATATATATATATATATATATATATATATATATATATATATATATATATATATATATATATATTAGGCCTCCGTCGTACCGGGTCGATCATGAGTGATACATTCTAAGCCTATTTGTCCTGTCTGCTTGGATGCTAGCGTAGGCGGTGTTATAGTGAAGACAGGCTGTTGCCCACGTAGTATCTCTTCCCTATCCACGTCGCTGATGTTTCCAAGCCTTTTACAGTTTGGCACCAACTCCGCCACATGAGCATATATGCTTTCATATATATCTATATCTATATTTATCTCGCTCTTATTCTGTCTCTCTCTCTCTCTCTCTCTCTCTCTCTCTCTATATATATATATATATATATATATATATATATATATATATATATATATATAAAATATGAAACTAAAAGTATACTTTAAGTAGATAGAACCTATAGTGAAATGGTTTAAGCTCAATATACGAGATAGAGCAATTATAAAGATAAATGAAAGAAGAGGGATAAACATGTACGAATGACAAATTTATTTCAACTTCGATTGTTCAATGCAAGTTTTAATCGGTAAAAACCTTATCATCAGAGAAATTACATAGATGGATAAGTTGGCAGTGGAAAAGCCAAAATTCAAAATTTGAAAGAATATTAAGTAATGGAGATTGAAAGTGTGCGTGTAAAAAAATATGGGATCTGTCTAGTTGGTAAATGTCCGTTGATAAGGTGTCCAGTGAAAGGAGATTTAAAGATGGAAAAAGGGTTTTCGTGAAGGCAGCGTTGAAAAAGTTCAGAAATGAAGTAAATCGAAAGATGTTTATTTCAATCATAGGTTGAACGCACTTATTCGGAAGTAATTTTAAGAATTCAGGCCATCTTAAAATACTTCGTGGACCGAAAATGAGAGTAGTTTTTCATATGTTGAGATTGAACTGTGTATATTAAACGCAGGCAGTCGGGAATTTAAGTAGTGACTTCGATCGAGTCTAACAAAAGCGACAGCTTTGGTTGGAGGCAAGGCTAAATGAAGAAGTGTGAGAAAAGGATAAAGATAAACGATAAAGAAGGTGGGTGATAGGGTTAGTTAAATGAACTATGGGTTATGCTGGGAGAAGAGAAAGGGAAGGGATTTTTTGGTTACTGCTTATTGCTAGTAAGCAATAAAACCGGTGCGAGTTGGGGTGGGGATATCATAAGCTAAAAATAGAAGTGAATTCAGGTCAGTAAGTAAATATTTCTGAAAGGGGGTGGTCTCGTAATTAAAACGGATTTTTAAACGAACTTATATATACTTCAGAAAGTTTAAAAGGGTTCCAATTGGGAAATTAGGGTTCAAATGAATGGAAATATGGAATTCACGTGTTTAATATGTAATAATTCGGACGAAGACTAGTGTTTTAGAGTTTGATGTATAAAGACTTTAAAGAATTCCCAGTTAGTTAAATATTAAATGCTTGACTAAATAAGAAACTTTAATGTATAATTGAAGTTAGGATTGGGAACAGCGTTAGTCTGCTTGCAACAATTGATTTCTAGTACAAGGATTATGGGGTAGGAATTGGGTTGAATTTTGTAACCTAAGTGAAGCACCAGTGTGTTGAAATTATAAATAGATTTTAAGGGGAGCAAATGGACGATTATAGGAGTAACCAGGGAGCGTAGTTTAAAGGTGAAAGAAATGGAATCTATGAGAAACATATTGTCGGTAGAGCGAAGCGTATACAGAGTCGATGGAACGAATACAAGGGAGATAAAAAAAGCAATGGATGAGTGTGTACGAGGGTTGGCCAATAATTGAAAAAAGGGGAATAGGAAATAGAATGTTGATGTAAAAGCGGTTAAGGATTAGTGGAGGAGAATAATATAAGTTCTCAATTTACATTAAGTGTTTTGGGTTAATATAGTTATAAGGTGTACAGGGGAGGATACGATATGTTATTGGAATGGTTATTTATAAGGTTGGAAACGTTAAGAATTAAAAGATTAAAAATTATAGAATTTAATAATTAGTCTAATGTTAGAGAGGGTTTTTTTGGCTGGGAGGAGGGGTGTCAGATAGAGTAATGAAATTTATGTATTTAAATTTTCACTTGGCCCTGCAATTTGAGATAAGTTCATTTTTAGAGTTAATAATATTTTTACTTTTGGCTGCTGTAGCTATCATAAATGTTTCTAATGTACATAGTTGGCAGAAAGAGAATCCTGGAGTGTAGGAATTAGACCTTTTAATATTGCCCATGTAGGGAGTAGGGAATGTTTTTATTGTTAAGGATTTTTATTAGATTGGATTGAGAGGTGCCAGTGGCATTGTGATTATTGTGGTTAAAAGAGTAGATATGGTTTGAGATTCGGGTCTTGATGGGAAAGGCACTTACCCCAATATAAGTGTGTATTTTGTATGGCGTTGTTATAGTATTTGTGTTATTTGTGGTATCGGGGATGTTTTGAGTTTGTATGTTCAGGTTCTGTTCCAAAGTTAAGTTGGAATTGTTAGGTGGAGAAGATGAGATAATTGAAGGGGTAAGGTCAAGGTTATTGTTAGTTAGCGGGGGTTGTTGGTTAGTGTAATAGGTGTTATTTAGGGTGTCGTTTGTTACAGGGAGTTGGGGATGTGGAGAGCTATATGGTGAGGGGAGAATTTGTATGTTAATGTCTGTTTGCATAATGGTGTTTTGGGGGAATTGCTTAACAGTACAAGCATATATGACATTACTCTGTATGCAATTGCAATTTAACGGGCATTCTCTAGATTTCTGGCAGTTACATTTATAAGTAGGGGGTATAGTAAGTGCTGGTTGCTGGGCAGATTTATTTTTTTTGTTATTAGATTTAATGATGGTTTGTGCTATATTGGGCATTGTGGAGTAGGCAATTTTATAGAGTTTTTATTTAAAATAGTGCTGTATTTATGCGGTTGCTTGAATGAGTTATCTAAAATTTTGAAGAATTCCTTAGCGATATCTGTTTTCACATTGCAGTTATAGGATAAATTAAACCAAATACTATTCTTTCTTCTAATTTTTTTAATTTTTACTATGTTCTTGAGGGTCAGCTAGTTTGTCAATATTGATGGTCTATTTATATATGTTTTGGTTTTCTTGGGTAGTGTAGTATTTGTCCGCTGTTTATTCTGTATTGCTATTTTGTGTGTAATTACATTAAAAAGGTTTGTTTTTCTAAATAAAGGGACTATTTTCGTATTTAATTTTATCAGTGTATCCCGAATTAAGTAGTGCGTTATTGTAGAAGTTGGAATTTTGTTCGAAGATAGATTTATTAGCAGATAACGTTAACATTCTATTAGAGACTGAAGGGACTATTGAATTAATGATGAATTATGGGTGGTTAGATAGCTTATGTATGTAGTAGAGGGTTAAATTTGGTTTGTGATAAGGGCTAAAGGATTCGGAGTTAACGTCTAATGTTAGGTCACGGAAGTTAGATGAAGGAACTGGACAGACCCCATATCATTTTACACGCACATTCTCACTCTCCATTACTTAATAATATTTTTTCAAATTTTGAATTTTGGCTTTTCCACTGCAAACTTATCTATCTATGTAATTCCTCTGATGATAAGATTTTAATCTTTGAAAAGCCTTGGCTTAAGGAAAGAATAATAAACATGTTTTTACCGAGTACACCTTGCATTGAACAATCGAAGTTGAAATAATTTTGTCATTCGTACATGTTTATCCCGCTTCTTATATATATATATATATATATATATATATATATATATATATATATATATATATATATATATATATATGTATAAACGCTAATAGCATTGAATTTGGAAAAACTAAGCATAAAAAATACAGTTAGAAACACATTAAAAAAAATTGTTTGTCGGTGGAACGAAAATGGATTACAGGTATTCCCTGATATTTAAAGTACATAAGTAAAGTTTGGTTGTAGTGTTTAGCAAGAGATGAGGAAATTGGAAGATCAGATGTAAGGTATGGCTATGGATTGATTTTTCTTTTTATCATTGGAATGCATATATGATATACATATGCTCTGAAGCTTGTAATAAACTTCATTGAGCTTACAATGCGGAACATTTTCCGATATTATAAAGAGTATATATATATATATATATATATATATATATATATATATATATATATATATATATATATATATATTAAGACCCATTTTATGTACGTATAAAATAAATAAAAAATATATATTAACGGAAAATCCGTCCGATAAAGTTTACTAACAATGCAATTTACTGCATCTTAATCACTTAGGAAGTGAGACAATAGAAATAGTAGTGAGCAAAAGAACAACGAACGCTGCAATTACAAATAAAATAATTACATAAAATTACATTATATATATATATATATATATATATATATATATATATATATATATATATATATATATATATATATATATATATATGCTCGAAAAAAGAATACTCGTCCGAAGACAGCTAAAATTAATTCCCCAAAAAGAACCGTTTAAGACCACTTTTATGGCCCCCTTATGAAGAGTAAAAGCAACATATAATGATACAAAACCTTTATTACAATTTGGATCAACATCTATTACATGATTTTGATTCTAAATCTCTAAAATTAAAGGCTTAAGCTTAAGTGATATTAAGTAATTGAAATACTGTAAATCTTGTTTAATTTGTATCTAATGTGTATGGATCAAATTTAATGTAAATCTTACATATTGCAAATTTCTGCAAAAGCTAACAGCGTTATCTTGCTTGCCCGTGATACACATGCGACTAAGAACCGCTTGTGAATTTAATATTTTCTTGAAACGTCAACTGAAGGAGGAAGCAAACTGAACCCGTCCAGAGTGAATGCCTTGGGACTGCTTATGTGCAGACTACAACTCAGTCGTCTTCAAGTCTAATGTCAACAAATACATACTGAGCCGGACTCAAGAATAAGGGTTAATGAGATTATTAGTTGGATGAGGAACAATACTATGAGTGGATTGAAAACGATGTATGGAATGGATAACATGTTATTAATTAAGAGGACGGTTCGATATGTATTTGTTGACATTGGACTTGAAGACGACTGAGTTGTAGTCTGCATGGAAGCAATCCCAAGGCAATATGTTCCACAGATCGGAAAGTTTTAGAAAATAAACTTCTTTCATGGAAATTCTGTTTGGTTTTAGGTACACAGAGGAAGAAACGAACGTTTTTAGCAATGGTAGTAGATAGACGAGTTCTTGCTGCGAATGTGTTACGAGTCGCAACCAGAGATTAGAGTTCAGTCGAGCACTTCTCATGGAAATTATGATAGAGTAGAGAAAGACTAGTAACATTTCCCCCACTATATCCCGAAGCCAAGTATCGTATGACGCATCCGACCCTTATACATGTAGATGATTGCACCAGGAGTCAGCTAGTTTTTGGAGTAGTAGAATGATCCAACCATTTTTCCAGCGACCTGATTTATTACGACGACGTGACATTGATACCGTGTGTTTCTTTCTTTCAACACTTTATTTATCAGTTACGAAGCAAAAGCAATTATCAGACAAACGCTTTTCGCTTTCGTAAAATATATCGAAAGCTTTTAAATAGCAGAACAAGTTTAATGAGCAAAACCCCGCACGGACGCTAGGCACATGTCATGCGTAAGTGGCAGGGGTAAATCAGTGAAGCCTATGCTAAATCAGCAATTTAATACAAACCTGATGCCATTTATAATGTTTGCCTCGTTATATTATATATATATATATATATATATATATATATATATATATATATATATATAATAAAAAGTTATTTATACAAACATAGCATGGCTACACATTCAGCACGTGTTTCAGTCGTAACTTTAATAAGCTCGGCATCCTCAGGCCGACAAGAAATCTAAAATAGTTTCTTCTGAAGAAATCAAGAAATGTAAACATATGAAAGTTAAACGGTGTGTTCAAAAAGTATTTTGAATTTAGTCACGTGAATCTCACGGAAAGTAATGTTGCTTCATTCTACAATATGAAACGAATAAAAGATGTCGAGAGTATTAAAGCTACGACTAAAACATATTCTGAATGTGTAGACATAACGTTTTATTATAAGTAAAAAGCTCTATTCGTTATGTAAAATCACGTGCGTCCCACTCGACAAATCGCCGCAAACCTCTATGTTGTGTCTGCCGTGGGGTTCTTCTTCCTTCATTGTCTATCGTGGCCGTGTCATCTTGGCGATCGCCGAGAGAGCGTGAACTGGTTTACAAGTTTAGAAAAACAAAAGCAACTGACTGACAAGAAAAATACAAACTCCGAGCCCTTGTGTATAAGTTAGTTGTACTCTGAGTGTGTGTGTGACGCCGTCACAGACTGTTGAGGTTCCCATTGTCGTTACATAATGTCGTCAGCTCATCTGGGGTTTGCTAAGTCTTTGCCCGATCTAAACACATCTGCTCTCCTCCGACTCTGACTCCACCCTGCTGTCAACTATCTTAAATTCAAAACTGCCGTAATCTGTCAACTTCGTAAACTAACTGAAACTCGCCATAACACTCAGACTGTTGCAAAAGCTATCGCAAAAGTTGTCGCAAACAACTTCCATTCTTAAATATTTTTAGTCATTCCTGGAAATCCTATGTCCTGTCTTTTGTCTCCTTGAAACTCCCCAGCTGATTCCTCATCCTATTTTCCGATCGCCTTTGTGCGACTTGGTAAATGATTTCATCGGTTCTAGATGAATGACAGTCCATAGTATCACACGCCTCTCATATCAAACTTGTTATTTATTTGATTAACAACAAAACAAAAAAAACTATACAAACATATTACATGAATTATACAGCATCCATACATTCATTTCACATAAGTAAAGAAACAGCAGATACATGACTGACAACCAAAAACAAGAACAACAAAAGAAAACCCGACTGGGTGATCTCCGAACTGGAATTACAAGGGTGCTTTTAACCATCTAACCAGCCCAAGGGTATCTGAGTGCCCTTAAAAATACAACAAAGCAATTCCTTTTGAACAGGCTCCTGCCCACTGGTACATGTTTCCACTATCAGAGAGAGGAAATCAACCTCGCCCCTCCATCGAGGTAGAAAAAACAGGTGGACTTTTAACTCACCTTAACCAGGAAGACTTTTAACACGCCTTCTATAAAGAGGACTTTATCTACACCCTTTATATTACCAGGTATTCCGCCATTTTGTACCAACAATAAAACGTCTTCACACAACTTCACACAGACAAACATTAAACAGTGTTTCTTTGCAAAAAAAAAAATGACATTTTTGACATAAACATACAATATCTCTGCCGTTTCCACTGTTTTAAGAACACATAAACACCCCTCCCAAAATTTTCTAAATGTGGTGCGGGCCCCACTCTCCAGCTTGTGGTGTTGCCGTTGTTGGCGATCTCTCTTTCCCTCTTTCTCTTTCTCTCATTATCCGTTTCCCGCACCCCTCCTCAAACCAAGACACATACTTTACAAAGTTAACGTACACATTCATTAAAACCACTACATGCAATAGCCTTCCTGTATCGTCTTTTTCCACCACCACTGCTGCTACTACTACGTCAAACATGTCAATTTTTCTCACTTTTTCTGTCTATATATCTCTCTCCCTCTCTCTTTATATATATATATGTATCCTTTTACATATCTATATATCTATATCTCTTTATATATATATATATATATATATATATATATATATATATATATATATATATATTATATATATATATCTTTCTCTCTCTATATATATCTTTCTCTCTATATATATCTTTATATATATATATATGTATATGCATATCTCTCTCTAACTCTCTCTAACTCTCTCTCTCTATCTATTTATATATATACATATCTCTCTCTGTCTTTGTCTTTCTCTCTCTCTCTCTGTCTCTCTCTCTATATATATATGTATGTATGTATATATATATATATATATATATATATATATATATATATATGTGTGTGTGTGTATATATATATAATATGAGTGTATAACGAAGCAATACTTTAATTAATAGTTAAATTATACAAATTAAAACAACAAACTTTCATGAAGGCGCAATAAAAAAATGTTTATGAAATGCTGATTTTTTTGTGCGGAGTTTTTAAAAAAGCTAAAGTCCCCGTCACGTACTTTTGCGTTCTTTTTTCCTTTTTTTCGTGTTTTTTTTTCTTCCCATTGTGTCGTCCGTTCCGCTTCTTTGGGGTTTTTAAGCGAGCTGATGCGTTTTTAACTTTCTTTCTGTCGTTTTTTAAATTTTTTCTATTTTTTCTTTTGTTTTGTATTTTTTTGTGTTCATTATTTTACGTTCTTTTTCCGTTTTCATCATCTTGGGGAATAATTTCCTCTGCTCTGGAGAGGGTCAGTCTATAGTATAACAGTTTTTGAGTCCTATCATATTGACATAGTAAGGATTCTCCGGATTTTTACCTCTATTACTATATATATATAGAGAGAGAGATGAGTATTTTATTTAAAACCATAGATGAAAGTGTCTGTTATGTGTCGATCTGACAATAAGGAGTCTGGGTTAGAAACCGGTTTATAGTGAGCAATCGATTAATCAGCACGGTTTAGTTAGCGAAAACTCCGAGAAAACATAAATTTCCCATAATATATAGTTTTTGTTCTTAAAGTCGATTTCTACCCGAAATGGACAAAATCACGGTACATCCTACATAGACTGTAATGTATAGTTAAAAATACTTCATATAAGCGTTTGTAAAAGTTAAAAACAAACACTTTATTGTTTTTTGTTAACTAACATATAATACATGCTATATATATGTATAGGTTTGTCTTAAATTGCTGATTTAGCATAGACTTCACTGATATACTGATTATATATATATAGTCATGCACATACAGACTGTTTCGCAGCTCATCAGTGCGGCTAGACCAGTTAGTGCCTCAAGCCGGGATTAAAACTCGACCGTCGATCTGACGGTCGGCGCTTCTAACCTCTACGCTATCATGCGACACTGATTGAATGTAAGATATATCTCAATGTAAACATTGCAATTGCCGTGGCTCGAATTAGTTTTACCTAATGAGCTATGCCTTAAAGCTATATATATATATATATAAATATTTATATATATATTTATATTTATATATATATATATATATATATATATATATATATATATATATATATATATATTTATTTAAATATATATATATATATAAATATATATTTATATAAATATATATATATATATATATAAATATATATATATATAAATATTTATATATATATATTTATATATATATATTTATATAAATATAAATATATATATAAATATTTATATATATATATATATATATATATATATATATATATATATATATATATATATATATATATATATATATGAAAATAAGAGGATGAAGTAAATCCGACGATACGAGTGAACATTGAAAAACAGAAGACCTAAAACCCAACGTTTCGTCGAGCTGTAGCGTGGGCTTTATCAAAAGAAAAAAGGCTACAAGTGGCACAAAACGAGAAGATCTGTAATGTTGGGCAATATATATATAATGATCAGAGTATAACAAATTTTAATCTATCTATAGAGGGACGATATGCAAATATGTAAGGCGCTAAGCAACGTCCATTTGCCTCGAACAACATTTGTTGAACACTTTGTGACTGCTTGCATTACGTGTCCCCCAATTAGACATGATAGACTTAAACTTACCTTCTTACCGTGTTGATGTGTTGATTAATGATGACTTAGGGGTAAGAGCTCAGCCCGATGTCGTATTAGCAAAAGCAAAGGAGAAGATAAGAGCAACACCGAAAGAAAAAAGGGAACCATATATATAAATATATATATGCATATATATATATTCAATTTTTTTTATTTAATTTTATACCATATTAGTGTTATAAAGAACAGATTCCCGTCATTTAATAAAACTTGTTTTTATTCAGCAAACAATCCTTTCGGCTTACACCAACATATTTGTAAAATGCTCCTGTTTGTTTATTTCTTGAGGTGGGTATTTCTAATCATTCATCATCATCAGCTGATGATGAATGATTAGAAATACAAACAGCGAAAACCATAGGATACGTTTATGTTACCACCAGGATATAATGAAATCATAGTTCCATGTGAAAAAAAGGATATAATGTTGATAATGAGTACTGATTGCAATTTAGGCTCTGCTCGCCTAGTTTTTCATTGTTTTTGCTATTTTGCTTTGTTTTATATAATTAGCACAGAAGATCGCCACACCAAGAAATAAATGAACAGGCGCATTTTACAAATATTTTGGTGCAAGCTGAAACAATTGTATGCTGAATAAAAAACAAGTTTTATGAAATGACGTGAATCTGTCCTTTGATATGGTATGAAATCAAATTTAAAAAACATGTCGAGAACAGATACTACACTTTGATCTTAACCAAAAGGCCACGGAACCATAAAAAATAATTTTTTTGTGACTAGACATTTTTAAATAAAAAAAAAAAAAAAAATGATTAAATTGGAATATTTTTTTAATGGGCGATGTAGTGTAGTATCGGTTCTGTTGTCCTCCCAGGAATTACCTCCTCCGTTTTTAAGGATGTGTAGGGGGGAATCCTCTCAAAATGAAAAAAAACCCAAGACTCGATTTAGTCAGAATATCTTTTAGGGGGTAGTGTAGTATCGGTTCTGTTCTCATAAGACCGTCCACGCAAGAATGACTTCCCCCTTTTTGGGTGGAGGGAAGTAGTGTTCGTTAATTATCCTCTATGAGGGGGAGGGGCTCACTGTAGTATATGTCCGTTCACCATAATACTAGCTAAGGAAGAAAGATAACTCAAGTTTATAATAAACAGGTATTATTTTACCAGGCATTAACCCCCTCCTTTAGGGGGGGGGTAAGTGTATGTGGTTCGTTCATCATGATATCATCCTCTCATTGGCCTATTTATTTATTTTTAAGTTTCTTATAGAATTAATATTTTCTCATCTTTTGATAATTAAATACATGCGTTTATTATTTTTTAATCAAATGTGTTGCTGTTCCTATTTACTTCCTCCCACGAGAGCAGAGTTAGACACAATGTCAATATCTAACGTGGGAAGAATCCAGCTCCCCTAAAATAGGCACTCTGAATTGGAACAAAAATTTCAATTGCCTCGGTCTAGAAGGATGTTCTTTACTGACAGAGAACATCAAAACTAAGTGCAAATTCAGTACATATACTACATTTTGCTCCTAGCCAAAAGACCAAGGAGTTAACATGTTGGTAGTGATGATAATGATGTTGATGATGATGATAAATAAAAAAAAATCATAGTAAAGAAATAGACCTCCTCTAATCTTTCTAAATTACAAACAAACGTATTTTTTCTTTCTTTTACAATAAAGCTTAAAACTACAAAGTACCCATTTCGAATTACTTAGTAATATAAAAGTAGAGTCTTTGACCAATCGACGTTCCACCCTTATGTTTATTAATTTCGTTATATAACCAGTTTTAATGGGGAATTCATTTTAATTTTTATGTTGAAACAAAATAAAATTGATCGACGTTGAATATCTTAAAGACCATATCAATGAACCTTTTTGTTGTTTTTATTCCCAAAAAACAAAAATTGACGATGTTCATGCACAGTATATTTCCCCCATATTGGAACATATCAAATAACACTACGACAATTATCATTTTTTAAATTTCCTCTAAATTAACAATTTTAAAAAAGATTTCCCTTAAATTAGCCATAATATACAATTAATTAACCAAGTGACCTATCTCTTACTCCGTCTCACTTTATTACTATTAATCCCTTTAACTGTATGTTATTTGACTTCCAGCAGTTTCCATTTTATATCCAGTTTCTTGCGTGCCTCCCTCTTCCTCTATCTTTATTAAAAGTCCAATTTAATAAAACCTTTCTCCTACCCCTCTCGAAAATTATTTTTATTCAATTTTATTTCATTATTGTTCGTTTTAATTACTTTGATATTTTTCTATTTATTGTTCTGGGTATGATCTTTAAATACATCCAGTGATGAGGCTTCCACTTGAGAGCTGTGGGGAATGTGAAGTTGCCCCTTAGTTGCTATTGCTCCCATGTTCGCTCTTGCCTAGAGTGATAGTACCTGTAAGGGCCCCATCTATGGGTTAAATAGAACCTACTGGTGCTACCAGATAAGGCTGTCTAAGTTATTGACTTTCAAATGCACCAAACATTCATGTTTTATTGTTTTTTTTCTTGGCAAAACTTAATCATGTTCTGCAAAATACAAAACAAAAAACAACAATTTTCCCCTCTCACTTTCTCTCTCATTCCCCACCTATCTATCTTCCTCCTTTCACTCAACCAAACACCATGAATAAATACTTAAACATATAAAGAACTTGAAGCATAAACACTTTCACCAAAATGACCGGATTCGGCATTAAATAACATGAAACGGGTTAGTATACTGTAAAACAAAACAACAAAACAAAAAACCATGAATGAATACTTGAACACATCGTGAACTTGAAGCATGGAGACTTTTACTAGGGTGACTGGATTCAGCATTAGAATAGCCTGAAATGGGTTGATGTGCCGTAAAAAACCCAACCAAACCAAACATCATGAATAGATACTTGAACATATAAAGAAATTAAATCATAAATACTTTCAGCAAAATGACAGGATTTGACATTAAATAATCCGAAAAGGGTTGATATGCCGTAAAACAAAACAACTAAACTTTATATTTATGTTTTATTTACTTGAATTAATACTGCTACTAAAAAGTAGTAATTTTTTAAGGATTCGTGTAATTTTTAGAATATTTTGCAAATTTGTTTCTGTGAACATTGTAGTTTATGCATAGTTTTGAATAATAGTTTTTGAATATTTTCTAAATTGTAGCAGAATATTTTTGTGTAGCTGTTTTGTGGAAATTTTAGCTCTTGCATTGTTTTACATATACGTTATTTAAAAGAAATGGCGTAATTCTTTTATATTTTTGCGTAGTTGTTTTGTGAATAATATAGTTTTGCGATTCTGTTTTTGTGAGCATTGTTGTTTGTGCATTTTTTACATATAAGTTATTTTAAAATAATTGAATAGATTTTAATATTTTGCGTTGTTTTTGTGAACATTGTAGTTCTTGCATTGTTATTTAAAATAATTTAATATTTTAAAATATTTTTGCGTATTTGTTTTCATAGATACTATATTTTTCTCGTTGTTTTACATATACAATATTTAAAATAATTAAATAGATTTCAATAGTTTTGCGTATTTTTTTCATAGATACTATATTTTTCTCGTTGTTTTACATATACAATATTTAAAATAATTAAATAGATTTCAATATTTTTGCGTATTTTTTTCATAGATACTATATTTTTCTCGTTGTTTTACATATACAATATTTAAAATAATTAAATAGATTTCAATAGTTTTGCGTATTTCTTTTCATAGATACTATATTTTTCTCGTTGTTTTACATATAAAATATTTAAAATAATTAAATAGATTTCAATATTTTTGCCAGTTGGTTTTATAAATAATATATTTTTACAGTATTTTTGCGTAGTATTTTTTCAAATTGGAATATTTTTTAATATTTTACATTGTTTTTTATAAACATCGTAGTTTTTACATTGTTTTGCATATACGTTATCTAAAATAATTTACAAATTTTAAATATTTTTGCTTAGTTGTTTTTATAAAAAATATAGTTTTGTAGTGTTTTTACAAATTAGAATATTTTTGAATATTTTGAGTTGTTTGTTTGTGGACATTGTAGTCAATGCATTCTTTTACATATACGTTATTTAAAATAATTGAATCATTTTAAATATTTTTGCGTAGTTGTTTTTATAGATAATATAGTTTTGCAGTTTTTTGCATAGTATTTTTTCTAAATTGAATATATTTTAATATTTTGAGTTGTTTTTGTAGTTTTATTTACATGGTTTTGCATATACGTTATTTAAAGCAATTTATTCTGTTTTTTTTTCTAAATTGGAATAGTTTAAAAAAATACTTTTTCGTAATAGTTTATGCACACTGAAGTTTTGTATAGTTTTGCATATAAGTTATTTAAAAGAATTGGAATAATTTATGTGCAGTTCTCTTTGTGACTAACATAGTTTTGCATTTTTTTAGTAGATTATTTTTTTCTACATCGGTATAGTTTTTAAATACTTTTGCGTAGTTGTCGTTGTCAACATTGTTTATGTACAGTAGATTATGTTTAATTGGAATAGTTTTTACATAGTTCTGCTAACTAATAAACTGACAGATAAACGCATACCGATGAAAGCGTTACATAGGCAGAGGTGATAAACTGTTAAAAATTAAAAACAAATGTAGCGTCGACCTTAAAATGCCAAATAAAATTTAATGCTTTTGTACAAAAGATAAATATTATTATGTCAAGAAAAGTGGATAGATTCATAACTGAGGATGTCTAACAGGATCGTGAAATAAGTAACGCCGGAAAAGAAAAAAAAGAAATATAAGAGCTGAAGAAGGCAAAGAAATATAAGAGCTGAAGAAGGCAAATAAATATAAGAGATGAAGAAGGCAAATAAATATAAGAGATGAAGAAGGCAAATAAATATAAGAGATGAAGAAGGCAAATAAATATAAGAGATGAAGAATGCAAATAAATATAAGAGATGAAGAAGGCAAATAAATATAAGAGATGAAGAAGGCAAATAAATATCAGAGCTGAAGAAGGCAAATAAATATAAGAGATGAAGAAGGCAAATAAATATAAGAGATGAAGAAGGCAAAGAAATATCAGAGCTGAAAAAGGCAAATAAATATAAGAGATGAAAAAGGCAAATAAATATAAGAGATGAAGAATGCAAATAAATATAAGAGATGAAGAAGGCAAAGAAATATCAGAGCTGAAAAAGGCAAATAAATATAAGAGATGAAGAAGGCAAAGAAATATAAGAGCTGAAGAAGGCAAATAAATATAAGAGATGAAGAAGGCAAATAAATATAAGAGATGAAGAAGGCAAATAAATATAAGAGATGAAGAAGGCAAATAAATATAAGAGCTGAAAAAGGCAAAGAAATATCAGAGCTGAAAAAGGCAAGGGAATATAAGAGATGAAGAGGCAAATACATATAAGAAAATAAGGGATAAAGTTAAGAAATATACTGAAAAGAAGAGAAAGAAGGAAATGTAGAAAGGGGAATTTATCATGAAAGACATACACTACCAACAAAACAAAAGAAGTAAAAAACAGATGAATTCGATAGACATATGAGGTAGAATATATACAGGGGTTGGACAAAATGATGGAAACACCTGAACAATTTCGCATTAATTTTAAAACAATTATAAAAATTGAAAAAAAAAATTACCAAAATGTTGGTTTCATTTTATTATTCATGGTCATTGTTGTCCTGAATAAATAGGTTAAATTTATCATTTATTTCAGATAGTGAATATTTGTTAGAAACATTTAAATGACAGATCTATAAAATTTCCAAAATGGCTAGATTATTGCTGTCCGTATGGAATGTGCTACTGTAACGGAAGTGGCTCAGATGGTGACCTTATCGAGAGGAACTCTCTCGACGGTGATGACAGCCAATGAAAAAGTGGGGTAAAATCCTCTTCTAAACAAAATTCTAGAAGAAAGGCGAAGCTGTCTGAAAAAGATCGTAGAGCCTTTATAAGTATTGTGAAGAAATGGCACAAAACCACGACACCCAAAATTTCAGCAGAGCTTAACAATTATCTAGATAATCCCGTTTTAACAAAAACTGTTCGCTGAGCGCTTCACAAGACTGGATTTCATGGGAGGGATGCCATGTGTTTCCATTGTTTTTCCAACACCTGTGAGTTTATATATATATATATATATATATATATATATATATATATATATATATATATATAGGATCAAATATAAACCAAAAATAAAACTTTTAGTAGATGGAATAGCTCAATATACGAGATAGAGCAATTGTAGAGATAGAAGAAAAAGAGTGATAAACATGCGACGATTGTCCAAATTTATTTCAAATTTCAATTGTTCAATGCAAGGTGTATTCAGTAATAAACTAATGTTTATTATTCTTTCCTTAAGCTAAAAATTTTCAAAGATCGAGATCTTATCATCAGAGGCGAAATACAGATAGATAAGTTGGCTTTCGAAAAAGCCAAAGTTCAAATATTTAAAAAAACAAAAACAAAAAAAAAATACTAAACTTATACAGAGATATTCAATTTTATTGATAAGTTCATTTACACTAATAATCATACCCATAGAAATATGGTAATAATAAAATGCAAGTATCTAATTAAACAATATTATCGTATTCAATATGTTGGCGTAAAATCTCCTCTAAATTAGATTTACATTCCCGTTGATTATGCTGCATGTCAGAATCACGTCTCCTCGCACCCTTCGCTGTTCAACTGATGACATATTTAGTCGTTGGAGTCGTTCTTTGTATGTAAAACTGGAAATTCCCGTCACCATCATTGTTGCAAACTGTTGAAAACGCTCTAAGTGTACGATATCTTTTTGAAGATATACATTTGTTGCTTGGATGACATACTCAAGAATGTGCCGTATCACGGTTATGTATAAGGGGTAGAAAGCGTTTGCTGTTAGGCTTAGACAGGATCTCCGGATGAAGTAGAGAACCCACGTAGCTTTGTCCACCATCTCAATCCATTTATATGTTGCTTTGAATGAGTTGTCCACAAAATGTTTCTTACCTTTTTGCTTGAAATATAACTATAAATGGAAATCATTTTAGACAAATATTTTCTGATAAGCATTTCACTCTATTTGGAGGAATTCTTCTTTTTTCAAATGTTTTTCTCTATTTTAAAATGTCTTTTTAAAACTTTTGTTTGAATTCTTCTCATTGTTCTTGTTGGAGTCTCGAAATTCTCGTTTTAATTTTCGAATCTTACAAAAAAAAGTAAAATAGCCAAGGAATAATTAACACACTCGGAAGTACACGCAACCCCATCCCGATTAACAGGGGACTAAATTAGAATTCAAGAGAGATGAATTATGAAACTTATAATCTTCCATACATTTAAAGTAAAACATTAATAAAACATATTGCAAACCTACATATAATTGTATCGATCCGGTTCTTCTCCTGATCCGGATATCCGTTCCAAACCTAACAACATATACTTTGTGTTCCCTATACATAACCGTGGTATGTCCTATTTTTGCGTATGCGATCAAAGTACCAAATGCTAATATTGCAAAAGATATTGTACACCTGAAGCGTGTTCAACAGTCGGAAAGGAAGATGGCGACAAGCCTTTCCACGATTAAATGCACAGAACGGTTCCAAATACTAAATCTGTTCTCACTTGAGCAGTGTAGGATGCGAGGGGACCTGGTTCTGGAGTACAACATCATCAACAGGAATACGATAACACTTTGGCCCATCAGGCGGATGTATACATTCTGACGATTTACTTATATTATTGTTGCAATATATTACAGATACAAAGGCAAGTGAGTTTTTAAAAAAAATAGTCTGGCTCCACCATAAAACAATTTATTTTTGAATAAACTTTAAACATTTCACAACAATATAACGATCAAGATTCTGATATTTTTTTCCGCCAGTATCAAGTTGCGATCTCCGTGGGCACCCGCAAAAATGTACCATCACCGCTTTCGTCTCAATAGAAGAAATGTCGCATTCTCTGTCCGCTGTGTTTCTGCTCCGTGGAACAAGACACAGTGACGATACTTACCATATCCAGGTTTAAATTAGCCTTAGACAAACATTTAGATTTTGTCATTTTACTTCAGTAAGTTCTCAGAAATCAAGGCCACCTTTTTGGGACAAACACTTGATATCCGAGTGTTTAATTACGATTCTCCTCTACCTTTCAAGCGTTGAAGAACATTAATTTTTCTCTCCTCAAATGACGAGTTAACTATGTTATAATATATATTTTTGTGGTCTATTTGTCTTACCGGATTCTAGAAAAAGAATTAATATTGTCTGGTTTAATATTCAGCTAAGTGCCGTTACGTGAAGTAACATCACTAGAGAAAGGTGCACCATTCATCGTATTAGCTATTGTATATCTGTGTAATGCCTTGTCGAGGCATCTTATTTGGGCTTCGAATACTATGTTATTTTGAATATTTGGTCAGAGTTTAGTTGTAGGGTGAAGTATCCTCATGTAAGGTTGTTCTGACAAACCCTTGTACAGAGAGAAAGAATACACTCAAGGATGGTGTCTCGTAGGTAATTCAAACTGTCCAGTAAGCAATTCATGTAGATGTAAATGTCTCCTAAATGTATTTTTATATTGATCGTTGCACTTTGCTGTTTTTTGTCAATAGATTTGATTTGATCAGAAATGTAATAAGATCCTTTCAAAATATCATTATATCGAAAAGGTTGGTTGAACTGAATATTTATCGATTAGTTTAATACAGATTAGTTTGAATAACCAGGAGAAATTTATAGATGAGAAATTAAAATCATCTCAGTTTGCATTTTAGACGATACGATTTTAGCGGTAAAAATACACGCACGTCGTTTTCATCTTGATGAATAAAATTGCATATTTAATCATAAATACAATAATGCCAAACTACAATGTAAAATTTCCTTTGAGTTTAAAAAAAATAAATTTTAAGTTTTTTTAATAAATTTTAAATATTTTACTCAAAAAAACTGATTTTGTTGATTCGAGACACACCTTTCTAGAATTATCTTTTTTTACCCAATGAGTCATCACTTATCAAGATCAAAAACAACTGGAGGATAAGGGTTAATTAAATAAATGGATTGAAAGTTTAATGATGTGAGAGGATTGGACATCTCTATATACAACTCACTAAAAACAAACAAACAAACAAAACAGCAGACCCTGAAAACAGTAATTATTTCCCCTTTATCAAAAACATCGCTCACGGAATGTAAGAATTAAAGAACAAAAGATGGGGAATTTAGAGTTACGAGGGGTCCGAAAGTCAACCTAAGAAGCACTTTCTAATCTACATTGTATATGTTTTATTACTTCCACCAAAGAGGTTATGTTGTCGACAGAATTTGTCAATATTTGTTTGTACAGCCTCATGTCCAGATCGTTTTATAAATCATCACCAAACTTGGTGAAAATATCGGCCATAGTCTAACTTAGAACTGATTTAATTTTATGATAGCAAGGTCAAATGTCAACGCCAAGATCACGAAAAGGTGAATATCACACTTTTGGCAATGATTTCGATTCTGTTCATCACTATTTGGCTCATATTGTAGTTAATTGGTAGTTTGGTTTGGTAGTTTTGTTTTACGGCATATCAACCCTTTTTGGGTTATTTAATGCCGAATCTGGTCATTATAGTGAAAGTTTTTATGCTTCAAGTTCTTTATATCTTCAAATGTTTAATCAGGGTTTTTGGTTTGGTAGTTTTGTTTTACGGCATATCAACCCTTTTGGGGTTATTTAATGCCGAATCTGGTCTTGTTTTCTTCTCTTTTTTGTTTCCTTCCCCTTTTAATATCTGTTTCTATTTAACCCATAGTTGGGACCCTAACAGGTACTACCACTCCGGGTCAGGGTGTACCTGGGAGCAATGGTAATTAAGAGGAGGCTCCACATTCCCCAAAGTCCGTAAGCCGGATCTCACCATCGGATGTAGTTTAAGGTCATATCCAGGACCGGGAGTAGGGTAGGAAAAATAAAAAAGGGGAGGGAGAAAGGGAGAGTGGCTGTTGTTTTTGGTTTTGGTTTTGTAGAACATAATTAAGTTTTACAAACAAAAAAAAACAACAAAAAAAAAACGTCAATGTAGGTGAATTTCGTCTCAGGGAGCCACAGGGCAGCCTGATCTGGTATCACCAGTTGTAGTTAATGAAGTCCTGCATCTTATATGACCTTGACATTTGACATTGGCCTTGAAATATTCGGCCAAGTTCAAAATTGTGACGGGATATCAACTTCCGACTTTTATAAATGTGATGTATGCAACTGATCCTCTTTGATAACAGTAACCCCTATGCAAAATTCCAGCCTGATCAGATAAAGAGTTTTTGAATTATCAAGGTTTTCATAGCATAACCTCGGGAATACTTCGTACAATAGGGAAAGTAGGGCCTAGATAAGACTTCGGCTCATCTTTACTTTGTCAGACAGAGGTATGCAGACTCACGACCTACTAATGTTATTGTTGCAATATATCACAGATACATGGGCATATATGTTTTAAATCATCTATAAATAGCCACTTTTAGGTTTTCCAATTGATCTATCATAAAAAATCATTTAGGCTTTAATAAATACAAAACAATTTACAACAATCTGATGATTTCTTGAATGTTTTTGATATTTAAAAGGCAGAGACAGAAAATTCTTTGTTTGCATGTAAAACTGGAGAGTTGATACATTTGTACATCCCGAACCTCATAGCTATTAATATACTTATAATTGATATTATGTTCTTTTTTGTGTGTTGATAGTTCCGGTTATTTGAGAACCAGATAAGGAAGTGTACTGTATTTCCAACAATGGGTAAACAATTTTTCAAAACGTTTGCATTCATACCAAATACTTATACGATTGCCAATGTGCCAAGACATGGTGTGGATTTGATAAGAATGTAAGCCTAGAAGGAGAGGGTGAGGCAAAGATGAACAAAGAGTGAGAGAAAGAATGATATACAGAGAGATAGGGGGTGGAAGGAGGAAAGACAAACCTAAGGAAAGAAAGAACAAGTGAGAATACACGAAAAGAAATCGCCAAAACGGCTGATACTGACAGAAAGAAGCAGATATGGAAAGATAGGGATATATATATATATATATATATATATATATATATATATATATATATATATATATATATATATATATATAAATGTAAAGAGAGAGAGAGAGAGGAGTGAAGAAAAAAGTAAAGAAGAAAGAAAAAAAACGAAGAAAAAAGGCAATCTTTTAATAGAAAAACACGAGAGAACAATATAGCATACGAATTTTTATTCAGATTACAATAGTTTCATACACACATAAATAACTTTTTAGTACTTTGTGTAGTAAAGAGTCTTATTCAAGGGAGATAATAGTCAGCAAAGTCGGTAACCTATGATTTTACATATTACATCCCGAAAAAAGACATAAACAACAAATTAAACACACATATACTATTTATGTATTGTAGTTTAAATGTTTGTGTGTGTGTGAAGGGTTACAATGAAATCCATAACAAAGAAAAACAATGTAAGAAAATAGAAAAGAAATTGTTATGAATAAAAGCTGAAATGAGAATAAAATATTGGAATGATAATAAAAGGAAAAGAACGGACGAAATACGAACTACTTTAATCCATACAATTGTCCCTGCACGAAACCAAGGTGTGGTTCGCGAATGTTTATTTTTCTAAAATTAAGTGCAATCCAAATAGACATATAAAAATGTCCCCGTTGACGTATTATTCATAGATAAACGTTATTTGTTTTCTTGTTTAAACTGGGGGGAATTATGAAAAGAAAAGGCGAAAAGATAAAATTGGTTTAAAATAACAACCAAAATGGTAGATATGCACTGGTCCGCAAATAGTTTTTGTTTTATTATTGGGATCTCCACTTATAAGATAAGGGATAATGTGGTGGGAATGATTGTCAGCCGAAAGATGAGAAACACTATGGGAGTACAACTATTAGTGAACGGTATGAACTCCGTTTAATTGCTTATGGGGTTGTCCATGACAATTTGTGGACATTGGATTTGAAGACACGCAAGTTGTAATCAGCATGGAAGTAGTCTCGCGTTATGTGTTCCACGGACGGAGTAAAAAATACCCCCTCCCCCCCCAAAAAAGATTTAGATGCGCCAGCCTATTTGTCAGCCGGTCAGTCGGTCTGCCCACCCGCTGATCTGTCACGATTCCGTTTAACATAGCATTTTTCTCACAGAACGCAATAAGTAAATAGACGTAGTTCTTCAACGTTGATTTTGGAGTTTTTTTTACCCTTGCCCCTTTCCTATTCATTCTGTGCCTAGATTACCCCCGCGGACATTTGTTGATCTAAGCACGGATCTAGTGTTCACGCTGTAAAAAGCAAGAAAAAAAGTGCACTTTGGGTTTATTTTCGGCACTCTCGTAACTCTCGCTTCCCTTATTTTGTCCTTTAGTTCTCACATTCCATGAGCGATGTTTCTGACAAAGGGGGAATAATTGCCGTTTTCTGGGTCGGAATCTATCCATCTAACACTTATCGTTGGCTAGTTTTTAACCTTGACGTAGTATTTTTTCTAGCTCCTTACATCAAGTGGCTTCAGGCCTTGTCTAGAGCGATTTCCATAAAAAACGCTTACGTCACTCGACAAAAACAGTAAAAGACGTGGATTACGCAGATGATCGTGTCTTTTTACCAGGCTCAATCGATAGGGCTAGACAACTTCTCCATCTTATCATCAGTGAGATTGGTCTTTATATTAATACTAGCAGAACAAAAGTTATCCGATACAATCAAGGAGAAATTAAGCTGAAAAACGGCAACAACATGTAGTTCGTACAGGAATATGTATACCTCGTCAGCAACATCCAGTCAGCGGAAAGAGATATCAAAACCCGCAAAGGCGAGGCATCGGGATCTTTGATGAACTACGCACCACCTAGAAGTCTTCTCTCTTTGATAATCTTAAGAGGGACTTTTGTTTAGAGCAATAGTGGGATCTGTCTTGCTCTACGGCTCGACAGTTTGGACACTTACGAACCAGCAAGAATCAGTACTTGAAAGAAAATACATCAGGATTTTACGAGTTGCGTTGGACATCAGGTTGGGGAAACGCCCAGCCAAGAAACTTCTACATGGGTACCGTCTTCCTATATTGGTCTCGTTAAGAGAGAAAAGTCTTTGGAAATGTTTCTACTTTCTGACGTAATTTTACAGTCCAGTTGACACATTCAAGTCTATATAAGACTACATGACGGATGTATGTGTTATAGATTTTCGCTTTGATTTTGTATGGTATTCGTTTAAAGGTTAGGGTGGTTTTGTTTCTTGTAAAGGCGGCCCAATCTAAGCCGATTCTATGATTTACAGCTGCTTGTCCGTCGTTAGATGGGCACAGCTTGTGCCCAAGGAGAAGACAACTCTGTAACTTGTTCGATTTGTTGACCGTTGATGTTGATGTTAAGAGTTTGTATAATACATAGTAAGTTCAATTAGTCAGTCTTATTAACTTCTTCGTCTACATAAGTGAACACAAAACAATTGTTTTTCGTACATTACCCCTAAGTAAAGTCTGAGATTTATATACAATTTTACTTATTTTTCGAATATAATAGTAATGCATTATTTACGATTTATATTAAAAGTTCCCTAAAAAAGAAAATTCATCAAATTAGTGAAAGAATAAGAATAATTATATAAATAAATATAAAACTATATTTTATATATTAAATAATGAAAACTAGATGCGTTACTGGTAACTGTGAAGATAATTTGCATTTGATCTATACTTCGCCGTTCCAGGAGGCTATAGAGTGAAGGTCAAGGAGACAGAAAAACGAAACAAATACACGGAACTTGACAGAGAACTGAAAGGAATATGGAGCATGAAGAAAATCAATATAAAACCAATAATCGTAGGAGCACTATGAACAGTCACCAAAACCTGGTGAAAAGACTGGAGTTAACGAGACCATACAAAGGATGGCAATGATCAAAACAGCTGCAATCTTAAGGAAAATCCTCGAATGCGGAAAGCAACCCGCATAAGCTATGAATGGTAACCAGTCACATGGAAGTTACAACTTCCCCTCCCCCCAAAATATAAAATGACACCGACCTCGGCTGAAATCACACAAAATAGTCGTAGAGGTTCAAGGAGGATGGGAAGACCGAGGAGGAGCAGCACTTACCAGACCTCTACTGAAAGAGTGTGGAGAGTGCTGGGACGTTAGGGAGGCTTATTGCCACTTAAATCTCAGGGGAGACCAATGGTCGTTGCCAGCGAGTAATCAATGGGAGGCGGTTGTTGCAATACCGCAAGGTCATTTGCGCTGGTGATCGAAAAGAGGTGGAGAATACTGGAACTCTGGAGAGGCTTGTTGTCATTCAGATTCCAGGGAATACCGCTGGTTGTTGTCAGTGAGCAATCACCGACGATAACTTGTATGAGAACCCCTAGTGAGGACACACAATAATAATAATAATAATAATAATAATAATAATAATAATAATAATAATAATAATAATAATAATAATAATAATAATAATAATGAAGAGTCAAGGATGATGGGTAAACTAAGAGGGGAGACAAGATAAGATCTGATGATCTAAGAGAAAGATTAAATCTAAACAGTCTCGGATATGTGAGCAGAACAGGCGATTTCGATGTTGAAAGAATGGATGAGAATTCTTGGGTTAGTAGATAGAGAACAGTTAAGGTAGCAGGTCCATTTCACAGAGGAAGTACAAGGAAAACTTGGGAGGAAGTAATAAAAATCGACTTGAGGAAAGAGAGATAAATAAAAAAAACTGACCAGAGATAGGTTAGTGTGAAAGTCAATTTTTAAAAACTGCTCGACACATGCATGCATGTAAAATGAACATTAAACTGAACATGATGATGATAATGATGATGATAATAATGATGATATTGATGATCATGATGATGATGATAGTGATGATAATAATGATGATCATAATGATGATGATGATGCTGATAATGATGATCATAATGATGATGATAATGATGATCATAATGATGATGATAATGATGATGATAATGATGATCATAATGATGATCATAATGATGATCATAATGATGATGATAATGATGACTATAATGATGATCATAATGATGATCATAATGCTGATCATAATGATGATCATTATGATGATGATGATGGTGATGATGATAATGATGATGATAATGATGATCATAAGGATGATCATAATGATTATCATAATGATTATCATAATGATGATTATAATAATGATAATAATGATGATGATAATGATGATGATAATTATGATTATAATGATGATGATAATGATGATGATAATGATGATCATAATGATGTTGATACTGATGATGATGATAATGATGATCATAATGATGATGATAATGATGATCATAATGATTATCATAAGGATGATCATAATGATAATGATAACATAATTGTGAAATGTAACGTGGTTTCGGTTAAAGCTATACTCGTTATTATAATGAAATCCGTTCACGTCTAAAATTAATGATGTTAAGCGCATGCAAGTTTTGTGTACGTAAGTGCATGTGCCTGTAGGTGTATATGTGGTTATTTTCCTAAGAAAGAAAACTGGCAGTGTATTTCACCCCCTTTTTTTTTTAGTAAAATGTCGTAAGAGAATAAGTATCTGTCCATTATTCTTCATTTGTTTATGAAACTCTTGACATATTGTTTATTCGTACCGCAAATGTTTTCGTGTCGTTAAACCCGACGCGAACTGGATACCTGGATTCTTTCTTTTCAATTTACTTTCCACAGCAATCATTCGATTCGCCACGCCTTTCCCCGCCATCTAGAACATCAACCAAGCCGACATTTAGTAGCCGTTCTTTTGATCGACAATTTTGTTTTGGTTTCGAATTCTCACATTTTACTCTCCACATCCGGGTTACATACTTTAAAGACGCCATTTTGTGAAAACAATACAACAATATTAGTTTTGTACTCAATCTCACTATTTTTCTGACGTTTTTATTGCTTTTTAAAATTTTTATTTATATTTATATCCGTCTCTGCCCCTTCTTCTAATCATATATTTTTTATTTATGATATACATACATACACACACGCACACACACACACACATATATATATATATATATATATATATATATATATATATATATATACATATGTGTGTGTATGTATGTGTGTATGTGTGTGTCTGTAAAGACTGTAAATCATTTTCTTCTTCGGTGTACCTAAAACTAAACCCGACTTCCTTGAACAAAGTTTCTTTCCAAAAAACTACCTTTCTGTGGAACACAATACCCCGAGATGCTTCCTACCAGCTGACTACAATATGATCATTTACAAGTTCAGTGTTAAGACGGCCTCTTTAATAATAATCAAATTCCGACCAGTTTCACCTATCATCTCCAATCATCCAGGTGTTATTTCGACGTCCACCTGGCAAACTCATTAATCCTTTGAGTCTCGATACGCGGTGACTATATATATATATATATATATATATATATATATATATATATATTTCTAAGTCTATCACTGTCAGAAATTCAAAAATGTTGAATTTCTGACAGCGATGAATTTTGAAGACTTTGACAGTAAAATAAATTTTGCAGAATTTCTTAAAAATTTTAAACAAAATTGTGACAATTAGATAATTTATTTTTGTTTTTATGAAGGTATTTTCATGGATTATTTTTTTGTGAAGAGAAGTCACGTCAATCTTTATTTTGTTATTTAAAACTTTTGTAAAATGAAAGGAAATGATGAAGTTTATACTTATTTTATTTTTTGATATGAATTTCTGAACTAAAGTGAAATAATTGGTAAAAGGATTTTGTTATGAATTTCTTTTGAATTAAGCTAATAATCTATATATATATATATATATATATATATATATATATATATATATATATATATATATATATATATATATAAAGTCCTGTTTATCGTATGCTAAACATTGAGCTTCTATTTTATTGAAAGTTTGAACTGAAGTTCCTCTATTGAAACACCTATATATTAAATAATAATAAATGTACGTAGTTTTAACACTTTACTGCAGATTCACGGTAACAAATGTCTCCGACTGCCACCAATCGCAATATTTGTTATATAAATATAGATATTTATTATTTGTACCTACAAACACATTTGTTTTATGCTTACGTACTCTTCAGTGTAGAAGATGATAATGACTGCCGCTCGTAAGGAAACGGTGGTAGAAATTTACACAGAAGAGGATACAGTAGCTAAGTACCTGTCCAAATTTGCCTTGAATTGATGCATCGTTAGCATTTATACAGCACCTGGAAGTCCATACAAAGGTCTAGGGATCCTGATTGAGAAATCGTCCCTCCTCGGGTTAAATCGAAATCAGCAGTTTCTGGTGATGTCAGCGTAGACCTCTTTTTAAAGGATATCGTAATGGCCATTGAGGATATTGTAGGCCAAAATAAGATCACCGCGTAATCGTCGGCGCTCAAGGGAGAAAATGTTCAGATTCTTCAGTTGGCTTTCGTAGAAAAGGTCTCATAGTCCCTGCACAATTCGAGTAGCCAGTATTTGAATTTTCTCCAGATAATGGATATCACGTATTAGATATGGAACAGAGGCCTGGACACCATACTCTAACAGTGGTCTGACGAGAGAGACATAAAGTGTGAGAAATATTTCAGGAGTGAATTTGCAGAATCGTTCGACGTAGTCTACCGTTTTTTCGTTAATAGCTCTTCGAACAATCCGATATTCTGGAATGTAGCTACCCCCATGTTAGTGTCTACGTATCTAATAAATGACAAAGCAATGGTAAGATGGAAAGTATAAACTTGAATGAATAGTTCATGTTATTGGTGTCACATAAGTAATAGGATTAGGAAAAGTAAGTACAAGGAATAAATATTCTGAGTATTGTAGTGTTTACTGCGATTTCGTTCCGTTTTTGTCATTTAATCCTATATTTCTTTATTCTGCGAATCTGGAATGTGTACCAAATGAATATGAGATAGACAGCCAGAACTCCCGGAGGAATGAAGGTGTATTTCTAGGGAGCGGTGATTATTTAGGTTGTAAATGTATAGTCGGTTACAGAGAAAAAATAATAGCGTAAAAAATTAAACACAAACGGTGTTTTGCTCAAAAACATAATCCCATGAACAACAGTCCTCGGTGAGATTGGTTTATGTGGGAGAAGATGTTAGCGAGATAATGAAATTACCTGCAATCTTCTCTGCAAATGACTCTGTACGGAGATGGACCTTGGCCTAAGGAAATGTAAGAAAATATGAAAGAGAACGAAACTAACACATAAGTGGCTGGTGGAACGGATTAGCATAAAAAGCTTTGGTTCTAAAGCTACAATAATCAACGAAATAGGGGAAAATGGATTTTACTTTATTATATAGATATATGCATACCTAGCTTGTTATATATATATATATATATATATATATATATATATATATATATATATATATATAAATGTGTGTCAGAAATAACTTGGAAGCCATTGTACTTCCTGTCGAAGTCGGATGCCGAAGTTTCATTGCCGAACTCAACTTAACTAATTTTGATCTTTCCTCATCGGACAAGAACACATAAAACTAGGCTTTAATTGCACCAATGCTTTCGAAGTTTCATTGACAACTAAAACTCCGCATTCTTCACTACTTTTGGTCTTTCGTCATCGGACAAGAGGAAATACATAAAAAAGATAGAAGACAAGGCTCTATCTTCATCAGCGTTTATATGGCAATCCACAGGGTAACGACAATCCAACAAAGTCTGGTAAAAAGTAAATCTGTATGAATCAGAGTAGTATAACTTTGTCGACCGGTTTGATTCTGTTGTCAGCATTCTTGCAGGGGGACCACATAATAGTTGCCATCATCCCTAAGTGAAAGTAGTATTATGGAATCGACTGGATTCGAATTTGGCACACGCAGGTCGCCAGTCTGTGTCGTTATCCACTTAACCATCGTAACTTCCTCTGGTAGTATCGTGAAATACTGCTGGGGCGCTCTGGGCTAGTAGTAATGATGCTTCAGCCTCGAAATGATGCTTGTTTGGTGTTATTCATTTGTAAATTTATTGTCTTATTTATATATCAAAAGCACAAGAGAGAGAAATAATACGGTGAAGTTCCAGATTGAGTCCTGATAAAATATTTGGGAAATTGAAGTGCAAAAACTCACATGAGAAAATGGTAACAAATTCAGAAAAAAAAAGAAAAGTGTCCGCCTCCCCCTAAAAAGATAACCGGACTCGAAAACTTCAATCAGCTCCTCTATTAGAAGTTTGGAGGCATAGTCACAGCGCATGGTGGCTGGAAGTTTCTCGCATTGCGTTCTTGCGACTATGTGACTTTCTCGATATTCATAATCCCTTTACATATCTCTATGAACAACACGTTGAATAAAAGTTTTCGTTTTGTTTACGGTATATCAACGTCTGCGAGTCAGTTAATGTAAGTCTAAATAGAATACTAATTATTTGCAATCTTTCGGTTTGGTAGAAAGATCTGATTGCGTTAGCATTCCTTTTATAGGAAGACAAAAGGAAAATAATACAATCGTACGATATGCATTGATACATCTATGATATACTTGTGTTCGGGGGATACATGTATCCGCAGGTATGATTAACAACTCTTAAATACCCGGTTTGTAGTTAAAGAAGAATCAAACACAACACAGAATTATATAAATAAAAGTATTCCGTTATTAGTCGCTTCCGAATATCCGTTTTTAACAAATAGCCCCAGTTGTTGGCTCTTTAGAGTTTTGAATATACAGCTTGCTTAATTTATTACCGACGAATGAACAACGCGCAGACATATTATGCAAACATGGAAAACAACATCTGAAATCATTTACGCCTACAACATTAACAAAACTCCATTAGATTGCAATGGCCGAGAAACATTCATGTAGCTGATAACAAAAACAACAAGGAGTTAAATTAATTAGACGCTCAGTTTAAGTGGCGTTTTTAAGTGTTTACATTTAACATTTAATTAACTAGTTTTCTGTTGACTAGGTGTTCGCTTTTGCATCATTCTGCCAACCTAGGAGCTGACTTTAACCGTCAGACACTTCTTTTTGGAATGAGGTATCGTTTAACTCGGTCCTAGAATGTACACTCTCCTAGGGATTACTTCCTCCTTACAAAGGTGTGGGGTGTGGGTGGAGGTTATTACCGATCGACCAGGTCTTTTTCTATTGCATTTGCTATATCGAGAATCTGATTTGTGTTGCTTAACACATATTTGAGAATGTACTAACACCAACGTGTGTGAGTTGAGGAGACATTGTACATATGTGGCTTTTGCCACAATGTGAATATGCATGAATCATGTCTGCAGGAGTTGAATAGTCATTCACTTCCTCTGGCTCGGGCAGGGGGGGGGGGTTGGGGTTCGGGCTTGTGGAAATGTCTTGTGAGCAGACTGTCTTGTTTCTGGCTCAACTGTCGTTCTGGGTTTGTGGTTAGCGAGTTGCTGTTTTTATTATAAATTTCTATTTCTACATTTGCTCGCGAACGAGTGGGAATCATTTTTATTGGTTGAAAATGTCGAGTAAACACCCTAATGTGAAATGATGTTTTCTTTATTTCGGTAGCTGACGTAGCCCGAAACTATTGATTTGACTTCAGCTCATTTCCTCTCGATACAGAAAGGAAGAAATGAAAATGAAAGCTATTCTTTTCACCCAATCAGAGTGCCCCCCCCTCGAAGGAGCTGGTTTTCTCTAGTTTCCGTGATTTCCATATCTTGCTGTAGTGGGAAGCAAGCAAATTTCAACTGGTGGTTCTTTTTGTATCAAGTGTTTTCTGTTACATGTGTCATTTCGGGCGGTTTTACCCACTCTCTTGCACTAACTAATGATAAAAAATATTTATAAGAAGCAAAGGAAACATAGGGTCGTCAAAAAATCTGTTTTTAAATTTTAATAACATCAAAACTATATTTCTAATAACAAAACTTATAGACTAAATTTTTTTTTGACGGCATCATTTTTATTAGGCCATCTTATTTTATGCTACCAGGTACTACGCATATCTTAGTCTTTCCTGTACGTTGGATCGGACGAAATCGCTTTTTACGATGGCGTGCACGCTTGCCGGATTTGAAGCCAACCGACTTCTTCTTGGAAGGTTTATTTAAAAACGAAGATTTCAGAAGAAAAACACAAGCAATTTATCAATTAAAATAATTTATTGAAACAGAAAGTTTGAAAATAACTTCAGAAATGTTGGAAATATGATGCAATTAATTGTGAGCTGTTTGCAGAAATGTGTGGTAAGTAAGGGACATTTAGGTGAATGACATATATTTTTAATATAGTCCATTGTGTGTGAGTTTTCTTATTATTAGAAATGCAGTTTTTTACATTATTAGAATCCTAAAATTAAAGCATGATTTGTGTTTTGATATGTGCAATTCCGAGCTTTTCCCCATCCCGTAACACTTTGTTAATATACATTAAGAGTTCTCTTTTTTCTTCTTCATTTATTCATGAGTTTTACCTCCTTCTTTAGTTTCTCCATAAATACATTCACATTATCGTTTTTATATGGCTGAAATAATCTGCTTGGTTAAACTTTCGTAAGCCAACCCATGTAAAATCCGATGAAATTTAAGTAACGTAATTGTTTTGTTTAAGGCAATATATCTCCAGAATAAGGGTCATCTTGGCCAAAAGAATACATTTACTTAGAGTAGAAGAGGGTAGCCTCATTTTGATAATGTTTACTTAACTTTTTCCACTTGAAGATGCAGAACGTTAAAATATAAACACTTTAAATGCTTAGATAACATAAATTATATATGTTGTTAGGCTCGCCGGACAAGGGTTGGCTTATAATACGATACGTAACACAAAGTGGTTGAAAAAGATGCCGCACTATTAGTAACTAATAAATATGTCACGCTATTAGTAACTAATAAAAATGTCACGCTAATAGTAACTGATAAAAATGTCACGCTAGTAGTTACTAATAAAAATGTCAACTAATAGTAACTAAACAAAAGATATCACGCTAGTAGTAATTAATAAAATATCACGCTATTAGTAACGAAAAAATGTCACGCTAGTAGTAACTACTAAAGATGTCACGCTATTAGTACCTAGTAAAAATGTCACGCTAGTAGTTACTAATTAAAATGTCACACTAGTAGTAACTAATAAAAATGTCACGCTAGTAGTAACGAATAAAAATGTCACGTTATTAGTAGCTAGTAAAAATGTCACGCTAGTAGTTACTAATAAAATGTTACGCTAGTAGTAACTGATAAAAATGTCACGCTAGTAGTAACTAATAAAAATGTCACGCTATTAGTAATTAATAAAGATGTCACGCTAATAGAAACTAATAAAAATGTCACGCTATTAGTAATTAATAAAGATGTCGCGCTGGTAGTAACTAATAAAAATGTCACGCTAATAGTAACTAATAAAAATGTAACGCTATTAGTAACTAATAAATATATCACTGTATCAGTAACGAATAAAAATGTCATGCTGGTAGTTACTAATAAAAATGTCCCGCTATTTGTAATGAATAAAAATGTCACGGTATTATAAATTTTAAAAAAATGTCACGCTATTTGTAACGAATAAAAATGTTACGCAATTAGTAACGAATAAAAATGTCACGCTTGTAGTAACGAATAAAATGTTACAATATTAGTTACTAAAATAAATGCCAAGCTATTTGTAACGAATAAAAATATCTCGCTATTAATAACGAATAAAAAATATTACGCAATAAGTGACTATAAAATGCCATGCTGATAAATTAGTCTTAGTTTATTCACATAAGTAAAAAGTAAAATTGCATTTGAAAAGTAATTAATCTAAGTGATGTTTCTATTTCAGACAAACATCTAGGAATTATTTACTGTCGTTGAACTGTTTATGTATACGAGAGGATTTATGTACTTTGGTGTATTTTGGATTGTTTGTAGGCAACGTGTTTATTGGAGCTTTTAGCGTTTGATATGACTGTTATTTTTTTTAAAGTCGTGTTTCTATTACTTTGTAGTTTTTCAGATGCAGTTTTTTTGTGTATCTGTATGTATGTATGTATTTATATATGTATGTATGTATGTATTTGTTTGGGTGTATACTTTTTGTTTATGCGCATAATTATTTAAGTATGTTTGTAGTTTTTTTATATCCATTGTTTTACGTATAAAATTATACTTTTGACATTTATAACACATGTTAAGGAGTTTGGTAGAAGACTACATTACTTTCTTTGGTGTAAAATGTTTGTTTTCCCTTTTGTAAATAAAGACGTTTCTGGTCTTCTTCTTCTTCTTCTTCTTCTTCTTCATTCTTCTTCTTCTTGTTCGTATTCTTGTTGTTGTTGTTCTTCTTCTTCCATTTTCTTTCTTCTTTATTTCTACTTCTTCCCTTTCTTCTATATGTTCTTCCTCTTTCTTCTTGTTTTGTTTCAAGTGGATTAGAATAACAATGGAAAGGAACGGAGAGTACTGAACTATGTATGAAACCCTGCTGTCACTTAGACTCTAGGGAAATCCACCGATTGTTATCAGTGAAAAATTACTGAGAACGACTGTTCTGAGAACGTTAACTTACTAATAATAGCAATAGCATTTCAAAAATATAATAATAATAATAATAATAATAATAATAATAATAATAATAATAATAATATAGCATAGCCAAACAGTAATAAAAAGAAAAGATATAAAACATCAAGTAAGAGTTTAAAAAAACTTTACTTCTAAATGCCGTTGCCAACGATCTTAATCAAGCAAGGGGTACAGCATTGAATAAGGTGCACTTAATGAACCCATTAATATCATAAAATCTGGATCTTGTTCCACTCAACTTCACCCAGTCGGCGTACCCGCCTACTCAAATGGGCGACTTCCGCTCAACTCAACATCACTCGTATCTTAAGGCGGACTACAAATCACTCGAGAATGTTCGATCCGATTTTATGTTTCCCAATCATGCCAATCAATTGTTCCCCTTTTTTATGAATTTTATCATCTGACACAATGACTGAAAATAAAACTAAATATAACAACGGCACATGGTGAGCACTGACCTTCGCCAACTCTCAAAGAATATCATACTCAAACGTATAACTTTATAGAATCATTTGTCAGTGTAATATCAAGTTATAAAATACTACCAAAAGATGTACTCATTATCTCAATGAAAAATTAGCAAAAATATGCAACTGTTTGACCTTAAACTTCAAATGAAAATCAGTTGAAATTAAAATTTACTGATATACATAACACCATTTTGACACGTAGCTAATTATCTTAGCAAATTAGCAGAACAAATGAGGGAAATATCAACATCGACAGGTGTAATTGTAGAATAAGAAATGACTGCCCATTGGAAAGTAATTGCAACCTAAGTAATGTTGTATATAAGGTAACCATTTTCGCGAAATATGATAGTAGTAACAGGAAAATATATATCGAGATTTAGTCTGGAAACTGGAAGTAACGTTAGTATAAACATAGATGTTCTTTTGTAAAATCCCGGATTAAAATATCAAACAGCCATGTGAAAATACTATTGGACACCTATAACTTGTCACTAGTTTTCATTATAATTTTTTAGGTTTTAGTCGTATTTAATTACTTCCACGTTAATACTCTGATGAGTGTGGTGAAAGCCGGCTCAGTACATTAATTCATTTCTTTTTAATCGTTTCCTCTCGTTTTTATATTTGTTTAATCTCATTCTACCCTCCCAAAAATATCCCAAACGTCCGTATTCCTCGCCGTTATTAAATTTTGTACCACGAAAAATGTATTTACACCTATACTTATATAATCAAGTATTCCAAACGAGCTTAAACCAAAGATGTAACCAAATACTTGGAGGAGAAGATTAGAATTTTCAAATATGAATACAATAATATATTAGTAACGTAAAATAATTTTCAATAGTTATGGAAAGAGACAGAGAGACATGGGAAATCTGGTGAGAATTGTTGTCACTCATACTCCAGGGAACACCACTGATCATTATCGGTGAGCATGCACTGATAATGACTTATGTGAAAACTGGTTAATAAAAATAAAATGAAAAACAAAACAATAATAATGTAATGCGGGATAGAAGTTTACTGATACAGAAGTATGTATATAGATGACCTGAAGCAATTCGCGAAAAGTAAAAAGGAACGGGAAATGCTGATAAACACAAACATAATGTTCAGCAGGGACATCCAAATTTTATTCGGAATGGAAAAGTGTGCACTGCTAAAGATGAGAAGAGGAAAACTGGAGGCAGTGATGGGTATGGAAACTGTCCAACAAATGGGAGATGAGAAGACTAGGCGAACATGATACCTAAACATATTTGAGTTCTGGTAGCAGACACCATCAAATCAACAAAAATGATAGAGAAGATTGGATATGAACAACAAGAGAACTCTTAGAAACAAAATTATATAACAGTAATCTAGTAAAAGGAATAAATACATGGGCAGTATCACTAGTAATATATTCTGGACGATTCAAAGAAAAACTGAAGTTTTGACCAGAAAACTAGAGAAACTAATGGCCATGGAAAATGCACTACACCTGAAATATGATGCTGATCGACTCTTTGTAAATACGAAAGACGGAGGAAAATCATTTGTAAGTATAGAAGATCGTGTGAAAAACATAAAAGAAATGAGAAAAAATACATAACCCAGAACACAGAAAGGCTAATCACCGGATCAAGAAATATTGTCAAAATTAACAACACATGGAACAGAGTATCGAGAAACAAGGCGAGAAAATACCTGGATATGGCTACAAAAAATGACACCTCAATAGAAAAACGGAATCACTACTAACAGTCGCAAAAAACAATGCGAGTAGAACAAACTATATGAAAGCTAATATGGACAAAACCCATGAAAACAGCAAATGTAGACTCTGTGGACAAAAAGACGAAACGGTAAATCACATAATATGCAGCAAACCTGCCCTAAAAGAATACAAGAAAAGACACGACTGCGTGGCAAGAGCATTACACTCGAAACTATGCAAATAATTGTGTTTTGAATACACAGACAAATAGTACAAACCCACACCAGAGATAGTACTGGAAAACGTAAATCATAAAATCCTCTGGGACATGGAGGTACAAACAGATAAACTCATCCAAGCAGGAAACTGGACGTCATAATTGTTAACAAGAAGGAAAACACTGATAAACTATAGACATTGCCGTCCCAGCAAACCACAGGGTAACGATAAAGGAGGCAGAAAAACTAAGCAAATACACGAAATTAGCCAGAGAACTGAAAAGAATAGGGTACATGAAGAAAGTCAATATGATACCAATAATCGTAGGAACACTAGGAACAGTCCTGATAAACCTGGAAAAAAGAGTGGGAGAAATAAGAATCAAAGAGAAGATTGAGACTATACAACGGACGGCAATGATGAAAAAAACTGAAATCTTAAGGAAAATACTCGAATACGGAAACGAACCCACAAATACTACGAACACTAACCATAAGTTGCAACAGAAACAAAACAAAAACATGGACGGAAAACCACGTGAACTCGAGGGAACTAAAACTGAAAGACATCTTATAAACTATCCCACTGCGCAAAAATAATTGATGGCATCAGCCTAGGCTGATACCACAGAAGATAGTCGTGAAGGGGCAAGGAGGATGGAAAGACTAAAGAGGGAGAGCATTAACAAGACCTCTACTGGAAGAGTGCGGAGAATACTGGTACCTTGGGGAGGCTTATTGCCACCCAAATCCTAGAACAATGATCGTTGCCAGCGAGAAATTAATTGTAAGCGGCTGTTGCGATAAAGCAAAGTCATTTGTAATGGGTATCGAAAAGGGTAGAGAGTACTGGGAATCTGGGGAGATTTGTTGTCACAGAGACCCCAGGTAACACCACCAGTTATTATCAGTAAGCAATCGTTGATGATGACCTGCGTGAGAACTCCTAGTGAGTACATAATCATAATAATAATAATAAATATAAAAATCAATATTATCTCGCCTAGGTCCATCGGAACACTCTGACAGCAGTTTCCATTATTCATGATAATAAGGGAGTTTATTTACTACTTACATGTTATATGTACATGTGTGTGTGTGTGTGTTTGAGACATGACTTGTTTTTAGAACAAAAAACTTGAAATTGAGAGATGCGAAGGAAAATAAAACGAAGGATGCGGGTTAGATAAGATAGTAAGTAAAACAACAGAAAACTTTGGGTTCGATGAGGGAAAGAAAAAAGAAAAAAGAACCACTCCTCTCTTCTAAAAAAAAACCCAGAAAAATATAAAGTAATACATACAGGAAGCCTGCAAATAGAACCGCGCTAAAATAATCGCTTTGGTCAAAGGCTTAACAATGGGTTGAGCATTTGTAAATGTTAAGCAGATAAGGTTTGCATTTTCGGTGCTAATGGCTGAAGAATTTGGCATCTGGTTCTCTTCAGAGAGTTCGCAGGAATGTTCTTCTATATTACAGACAAAGCGGCCTAGCAAAACACACCACACACAAACAAAAACAAACAAACCAAAAACAAGGACAAAAACAAATGCTCTTGAATCACGAAAATAGAAAAAGATGTCCGGTACATCTTCTCTTCGGTTATTATCTTTCACTCAGAATAAAACAATTTACAACAACATCAGTCGTGGATCACAGACTTCAACCAATTCCAAACAATTCCGAACCTGACTGCATTAAAGCACCATACGTAGTATTCTGAATCTTTTACATTCAGTACCTTAGGTGTGTTTATGGCAACTATGGTAGAATTCTATCCAATAGCCTCGAAGCATATACATAGATGTAATAATAATAATAATAATAATAATAATAATAATAATAATAATAATAACATATGTCAGTTATGAAACTGCATACATCCGCTTGACAACGTAAGGATGGGCCAAAGTCTTATCTCGACCTTACGTCTCCATATTGAATAAAGTATTCCCGAAGTTTGGACATGGAAACGTTGATAACTACAAAACTAATTAACTGGTCAGGCTGAATCAAATTTGGAAAACAATCGACTTTGACCGAACATACCAAGGTCAAAATAAAATATCAAGGTCATATAAGATGTGGGACTGCATTGGCGAAAATATCGGATAAGTTGTGAGTCTCTACGATGAATAGTACCAACGTTTTGTCACGTGTGACTTTCACCTTTTCCGTGACCTTGACAGATGACCTAGATATCCTAACATTCAATCAGTTCTAAGTTAGATTATGACTTATATTTTGACCAAGGTTAGTGATGATTGTTCACGGGTTGTGGACGCTAGGTTTTACACAAACATAGTGACAAATTCGACTGAAAACATAAGCTCCTTTGCGGAGGTAATTATGTTGCGTGTTTTAGAGGAGAAAATAGAAGAGTGGTCAATTAAGTTCATGTATTCTATTACACTATACATTAATTCTATCGGCCATTGATATCTGCGGTTTCACGGAAACTCTGGAAATCCATCCCATTGGGCTAAAGACTTTTTACACTATCGGCTGAGGAACAGTTAGAATTGGTGTTCTTTAGCCCAACGTCTGGATTTATAGTGTTTCTGTAAAACCGTAGGTATCGATGGCCAATCAAATTCATCTATAATAATGATAATAATAATTTAGCAAATACACGGAACTTGTCAGAGAACTGAAAAGAATATGGTACATGAAGAAAGTCAATGTAATACAAATAAACGTAAGAGAACAAGGAACAGCCCCGAAAAACATAGAATAAAGACTAGGAGACATTGGAATTAAAGGGAAGCCTGAGAGTATACAACGGATGCAATGATAAAAACAGCTAATATCTTAAGGAAAATCCTCGAATGCGCAAACCAACTTACATAAATTACGAGCGCTAATCAGTCACATGAAAGTTGCAATACATATCAAACAAAAGCTAAAACCATAGAAAAAGCATCACGTGAACCAAAGGGAACTGAAACAGCAAGAACTCTCATACATTACCCCCCCCCCCCCCTAAAAACATACACACGCACACAATGTGATAGCATCAGCCTCGGCCGATAATCACACAAATAGTTGTGAAAGGTCAAGAACAATGGAAAGACTGAGGACGTAGAAGAATGGTACGGATAGTACTGACACATTGGAGATGGTTATTACCATCCAAATCCCAGAGAAGACCAATGATCGTTGCCAGTAAGAAATCAATGTTATGCGACTGTTACGATAATGCAAACTCATTTCTAATGGTTATCGAAAGAGTTGGAGAGTATTGGAAATTTGGGCAGACTTCTTGTCACTCAGACTACAAGGAACACCACCGGTTATTATCAGTGAGAAATCACTGATGATGACGTGTGAAAACTCCAAGTGAGTAAATAATAATAATAATAATAATAATAATAATAATAATAATAATAATAATAATGATTAATAATAATAATAATAATAATAATATATGATGATTGCTACTTTTTAAAAGAAGGCCATCTGTTAGATTATGCAGGACCCTATTTTTGAAAAGGTATACGTTAGCTAGTATGAATTACGAATTAGGTGAAATTGCTAGATTGAGTGCGAGTTAAACTGACATATATTTTGGATGAATAAATCTGTTCCCACAAATGATTAATTCGACATAAGACGACAGATTAGACAGATGGAGACCAGTGACCAAAGGACAGGTAAGTTAAAGTTAAACTAAAAACGAATAAAAATGCGATGATACGACTGGTTGACGCAACAAAGGGACTGTGACGTAACTTGTTGTTGTTCGGACGAGAATCGTAGTCAGTCCGCTATGGAGTTCGATGCGAATGGATACAGAAAATATGATCTGAAACTTTGAGTTAAGTCCGATGAGACGAAAATGAGCTATCTCTCCTTTCGTAGCCAAGTAAGAATTACGCAATGGTTAAGTATGGAATCTAGAGAAACAGACACACTAGAAAACGGCAACTCTCTCCCATGTGTTATCAAGAAAGAAAGGATCAATAAAAGTCCCTGTGACCCTATCAAACTCTGTCTTTGACTCCCTTTTTGTCCTATGAAACGGGGTTTTCTACAGGTACTCCACTGTGATGATCGCGGGCTGGGGGAGAAGTTCACTAGACGAATCACAACGAAGAAATAATCAAAGAGACTAATCACGACGAGGAAATAAGGAAAGAATCAACGGGACGATATGCCGTAGAATACGACCACGCCGCCCAATGACAAACAGAAGGAAAACGGTAAATTTTCTTTGAATTTGAAATGGACCCTGGATTTGTATACAAGAAAACAAAAAGGAAGTAAAATAAAAACACGGCACACACGCACACATATTGATATTTGTTGAAAGTAATAGAAGAGACAAAGAGGCACGATACATACTCACGCGTGCGTTGAAGGATATGATTACCGATTGAACACACATTAACGATTGAACAAACCTACATACGAATCTAAGAATCTTATAGTACGCCTCAAGCCTTTCGATATTTTCGAAAGCGTTCCATATATGAAATTTAAAAGAGCTTAATAAAGAACTATGAAACAAGTAAAAAATGACAGTTTAAAGGCTTTTATTACCATTTAAAAAAGTCGTAACGTTAGTTTAAGAAACAGTTTAAGAAGAAACAATTGAAACAGTTGAAGACGTTTTAATCGCATCATGAAAAGTGGCAACGCAACACATCCCCACAAGATTACAATGCCCGGTTGTGGGCACGCAGATGTCTTAGCAGGCCCGATTTATTTTTACAAGTCTTGCTGCAGATATGACATACAAGGCCACTTGTTTCCGTTTGTATGTAGCTATATTAAACTTCTGTTTGACACTTGTTTATTAGTCTCCTACCATGGGATCTTATGTGATTCAGTAGACCGGCTCTTGACAGACAGACTCTTCCATATAAACCACACACATGGTAAGGTTGAAATATGGCTGGGACGTTTGGCACTGATTTCTTCCGCAAAGTACGTTTAAAGATAGAGTATTCTATACGTTTTGCTTCAAATCTGCCACAGCAAACATAGATACACTTGCACTTGCGCCAGACCGATTGCTCCACAGACATCCTCTCCCAGTTCTCCACGTTCATATCAAGGGGTTTCAGGTTGTTTTTAGTTACATCTTAAAAACGTAACTTAGGTTTGTGTCTCAGACGTTTTTCATGCAGCAGTTCCCAATATAACAGTTACTTAGGGAACCTTAATCTCCCATCCTAACTAAGTACCCTGCCCAGCGCATCTGACTACGTATAATACGCACTTCTATGCTCAGTACTTTAGCATGCTCAATAACATTAATGTCTGGTGTATATGATTGCCACTTAATATTTAGTATTCTCCTGAGACACGTTTGGTGAAACCTCTCCAGAACTTTGATGTGTCTGCGATACGTTGTCCATGTCTTCGAAGAATACAGGAGAACAGACAAGATGCATGACTCGTACACACAAAGTTTTATTTTGATGGTAATGGCTCTCTCTGATCACACGCGCTTTTCAAGCCTACCAAAAGCTTTTCTAGCCTTTTCAATTCTTAGAGATATCTCAGAGTTGAGGGATCCATCTCGGGAGGGAGTGCTATCAAGATATACAAATGAGTCAACTGCACTTTATCTAGTTCCTTTGGCGTAGATGTTGGTCTCTACATATTCAAGTCTTGAAGGAGTAGTGAGCATTACCGTAGTTTTCTCCAGATTGATGGTGAGTCCAAAGGTGGTAAATGCTCGACAGAAAAGGTCCATTATCATTTGCAAATCCTTCTCAGTGTGATCAATGAAAACCGCATCATCAGCATAGATAAGCTCCCGTACGAGGGGTTTGAGAGTCTTGGACTTTGCATTAATTGGGTTTGGTTTAAGACCCTACCAGTTGTTCGGAAACGTATGAGAACACCGACTCCACAGTTGTTAAAAGCGTGGGAGATGGCCGTTGCAAAAAATATAAAGAACAACGTCGGTGCAAGAATGTCACCTTGTTTAATACAAGGGGGTCAGAGAGTGACCCACCGAAATGGATGCGTGACTCTATGTCCTGGTGATATTTTTAAAGCATTTTTACGAATCCTGGTAGGCATCCAATTTTATCGAGGATTTTCCATAATGCTGCTTTATTAACGGTGTCGAAAGCTTTTGTCACGTCCATAAAACTTGATAGAGTACTACCCGTTGTTCGATAACTTTTTTCCTGAAGATCATATCCATCGTGCCACGACCTGATCTAAAGCCGCTTTGGAATTCCAGAATAACAGAGGGACACACCCACATAGTAAGCCGGTTAAGCAACTTATTTGAAAATACCTTACCCACCGCTTCAAGTAGGGTCATACCTCTATAATTGCCATAGGCCGATCGAATTTCTTTTCCCTAGTATAACGAGATTAAAGTTGCGTCTATCCAGTCCTGAGGTACAGGGGCACACATATCCATGTGTCAGGTATTAACCAGTGGGTTTCTTCAGCGATCCTGTCACCCCAAAAACGGATAACCTCAACAGGGATACCATCAAGGTCAGGTGTCTTCCAGATATTAATTTCCTTGATAGTATTTTGAATTTCAAGGGGGGTTGGGTGGTGCATCATCACATGGTTAATAGCTTCTCGCGGAAGACTATTGATGACATCATCATCAACCACTGACTAATTTTAAAATAGATCCGTCAAATGCTCAGTCCACCGTTTTATAATATTCTTGGAACTTTTATGGAGAATATACCCATCTTTGGACCTGAGTGGCACCATAGATGAAGATTGTGGTCAGAAAACATGCCTAATAAAGTTGCACATAATTTTCATATCTTTCCTATCATAGGCCTTCTGTTTTTTCTCAGAAATTTTCAGCCACCATTGGTTCTTCATTTGACAAATATTGCGCTAAAGTGCCTATTTTGCATTCTTGGAATCTTGCTGTAGAGAGTCACAGTCTTTTTCGGGTGAACTGAGGTGTCACTAATACAGCCTGTTTTTATTTCCCAGAAGCTTGTTTATCTCGTAGTCATTATCATCGAACTGCTTTTTAATTCCGCTTTTTAAGACCAAGAACCTCGACGCTGGTTTTGTTAAAAACAGTTCTGAAATGGTTCTATGTACCATCAAACTCTACATTTTTGAGCGCGTCTTGAAAATCGCCACGTTCACTCATGTTCTGCAGTTTCGATAAATCTATGCGCTTGGGAACTTTTACCCCCCGAGAGCGAGATTTACGCATAACATAGAGACGAGACTGTCGTGACAATGTCACTTTAAAAGGTGAAAGAGAGATAAGTCTTATATTTCCTTATTTGTAAACAAAAGTAATGAGACCCAAACAGTGTTCCTATTTATCTAAAGGGAGAGAACTCACAACGTGGTTAAATTTGAATCTTCAATTAAATCTCTCTCAAAATATTCCACTTTACAGAGTTTGATAATTATTTAATAAATGAATATTTTTTTTAAATATCCATAGAAATATGTATCTGAGAAGGGGGAGACCGAGGATATAAAACACCATCAAGATTTCTAGTAGAAGAGCACTGAGAGTACTGGAATGTTGAAGAGTTTTATTGTCACTCTAATTCCAAAGAAAGCCAAAGGAATTATCGGCGAGAATACAATGGTAAATAGCTGTTGTGAGAATGCAAATTAATTTGCAAAAGTGATCGAAAGAAATGGAGAGTACTAGAAATATAGAGATACTTGTTGTCACTAAGACTTTAAGAAACATCACCTGCTTTTGTCAGTGAGCAATCATTGGTATGAGTAAATAAAATTATTATTATTAGTAGTGGTATTAGTAGTAGTATGTGTTAATTTTGAGCTCCTATGAAGTAATTGGCCCGGTAAGATTCTAAAAATCTTAATTTTGTAGAATTCTGCTAATACATTTGGAGGTCCTAAAACGTTTTGATATTTTGTAGTACTAATATTTTGTGATACTAATATTTTGTAGTACTAATATTTTGTAGTAATCATATTTTGTGATACTAATATTTTGTAGTACTAATATTTTGTAGTACTAATATTTTGTGATACTAATATTTTGTAGTACTAAAATATTTTGTAGTACCAATATTTTGTGATATTAATATTTTGTGTTACTAATATTTTGTAGTACTAATATTTTGTAGTACTTATATTGTGTGATACTAATATTTTGTAGTACTAATATTTTGTGATACTAATATTTTGTAGTACTAATATTTTGTAGTACTAATATTTTGTTATACTAATATTTTGTAGTACTAATATTTTGTAGTACTAATATTTTGTGATACTAATATTTTGTAGTACTAATATTTTGTGATACTAATATTTTGTAGTACTAATATTTTGTAGTATTAATATTTTGTAGTACTAATATTTTGTAGTACTAATGTTTTGTGATACTAATATTTTGTAGTACCAATATTTTGAAGTACTAATATTTTGTAGTACTAATGTTTTGTGATACTAATATTTTGTAGTACTAATATTTTGTAGTACTAATATTTTGTAGTACTAACATTTTGTGATACTAATATTTTGTGATACTAATATTTTGTAGTACTAATATTTTGTCATACTAATATTTTGTAGTACTAATATTTTGTAGTACTAATATTTTGTGATACTAATATTTTGTAGTACTAAAATATTTTGTAGTACCAATATTTTGTGATATTAATATTTTGTGTTACTAATATTTTGTAGTACTAATATTTTGTAGTACTTATATTGTGTGATACTAATATTTTGTAGTACTAATATTTTGTGATACTAATATTTTGTAGTACTAATATTTTGTAGTACTAATATTTTGTTATACTAATATTTTGTAGTACTAATATTTTGTAGTACTAATATTTTGTGATACTAATATTTTGTAGTACTAATATTTTGTGATACTAATATTTTGTAGTACTAATATTTTGTAGTATTAATATTTTGTCGTACTAATATTTTGTAGTACTAATGTTTTGTGATACTAATATTTTGTAGTACCAATATTTTGAAGTACTAATATTTTGTAGTACTAATGTTTTGTGATACTAATATTTTGTAGTACTAATATTTTGTAGTACTAATATTTTGTAGTACTAACATTTTGTGATACTAATATTTTGTGATACTAATATTTTGTAGTACTAATATTTTGTCATACTAATATTTTGTAGTACTAATATTTTGTGATACTAATATTTTGTGATACTAATATTTTGTAGTACTAATATTTTGTCATACTAATATTTTGTGATACTAATATTTTGTAGTACTAATATTTTGTAGTACTAATATTTTGTTATACTAATATTTTGTAGTACTAATATTTTGTAGTACTAATATTTTGTAGTACTAATATTTTGTAGTACTAATATTTTGTGATACTAATATTTTGTGATACTAATATTTTGTTATACTAATATTTTGTAGTACTAATATTTTGTGATACAAATATTTTGTGATACTAATATTTTGTGATACTAATATTTTGTAGTACTAATATTTTGTAGTACTAATATTTTGTTATACTAATATTTTGTAGTACTAATATTTTGTAGTACTAATATTTTGTTATACTAGTATTTTGTAGTACTAATATTTTGTAGTACTAATATTTTGTGATACTAATATTTTGTAGTACTAATATTTCGTGATACTAATATTTTGTGATACTAATATTTTGTTATACTAATATTTTGTAGTACTAATATTTTGTGATACAAATATTTTGTGATACTAATATTTTGTGATACTAATATTTTGTAGTACTAATATTTTGTAGTACTAATATTTTGTTATACTAATATTTTGTAGTACTAATATTTTGTAGTACTAATATTTTGTGATACTAGTATTTTGTAGTACTAATATTTTGTAGTACTAATATTTTGTGATACTAATATTTTGTAGTACTAATATTTTGTGATACTAATATTTTGTGATACTAATATTTTGTAGTACTAATATTTTGTGATACTAATATTTTGTAGTACTAATATTTTGTCATACTAATATTTTGTAGTACTAATATTTTGTAGTACTAATATTTTGTGATACTAATATTTTGTAATACTAATATTTTGTAGTACTAATATTTTGTTATACTAATATTTTGTAGTACTAATATAGCTTGTGTTTAACGAAGTAAGAATAGTAATACCATGAAACCTCTGCGTCACAGGAGTTAATCGTACCAAATTTGGTACAACTCTGCACAATAGTTTATGAGCCTATCCGTGTTTATTGTTTTTTAGTATTATCACTAATAGTAATGTTAGTAGTAGTATTAACATGAATAACCATTTGCATCTTGAGTCTCTCATAGGGATTCAAAATTAACATGCTACTATTATTAACAATAGTATTAACTCTCATTGTCTCCATTCATTCTTCAGAGAAAATTAATACCGCCTGTAAGGGTGGCTGCCCGTGTAATTTTCAAACAAGAGATCGCCTAATCCTAACTACACGTCCCCTGAATCGGCACTTCTTGATTCCAGAAGCAAGGAGAAGTCCAGGGCGACTTGAAACAATACCGACAGAAGCAGAGAGCACATACAGCACTTGATATTCCCAAATAGTCGCCCATTTAGTACTGACCAGACTTAACGTCGCTTAACTTCGGTGATCTAACGGGAAACGGTGTGTCAACGTTTTCCGAATACTAACACTACTACTAATAATCATAAACATTTACAGGCTCCCATTACATGAAAATCACAGGAATTCTACCGATTCCTTCGATTAGTATCATTTTTGCGCAATTATGTAACTTCTAGTATTACAGTTTCCACTAAGGTAATTTGTTTTATGATAGCTTTTAAGTATTTTTGTAAAATCTTTCGCTTATTTAAAAAAAAACCTAGCTATGAGTCATGACCTTTCTCTGTGTTTTTTTTTGTTTGGTTGTTTTGTTTTTCAGGTATATTAATCTTTTTCGGGTTATGTAACGCCGAATCGAGTCATTTTGGTAAAAAGATTTATGCTTTAAGTTCTTGATATCTTCAAATATATATTCCTACTGTAAATGAATGTTTTATATATGAATAGTTGGTATTTGTCCAGATTAGAACCCAAGCTAAAATCGACTTGGCGTCGGTAGTTTTTGGATGTTTACGTAGACGGCCGGAAAAAGGCGATGAAAAAATCGGTGGCTTGCGTCCATAAAATCCAAAACGAGGCTGGATGTACAACTGGAAAACAATTTTTTTTTTACGCTTAAAAATTTTGTTTTTGAAGAAAAATATCAATGAAAAAGTGTTAGAACGGTGTTAGGATTAGGGTTAGAGGCTAGAGGCTAGGGTTATGAAAACAAATTTCTGCATGAAAAAGATTTTTTTCACTGAACAAGAGTTTAAAAAGTGTTAGGGTGACGGGTAGGGTTAGGGTTAGATGTTAGGGTTAGAGTTTCATTATTGTTAGGGTTTCATTATCGTTTTGATTAATTTTTATTTCTAATTTGTTAATTTCGCAATTCAATAAATTAAAATGTTAACTTGTCGGCTACTTATTTTCTCGCATTCTGATTGGATAAGCGCTTCGTCATTTTCCAGCCGTCTACGTAAACACCCGGAAACTACCGACGCCAAGTCGATTTTAACTTGGGCCTTAATCTGGACAAGTACTGAATGGTTTGTAGATTCATTTGTTTTGTAGGAATATATTTTGTAGATAAAAAATCTGTAAATTATAGATTCTATTTTCTTTTTTTTTTCAAAGTAAAGAACCCTTCAAGAATTAGGGTTAACAAGAATTTGTTAACATTGTTTTGAAGACGACTAATTTGTAACTAGCAAGGAAGCAGTACCGCGGTATTGTGTTCCACAGATGAGAAGCTGTTGAAAAGAAGCTTTGTCCATGGAAATTTCGTATGGCACATGAGGGGAGAAAGGATAGTCTCTTTTCGTTTCGGTAGATAGACGTCTCTTTTTTTAGGAAGAGAAGAGATCACTCCCACTAGATTTCGAAGTCGATTTTGTATTCTAGTAAGGCAGGAAAATGTGCACTGTGCGGCATCTTTCCAGATGTGGCAGTAGCTAGCGTATAGATGAGACCTTGCCAGGTACTACCCCTCCGCAACAGAATGCACCTGGGGGTAATGGCAAGTAAAGGTCAGTTTTACACTCCCCAATGTTCTGAAATTGGGTCTTTACAACTGGATGACATTTTCTATTTACTGAGTGAGTGTCATACGATTTTATATATATATATTATACTAAAAGAATACCTGTTCCCCGAATAGAACAGTTTTACGCCACTTTTATGTTTTCTTACGGCAACTAAAATCAAGATATAATTCTACGATGCCTCCTCTCTAGCATCCATATTCCAATTTTGATCAAAATCCATTACATGATTTTGATTCTAGAAAATGTCTTAAACATAAGGCTTAAGTTTAAGGGTTCTTGAGAAGAAATTGAAATTGAATCTTTCTTAATTGGTGTCTAATGACTATAGATCAAATTTAATGCAAATATGACATATTTGAATTTTCCAATGAGATATTATGCGTGTATTATGCACCCTTAAAACGCTTTAAATTACTCAGAAACTTAAATTTAGGAAATATTTAATTATTGGTGTTTAATGCCTATCGGCCTATTTGTCATAATGGTAAGAATGTTCGCAAATATGCCCGGTGACAATAATTTAATATTTGGTTGAGAAATACCAAAGATCTAAAAAATGCCACGTGATGCCACCTTGTTAAACACTTAGCATAATAAGATAGGGGTCAAGGGTAAGTGGAGTAATCCTGGAAAAGAAATGGCGCCTTCCCCTACACGTTGGTGTAGTAGCGAATGACAAGGGAACCTTCTAGTCGCCTCGAATATTGCGTAACACTTTTTTTACTTAACTATTGTTAACATTTCTCAGAAAATAGGAGGTATCTGAATTTCCACCCTCCTTGCCCTGCCCCTTTTGCATAAAACTAAATTAAACGAAATATAGCCAACATTACCATCTCTTACGCCTAGCAGCCGCGTTTCAAAATTCATAATGATCGGTTAAGTAGTTTAGGAGTGAATAGTGTACCTGCAAATACATAAACATATACACATAACTTTATATATATATATATATAGAGAGAAATATATATAAATTAAACTGCTCTCAACTTTATTTAGTCTTAATCAGCTATTCTTTGCACGTTTAAAAACTACGATGTAAACCGTTTATTTCTCGATGAGACAGATTTTAACGTCGGCGAAACTGTTTACGTAAGTGTTAGTCATAACATTCCTTTACGAAATATGCCACATGTTACACGGCCAATCACTCGCATAAAATATCTTAACTTAATCAAAATCATATGAAGTTGTTTTTCTATAAGTTAACAATCTGTGAGATTTTACAATAGGCAAAGCACGAAATAAATAAATATAGGCATCGTAAAGATGTCAAAGGGCAAAGGTCATGAAGCATGTAGCAAGTCTTGTCAAATGATTGGCCTTGAATGTTTATTTATTGCGAAATGCCATCGAGTGAATGTTCTTTCTTCTGTAAAGTGATTAATGAAGAAATGTCGTCATAAAAATAACAAAAAAATATACATCCCAGACGATCTTATAAACAAAGAAGCAATAAACAATATCACTTTGCACCTAATAAAATGTGTTAATTCCAGACCAGAATGATAAAAACACTTGGTGAGCAGAAACGTCCGCCAAAATCAACAAAAATACATAATGCCTAATATCTCTGTATCTATGTTATAACTACAGAAAATGTGACTATTGGGTCACCCATTGAGCCTGAGTTGGATTGTTTCAATCAAGAAAAGTGAGTTTGAAAAGCCAGTTAAATAAAAAAACAAACTACAAAGACAAAATCCAAAAAAGTCTCATTCTGTTCGCTATATCTTCTTTCTTTCTTTCTTTCTTTCTCTTTCTTTCTTTCTTTCTTTCTTTCTCTTTCTCTCTTTCTTTCTTCCTCTCTCTCTGAGTTAAATAGTATTCATAATTATGGTGAGAGTGAGGGATACAATAAAAGTGTGGGAGTAATGGACAGAAACTAGTAAGAGATGGGTGACTTAGTAAATATCAAATTTGGAATCTCGGGGTAGATATACTTGTTTATTTAGCTACACTGATGAGTCGTAGACGATAAAACACATATGTGTATATATATAAAATGTGTACCATTGTTTATTAAACATTTATACATATTTATATAAGTATACATATGTATGGCTTTATATATACTAACCTACCTATACACACACACACACACACACACATATATATATATATATATATATATATATATATATATATATATATATATATATATATATATATATATATATATATATCTTCAGGCGGTATTAGTAAGTGTGTCTTTAAAAATATGTCTTTACTGTTGAGGTTTTTTTTCGAAAGTACTTACGAAAAAGGAAAGAAAATGGAACAAGAAACCCACGAAACTTACATACACCAATTTGACCGAAACACTAAATGGACCATTCGGAATATTGAAAGAATAAAAACAGTCTTATCAAGCAAAAACACTCCGTGTTATTTAATAATGTTTGCCTAAATGAAAATATGCTGCCTCAATACACACACAAATTATATATATATATATATATATATATATATATATATATATATATATAATTATATCTTTTTATATATGTATATATATATGGTTTACACACATATATTTCATTAAATGTGTGTATATATCTCTATTAGATCGTGTTTATATATGTATCCATATGCATGTATATGCACATATAAACATGTATACGGACATACATATATCACTTTATGTATGCATATATATATATATTTATGTATATAATTATAATTTCATTAACGTTTGTTTCCCTAAGACTTTTACCGATACATTTTAATCACGCAAAATACATGGTAAAATATTATTTTGTTTAGGGATTGCGTTATGTTTGAAAAACCTATTTTACTTGTGCTAATTAGTCGCATCGTGATTAATGACGAAGTCACCCAACTCTTACTTAGTGTCTGCCTATTACTTTCACTCTTTATCACTGTATTTTGTTTGACCCCCCGGCTCTTATTTATTACGGGCTCTATTAGTCATGCGTCTATATCTCTCATTCTCTGTTTATGTTTATTAATAATCAAAGATAATAAAATTTACTAACATAACTATTTTTTGTACTCTCCGAGAAACGCTTTTAAGGAGAGCTTGTTTTCCCCACATGAAACTGGCCTTGTGCCACATCTTGCTGCCAAAGGACAACTAGACCTTCAATAGGATCGAAAACAATGCTGGTATAAGTGGAGAAGAACTAGTATTATTTCAGTGCTTTAGTTATCGCAGACTCGAGTGTCTAGTCTTACCGATTATTTTACAAATAACTAAGGGCTGATGAAATCATGCCTTTGTTAATTAATAGAGTCGGTAGGTTGACTAGTATATATTAGCTAGTTCATATATGCTATTAGGCAGGATGTGATGTAGACGAAACGCTAGAGGAGATACAATGGTTGATCCTGCCTGTATAAACAAGGATCGTGAAAAAGGAAGTCGAAAATATGTAGACTGATATGAGATATGATGTACGACGGAGAGAGTTGTTGGCTAAGCCTCTCAAGGAGACTCGATGGAGACAAGACCTGGTAAATATGGTCTAACGAGAAGTGTAATATATATGCGGTTACCAAAATTGACTTTCTCTTTCTCTCTGTTCTGTCTATGTGTCGATTACAACTCTGTGACAAAAATGGCCGGAGTTAATTAGCTAATTTCGAAACTTACTTGTCCGAGTGCGGTTCGAATAAATCCTCTTGCAATATTAATGTAGAAGGTACCGCTGGTTCTTTGTTTCAGTTCCACAGACCAGCAACCGATTGCGAGAGACACGTGCATTTCAACGTATGTTTTAAATTGATCAAATAACTTTAAAGAACTAAATAATTATGTGACACATTTATTGTATTAAAGAAAACTACTTTAAAGCCACTTTCACTTCGAAACTTACAGCAGTCATCATTCCCAAATGGTCACCCATCTAAGTACTGACCAGATTTAATGTTGCTTAACGTTCTGGAGCAAGTATATCTATGATGGCTCTAGATGATTTAACACAAAGCGTATACAGTACTTCATTTTGAAACGTACTTTGCTGAAGCTGTCAGAACCAGGGGTCTCAGATACATTTGTACACGACCATGTGTGTGGCTTATGTGGCAGAGACTGTCTGCCAAGGGCTTGTCTACTGAGTCACATGACATTTCATGGTAGGAGCCAACTAAACAAGAACCAAACAGGAGTTGAATATAGCTATGCACAAACGAAAACCTTGTATATCATATCCCCAACGAGACTTATAAAAATAAGTCGGACCCGCTGAGCCATCTGCGTACCCACAACCTGGGCATTACAATCTTGTAGGGATGGCCTTCTTTCTGTAAAGAAATGTCAATCACACACACACACACACACACACACATATATATCCATTACTAGCAAATATTTTTCTTTAATGTCACAATAAGGATTGACAAATCTTAATAAATGTCAGCAACATAAAACATGCTAAAAGATTAAAAACAAACGTTGAAAAGACAAAAACAACAAATAAATCATGTAGACATTTGTATGAAATTATATATATATATATATATATATATATATATATATATATATATATATATATATATGTGGAAACGAGGATGTTTAGTACACCTGGTAAAACAAACTCCCTTTTCTTGTCCTAATTAGGGTCCGTGGTCAGTGAGTCGTCTCCCTTATTATTTTACACATCTCGGCGCCATTGTCTACATGTACTGAACCACAATAGCAGACAATAATCATAAGGCAATAAAGAAAGCACACCGAGACAGACTCTCGTTTGTATAAGATCGTTGACGCTGAAAGCGGAAAAAAGTGTCAGTTTATTTCTCATTCATTCGTCTTATTTATTTATTACTTATTCATTTTTTTTTGGAGTAAATGATGATCAAATTTAGCCGCCTGACAAAATGGCGGCGCGTGCGTTCTTGTCCTAATGAGCGGCCTCCCCCTTTTCATAAAAGCACTCGCCAAACTGTAAAAGTCTACCCGATTTTATGTATTGTTATAAACGCCACGATAGGTGATCTCACTTCCGCTGCTTTGTACTAGAATGTCACATTTACCTACGCCCCTATTTACTTGACTCCCCACGAGGTCAGAGTTAGATACAAGGTCGGTTTTTAATGTGGAGAAAATTCAGCTCCCCAACTCTGGATTGGAATAAAAATAAAACTTGCCCACGTCCAAGAGGACGTTTCATTCACTGACAGACGACAGAAAAGATGAAGTGCAGCAATAGAACATATACCACGCTTTGATCCCAGACGTCCATTAATAAAGATTTGACTATTCGCTAAAAAAATCAGTAAGCTTTCGAAAAACAAATATTTTCGCAAATTAATAAAGACGTCACTAACTACAAACGCTGACTAATTATTACTACAAGTACACTGAATACATTCTATTTTATAAAAGACGATGAACACTTAAAGATTGCATTGGATACGACTTGTGTCGACACTTTTGCGTCCTCGTCATTCACAGAATAGGCAACAAATCCTGAATATTGGTCAGCGTCAGCAGAGGACCACAATCAATCAAAATATGACTGTATTCTCGACAAATCTGTGTTCTAACCGATCGCTGTAAAGCGATCGGACCCGCCATGCGAGACACTCTCAACAGCCTTGCTTTCTTAATGACGCGCCACACCAGGGACCATCGTGAATTGACTTGGCTTCACGAGCGCGTCTCCATCGTCACTATTCATGAATACGTCTTAAGCCTGCTCCCGGCCTGTCACGCCAGCAGGAAATCCGATGAAACTTCCTGATATTTGCATATTGCTTTTGAAAAAGATATTTTATTAATTAAAATGTAAGAATAAATAACAATACTCAAAACAGTACTAAACAAGTATTAACGAAAAACAATACATTTCGAGATTAACTGCGTGCAATACAAATAATACTGAAAAAAAGTAGGCGAACGGTGAACGCGTGTTTATCTATTATATTATCGTATGTCTGCGTGTCCAGCTAAAACTCAGAAACTACGAAAGATACACTTGTAAAATTACATAGCCGGATTCCGAGTGACCCATAACAAGTCATGATAAAAGAAATACTGTAATATTCATTACAGAAACATCACATTAATGCACGGAGGTAGTCAGAAAGATTACTTTCTATCACTCTTATTGGTAAATGTTAGAAAAACAACACTGAAATTAGGTCGAACAGTCAATCAGGTTTTGATTGACATTTTCTTTTTTTTTCTTACTTTTTTTCTTTTTACTTACTTTTTCTTTCTTTATATTTGGTTGGTTAAAAGTTCGTTCGTTTTTTGAAGGTCATCTTTCCGGTCTACTAAAGATCGTTTTATATTCCTATTTTTCAAATCCTTTATTTAGTGTAGCGAATATGTTGATGTCAGTGTGTTATAAGCCTCCCAGCAGAGGTGTTTTCAAATTTTTGCTTGTATTCCAGGCTTTGAAATGGAAGATTAAGCAGAGCATTACCGACATCTGATGTTTGTTTTTACTACAGAAAATGTAAAAAAGCTACAGAAACCTGCATAAAGTTATGCCATGCGCATGGGAAGAATGTTATTACAGAATGGGTGTGCCAGAAATGGTTTGCTCGATTCCGAAATAGAACTTTAGCAGTGAAAGATGCTTCTCGCCGTGGCCGGCCAAAGATGATCGACAGTGACAAAGTGAAATCCCTAGTTGAAAATTAATTGCATCAATATCCACTTAAAGAAAACGAACGAAGTTTTTGGCCAACCTATTATATCGAACACGTGGCCAAAAGAGATATACATATATATATATATATATATATATATATATATATATATATATATATATATATATATATATAGAGAGAGAGAGAGAGAGAGAGAGAGAGAGAGAACGATGTCACACATTTTAACACCTTTTCTATTTTTGTTATATATTACCCCAGGGCAACGCCGGGTATTTCTGCTGGTGTTTTATGAACTGTACACGATATAATGGTTAGGATTAGGGTTGGGGTTGGTAAAGGGCACTCCATTGCTGGAGATTATACCACTTATTGTAAAACTTTTAGTTCATAAATAGTTATCTATGTTTATATATCTAATTGTAGGCGTAATACAGCTTCATAAAGTGAAAGCACTCCATTGTTTTTATTACACACAGTGCATATGTTAATACCCTTAGTGCAATATAGGTATTTTGCCGAATTCTGGCAGCGAACTAGTTAAACCAGTTAATTATATGCAGTATGTTTATTTTTATCTCATATCAAGAAGACTACCTGTCCCTGGACGGATATAATTAATTCCCCGAATAGAACAGTTTTTCACAACTTTTATGTCTCCTGGCCAAGATTTAAATCGAGATATACTAAAATCCTTAGTCCAATTTTGATAAAAATCCATTATATAATTCTCATTTTCGAAAATGCCTAAAATTTAAAGCTGAATCTTAAGTGGTCTTAAGAAAAAATTGAAATTCAGGGAATCATACTTAATTGGTGTCTAATGACTATGGGTCACATTTAAAGTAAATTTGAAATATTTTAACTTTCAAATAGAAGGTATTATTATGCCCCCTAGAAATCCTGTAAAATACTCTAAAGATACGAAAATGTGGGCAATAGTATTAATTAAAGTTTAAAATTCAGAAAATTCAGAAAATCGAAGCTATCTGAATTTTTACGAAGGACTCCCCCCTTTTACCTCCATGACATAACACTAAATTAAACTTAATATAGTCCACATTACAACCCTTGTGTCTAACATTTTTAAAATCTTATTAATGATCGGTTAATTAGTTTCGGATTGAATCCTGTACATACAAATATCTACGCATATAGACATACCTAACTTTATATCAATAGAGATAGCAATACTGGAGAGAAATACAGGTTATGAAACGTTATACAGCGTAGAATAGTTCCGTGCACACGTAGATAATGATAACTATGGAGACTGAAGTGTCTTATTCGGAGGATAGCATCACCAACAAGGGAGGTAATTGATGATGTTATTAATTGTTTACATTCTAAACGAGTTATTTCATAATTGTGATCTTAACAAATAGTAACTAATCCCGATCATCTGTTTCTACCGATACAAGGATGCCTTGATTAGCTTTTCTACAAATATGCGTATAATTCATTTCCTAATATTGTCAGAACCAAAAAAGCTTTTTTGGACATTGCTTCAGAATTTTTGTTTTAGGAATTGAATCAATAATTGAATAGCGCAGGAATGGGTCTGATCAAATGCAACAATGTTGAAAACGCTACTTACATGAAAGTGAGATTAAGCTGAATTTATTCTCAAAAGAAACGTGTGTGTTTTCGTCCGATCATCATCATCATCATCATCATCATCATCATCATCATCATCATCATCATCATCATCATCATCATCATCATCATCATCATCATCATCATCATCATCATCATCATCATCATCATCATCATCATCATCATCATCATCATCATCATCATCATCATCATCATCATCATCATCATCATCATCATCATCATCATCATCATCATCATCATCATCATCATCATCATCATCATCATCATCATCATCATCATCATCATCATCATCATCATCATCATCATCATCATCATCATCATCATCATCATCATCATCATCATCATCATCATCATCATCATCATCATCATCATCATCATCATCATCATCATCATCATCATCATCATCATCATCATCATCATCATCATCATCATCATCATCATCATCATCATCATCATCATCATCATCATCATCATCATCATCATCATCATCATCATCATCATCATCATCATCATCATCATCATCATCATCATCATCATCATCATCATCATCATCATCATCATCATCATCATCATCATCATCATCATCATCATCATCATCATCATCATCATCATCATCATCATCATCATCATCATCATCATCATCATCATCATCATCATCATCATCATCATCATCATCATCATCATCATCATCATCATCATCATCATCATCATCATCATCATCATCATCATCATCATCATCATCATCATCATCATCATCATCATCATCATCATCATCATCATCATCATCATCATCATCATCATCATCATCATCATCATCATCATCATCATCATCATCATCATCATCATCATCATCATCATCATCATCATCATCATCATCATCATCATCGGTTTAAAGTCCGTTTACATGCTGGCATGTGTTGGACGGTTCATAGAAATTGACTTCTAAACTAACCTATATCTGGACAGGTCTTTATTTATCCCTCTTTCTTTTTTATTTCTTTTGTTTTATTAGCCTTCTGCTGCCAACTGACCCTGCTACTACAATTATTCTACCGCTACTAACCAAAGAACTCTCATACATTTTTTCAATGTAGCCATACACACGAAGTCTAGTTTTCTGCACAAATCTCCCTCCACTGTCCAGATTTAATCTTCCTCTGAGGTAATAAGTTCTTAGCCTGTCTTTAAGACTCACATTACACATCGATCGTATTATTTTCATATCATTTCTCTCCATGCAACACATCTACTCAACCCTACGTGGCCAGGTTTCACTTCCTCACATCATCACACTGCGTACACATGCCTGATAGACGTTACCCTGGCCGACAGTGGTAACGCTTTGCTGGTTAGTAATGGCAGAAGTTCTCTTGAACTTACTCCATCCACTCCTAATTCTTGCAATCACACTAGCACCTGCCCCTCCTGGTGCCCCAATCGTATCACCCATGTAACAACACTTCTGAACCACCTAAATAACTTAGCCATCCAAATCTACTTTCTACACATCTGAGTTGCACACAAATTGGTTATCATCTCTAAACCTACCAAAAATAATAGTTCAAGTTTGTCATTTGAACATCGTCAGGAAGCCAATAAATAAGCGCAAAAAATGTTTACAATTATTACAATTTAACACCGAGGAAGCATGGTGGTAATCATAGTCAGCCGGAATTCCAATGAGAACACCTTTAGCCTGTTACCTGAATACTGTTTAGTTCTGCACTATTATGTAACAGAAACATTTGACTCACTTGGATGTTTTTGTTGACAGCTATACGAACATGATAAATAGAAAAATCTTAATCACTGATGTGGTTTTTTGTACCATCGAAACGAATGACAAGCGAAGATAATTTTAGTTGGAAGTTCAAGTTCTCTTGTTAAAAAACACATTAGATACCAAACAGACACAAACGTATATATATATATATATATATATATATATATATATATATATATACACACACACATATATATATATATATATATATATATATATATATATATATATATATATATATATATATATATATATATATACATATATATATATATATATATATATATATATATATATATATTACTATTTCATGTATCCACATAACATTTTATAAGGAGGTATAATTTTTTATGTAGCAATTTTCAGTATTTACTTCAACAGTGCTCGATACCTAAGTAGAGCTAGGTAGTAAGTTATGAAAATATATTTATGGTAATTAGGCTACACATAGACTACCGCGTTTCATCCACGGGAGGTATCTTCAGGCTAACGTGCAAGGAGTTAGTTTTGCTGGGTGTTTATATACACGGTTAGCTAGATAAACAATTATATTCTTTGTTGTTCTCTTAGCCAATCGTTAGGCTTCCCACGAACAAAGGTCCGGTTAGTTTGTTTTACTTACTATTTCCTGTTCTATTGTTCTGTTTTTGATAGAGTGAATTATATCCTGTTTGTTTGTTTTGTCAATATAATGGGTGAACTTATTTTAACACGTGGTACCTTGTATTTATATCTCAGGTTTTAGTTTTTAAGTTGTTAAGTTTAAGTTTAAGTTAGTTTTTTGTTTGTTTGTTTGTTTATTTATTTATTTATTCATGTATTGTTAGCGTAAGGTAAATTTTATTCTGTTAGGCATCTGTTTGCTATCCCACTTCTACAGTTTAATAGATTTTGTGGTCTTTAAAGTTTGGGATTTGAAATTTCTCATTCAGTCATAATCTACACGAGGCGGCTAAATTTATACACGTATTTTCCATTCAATTATTGGTGAGCGTTCATTTTCTTTGAGCTCCCAATAGTGCTTTGCTAGTGCTGTTTTAATTCTACGTTCTCTGTTTTTAAATGTGCCTTTGTGAGCATAATATCTAGTTTTAAAATCTAAGGAGATCATACCCACGTAGTACTTCTTGTACAAGAATATACAGGGTGATTCATAAGTCACTTAGATATTTATTTTTGAAATTCTAAAGTTAAAACATACGGTAATACAAACCAGAAAGTTTATTCAACAAATTAATTGATGAGAGTTTACAATTACAGCAAATTCTCAAAATTTCCACCTTCGTTGTGCATGCATAGCTCCATTCTGTTTTGCAAGGAATTTACGCCTCTTTGTAGCATATTTGATTGATTATGGTGTTGTGCGTAGGAGGCTTTCTGTTCACAACGAACAAATTTAAAATAACAAATAGCAGTAATTAGATAACAATTCAGACACCAATTATCAAAACTTCATAGTATGTTTGTGCTTTAAATAGCTAAGTGAAGTGACTTATGAATCACCCTGTATATATATATATATATATATATATATATATATATATATATATATGTTCCCTACTCGTGACTTTAGCTCTCTAGTAGAATGGAAATAATACTTGGCACCTAGCGAAAGAGCATTACTATTCTTAATTACAATAGAGTTATCAGTAAATAAAAAAACATAATTTTTACTACTTATTGTCTCATATATATATATATATATATATATATATATATATATATATATATATATATATATATATATATATATATATATATATATAACATAAAATATAATAACACAAAATCACATGATTGTCGATGCAATAATTTATTTCAACCTTGTGGTTTCCTCAAGCATCAAACTAGACAATTACATTTTTAAGACTGACAGAAAACTGAATTCACCTTCGACAATTCAAATACAACCAGAGAGAGTGGTGGTTGCAACCTTATAGAGCGAGGAGGAATTAAAATCTTTTACTTAACTAAGGCGATCGAAATGAATCTTATTGTTTTTTTTTTTAAATAATAACGTCTGAGTTAAAAACACATATTAACTCAGACGTTATTATTTAAAAAAAACAATAAGATTCATTTCGATCGCCTTAGTTAAATATAAGATTTTAATTCCTCCTAGCTCTGTAAGGGGTATTCAGATTGGTTGCAACCACCAATCTCTCCGGTTGTATTTGAATTGTCGAAGGTGAATTCAGTTTTCTGTCAGTCTCAAAAATGTAATTGTCTAGTTTGATGCTTGAGGAAACCACAAGGTTGAAATAAATTATTGCATCGACAATCATGAAATTTCGTGTTATTATATTTGATGTTATTCTTGCTCTGTTTACCACATTGAGCTTTCATACCCAGATTTCTTCCTGGAATTATTCCATTATAACACAAATATATATATATATATATATATATATATATATATATATATATTTGAAAACTTTCACCATCCACTTTTGTTGAAGAATTAATCCATCTATTTTTTAAATATAAATATTCTTTTAGTTTTTTTAATCCAATTATGTTCGCTCTTTATGAACGAAAAATAAAAATAAAAAATAAAATAAAATAAAAATTCTGGATATTTTAGTGTTCATATCTATCATTATTTAAACATTTTTGAAACATATGCACACTAGGATGGATGATATTTGTAGATGCTGTTTCTTTCGAAGCATCATTACAAAATATTGATCACTTTATCAATTTTGTATTTTACTAAATTATAAGATATATATATATATATATAAATATGCTATAAATATTTTAAATTACATATTAAAGTACGCTAGCGTCTATAGGTATAAATACTGTAATTTTTATTTATAAATATTATAATAAGCCCCTTTAAGAAATTAAAGTCGAGCACTCTCGGAGATGTTAAAAATAGTTTGTCAAAAAGCTCTAATGCAAAGTTCTGAATACGTTCGTCGAACACTCCAGACTAGTCTTCTATCTGTGCCCTCTTCTAGGTACATATAAATTTTAATTTCCCTTAATCATGTGACAGTTTCCGGTGGCCGAGTAGATATGGTTACTCCGTGAACCGGGTTTGCGCCTCTCGACCGTCTGAAATTGTTACTTTCCTGCACTGATGGGAGCAATAAGCTTGAAAAGCTAGCGTCTGTAGGTATAAAAAATGTAATAATTAATTATAATATATATATATATATATATATATATATATATATATATATATATATATATATATATATATATTGACCTCCATCGATAGCTATTTTGTCATTATCACGACTCATTTGTGCGACTTTGACACAACCAGCATATCAACACCGAAATTCGAAACTGCAACCATGAGCACTGTGGTCAGATATTTTTCCTTTGTGCAAACACACCGACCGCTTTGTAGTAATAATAACGGTTTTACACACGTTTCTCTTTGTTTACATTCTACCTTTATCGAAACCGACGCGGAAAAGCCTACAAGAATGCACAAGCTACAGTTCGAGAAAGTGTACAGTTTAAGTCATTCACAGAAAGTTGTTTCGTTGTTATTACGAACAACGACTCATCAGTCAGACTTAGACACGGTCAGCATATCAACGACGAAATTCTAAACGGCAACCATGAGCATCGTGGTCAGATATATTTCCAGGACGAATAGAGCAAAAGACAAACGAATAGAAACAAAAATAATTTAACACAGAGTCAAGAATAATTCAAAGCTATAGTAAGATCGCGTTTATACATTTTTTTTAGGTTGCCTGACGATCGCTGAGCCCGTGAAACTATTGGTAAATATCTATTAAAAACAAATAATTTATTTAAGTACTATAACGTTCTGTGTGACAAGGCTCCGGCCAATGTATATAAGTGCAGTTCCAAAACTTTGAGCAGGGTTTGAAAGCCGACCCTTAGTCTCTTGGTTACGACTTTTATATTTTCAGATTTATACTACCATTAATACGATATTTTACTGATTTTATCCTCCGATGAAAAGAGCTTATCTTTGAAAATCCATGGAATAAGGAAATTTATTTTTATATTCCTTTTTCGTAGATCTGATGAATTAATAAATATCGTAATTTATCCAATGTTTATTTTCATAATTTCTTTATTTTTATATTAATGCTATATCCTTTATATCGAGAATCCTATTATCACGATAGGATCTAAGATAAAGATAAATTATTTATCTATACTGTTTCATTTTATATATATATATATATATATATATATATATATATATATATATATGTTTTTTCACCTACAGACGACGTCGTTTCGGGCTCTCTTACCCTCATCAGTGTAGGATGACGTTTGAAAGTGGTCGCATGGGCTTGAACGCAGTTCTTAGATTCAGATTAACATCACGAGACAAACGCTTAGGACCACGCGACCTCGGGAAATCGACACAGAAAGTAATTGAAATTAAGATACACTTACCTGGGGAAGTGTCATTGCTGTCTACAGTGTTCAACGCTGGAGCAGAACTAGCTTACCACAGATGACAACACACTTTTCAATTTCAAACAGTGCTCTACTTTTAAGATTATTACATCTTTACAAAAGGCTTTAACTATAAATGTCTTTTAAATATTAAAGTGTTTTCACCTACAGACGGGGTCGTTTTGGGCTTTTTGACCCTCATCAGTGTAGGGGTAGCGGTTGCAAGCGGTCGCATGGGCCCGAACGCAGTTCGTAGATCCAGGCTAGAATCACCAGACAAACGCTCCTATATATATATATATATATATATATATATATATATATGTGTGTGAAAATTATTTATTTAAAAACTATACATTACGTATTCCAGACATGTACTATAGTTTCATTGACACGAGTAAGCCTTTACTATTTAGAAAAACTTATTACAACCCATTTCAAATCATCAGCGTCTCAAAGAAAGAAGACAGTTCTAAAAAATCTTAAATAAATAAGTTGTATGTTAGATCTCGCATTCTTACAATCAAGCACTTTATTGATTTCTTTTCAACTTACTCCAAACACACAGGCACACTATATAATTATATATATATGGGCTAAGATATGTGAGCTAAGACGTCGGAATTTGAGTTTTAAATATGACTCGTGTACCGGGTTCGATTCCGGCGACCAGTATGAATAATTCTTCTTTACACTTAAGATTCACGTAAGGATGGAACGTATACGTATGTAGATAAAAACACATATTTATAATTATTTTTCGTCCCCAAAATCTCTAGTGAGTAATATTTACACAGCTGCTTCGTGGCTTCAATACATGTTCCTCTCAGTAGTAAAAAAAATTGACGACAGCTGACTTTGAATGAAATGAATCTCTCGCTGATTTACCGGGTTGTTGATGACGGCCGTGTTGGCTAAGATGTTGGATTTTGAGTTTGAAACATGACTCGTGTTCCGGGGTTCGAGTTCGGCGACTGTATGAATAATCTGCTCTACACTGACGATCCCGTTAGGATGAAACGTATACGTATGTAGATAAAAACAAATATTTATAATTATAATTATATATATATATATATATATATATATTGTTACACAGGCCGTTCTAATAGAAGAGAAACTACACCGGTTCTCACTATAAATAGTGCGAGTCACCAGAGTCACGGGAGAGAGAGAAAAGACAGTTTTGTAACTGTCTAGCCAAGTGCCAGTCAGTTTCCCTACCTTGTACCTTTTATGTTAATACACTTGTTATCTTAACCCAACCTCGACTTGACTTCCTCTTTTTACTGTTGGACTACTTCACAACATATATATATATATATATATATATATATATATATATATATATATATATATATATATATATATATATATATATATATATATATATATATATATATATATATATATAAACTTGGTGCTTCATATATCTCCCATGATGGTTAAGGGTAGTGTTTTTATTATTTATTTTATTATTATCATTATATTATATTATTTATTTTCGTACTTATGTGAAATAATAACTGAACTGTGTCTACATTTGTTAATCGGTGAGGTGTTATTTCGATCAGTACTGCTCAAGAGTCATCAATTTAATATCTTTTATGTTTATAAATCAGAAGAGTTACATAAAAAACATCTGATAGTCATTCCTTTTTCTATTTTACGATTTAAGGTCAGGTTCTCCGTTTATGTTTCACTGCTATATACTTAAGTCCCGTTTTTATTTGTGATTTTTCGAGCGGTAAGTCGGCTTATATATATATATATATATATATATATATATATATATATATATATATATATACATATATATATATATATATATATATATATATATATATATATATATATATATATATATATATATATATATATATATATATATCAGCCTGGACCTTGGTTCTGTGCTCCCAGTGGTAGCTGCTGCTTCTTTTCATTGACCCATCATGTCAACCCAATATTTTCATGTACTTGCATGACATTTTTCTTAGAATTATCATCCTGAGGAAGTCTTACAAATAAAGACGAAACGTTGATGAATACATTAAAAAAATATCTTTTGGTTTTTCCTTTTTCATTTCCCATATATATATATATATATATATATATATATATATATATATATATATATATATATATACAGGGTGGGCAAAAATAAGGGTCCTATTTTTAAAAATTCATAACTTTTTTATTTATTGATTTTTTAAATTTTTTTTTTTAGAATAAGTAAAGGACCCCTTCCGAAGCAAGCATGAGCCGTATTAGCCCTAAGGAACGTACCCTCATTTAGAAAACATTATTTTTGCTTAAAAAACTCAAAACAGTGTAAAAAACAATACTTTAGTTTTTGTAAGTTTTAAGAAGTGTTTTTCGGCTAAAATTTGTTTTGTTTATTTCAAAAAATCTCGGAAGGGTCAGTCTACACACACATAAAGTTTGGTGAATTTAACTTTTATTTTGTGGAAGTTATTCAAATTCAAGTTATTCAAATTTAAAGATAGGACCCTTATTTTGGCCCACCCTGTATATATGTAAATGAATAACTATATATGTGTCGCTACACAAGTCGTCCTGATGTCTGTGTTTTATCTATATATGTGATATATATTTCTTTTTTACTGATTGCCCTTGGATCGAAACTGTAAAAGGATCGGACAGAAAACATTATCGGTTGAGCAAGCGTCACTGCCCTCGTCTAACCAGAAAGAGAAAAAAACAACTTTTGGGGAACATAAATCCTTCTGCCATCTTTCATTTCAGTAGTAAAAAAAGATGTTACAAAAATAACCGTGTGAAATAGCGACATTTCTAACAGACACCCACATACAATCACACACATATGCATATACAAATACATGCAAAACACACATACACAATAGCATATCCACAGATATTCACAAAAGCACATAAACACATAAAGCCATGCAAACCATACACACAGGTATGCAGACACACGCGAACATACACAAAAGCATATAAAACACGCAAACACACATTTACATATACATATTCATATAGCATACAAACATATGCAAAACACATACATGCACACAAGCATCCAAACATATGCAACCACACACACACACAAAGGTGTACACACACACCGAACCACGCATAAACAAAAACATACACAGACAACAATGCAAATGCACGCCAACACACACCATTATGAAATCAAACACACGGACATCAAAAGATTATAAGCACATACAAGTATACGAACACATACACACATGCACAAGCCTACAAAAAAACTCACCAAAGTATACAAAGACAAAAAGCCATCCTAACACAGACAAACTTATGCGAACACACACAAACATATACGCACAAGTATGCACACCTTCGCAAACACAGATAATTCTATTTTCCAAGGAAATAAATAAATTAAAATGACTTTGTCTAAAACGTATGAACATTTCATATGTATGTAATATCTACTCATGATTTCTTTAACAATAAACCCATCAATCCATCAAAGGACTTATTTTGATTTCTATAAATGTCAGCACTTAGTTAAGCAGTCGATCCACGCATGTTTCTTGATGTTAATATTTATTTAGTGTCTCGCCGCTTTAAATGTGTAAAAATACTTGTAATCCAGGGTTTCGAATCGTGTCACCGGTTGTGAATAGTCATACTTTTATGCTGATGAGTCTCGATTGAAAAGTGACGAAACGTATACGTCCATAGATAAATAAACAATAACAAATATTTATATATTTGAAGCTCCTCGTAAAAAAGTAGGGCAATGTAAATGGTAGTACTAACAAAGCGTGACGTCACTTGCTTTATATGCATCATTCCTTCCCTTATAGAAGTAGTATGCCTGTATGTCTCGCCGCTTTAAATGTGTTAAAATTATCATTGTTTATAAGCTATTCAGAATTGGCCGATTTGGGTTGAAAAATACTTGTAATCCAGGGTTTCGAATTGTGTGACCGGTAGTAAATAGTCATACTTCTATGCTGATGAGTCTCGATTAAAAAGAGACGAAACGTATACGTCCATAGATAAATAAACAATAACAAATATATCATATATATATCATATATATATGTGTGTGTGTGTCCGTGTGATTGAATAAATAACGGTGTTTTTATTCGTTTATACATACATACATATATATATATATATATATATATATATATATATATATATATATATATATGTATATATATAATATATATATAATATATATGCCCCTTATTATATATACAAACAAATATTTATAATTATTTGTCGCCCCCGATCTAGGCTGGGCACTATAGTGAGTAGTATTAACACAGTCGTCATCGTAGCTTTAATGCATGTTCCTTCAGTAGTTGAACACTCTTGACGACAGCTACCTAGAACAGGGTTAAACACTCGCTGGTTTATCAAATTGTTTATAGTTGCCGAGTAGGTCGAGGCGTCGGAATTTGGGTTATAATATGACTCGTGTTGCGGGGGTTCGAATCCTGCGACCGGTATGAATAATTATCTTTACACTGACGATTCGCGAATATTTATAGGTGGAGCTCGCAGGTAGAGGAAATATCGGTTTTTACTTATTATAAAGTAATAATCTTCTATAAGAATACATTTCTTAGGTTAACGGTAGCGTGCTTAAAAATTGTAAACAAAAAATATATCAAGCGCTATAATTTCTTCTATAGTCAGTAGCGAATTTGTTGGCGTAAAAGAATAGGTACTTAGCTGCTTATCTCATTTAGATGTGTTTAGCCGTTCGCGTTTCCAATCTCGGCGTTGTTACACTTACTGTGTCTAGCCACACTGATGTGTCGTAAACGACAAAAAAGCTGTCAATGGATATATATATATATATATATATATATATATATATATATAAAGTAATCCAACAAAAGATATAAGCGTCAACTAATATCTTATAATTAGTGAAACATCCGGATAAAAACTGAAGCTCAATATACTGGATAGAGCATTAATATTATAATATAAAATGAAGTAATAAAATAAAGTGTCAATCAAATTTTATTAGAATTCAAAGTTCAAGCAAAGCATCCTTAAGTCCTTAGCTCATGAGTTTTCAAAGATAATTCTTCTCTTCAGAGGACCATTACCGCAGTTATACTACTACAGGTAATAAAATTACGCTTTGAAAATATATAAAATTATATACACAAATACACAAAAATACATAACATCAAAACATATCAACCCAAAAACTATAATATATATATATATATATATATATATATATATATATATATATATATATATATATATTAAAAATGGTCTACACAAATCAATTGATATTTCGGTGTTACCGTGTATACTCGAGGAGACTACAGTTCATGCTGAAATCAAAATGTAAAATAAATCAGATACTGATGATCCAGACATACTAAATAATTATAATCAGCAGCATCTTCTAATCGATATGCAAAATCGGCTTCAGGTTATAACAGTGGGAGGAGATAGCGGTGTCAAAAGAAACATGTCATATTTTACTTAATCATAAAGAGCCGAATTCAAGACACTCCCTTCGTCTACGATACCACCCAGACTTACACATTTTAGCTGTTTTGATAGACACAAGCAACACACGTGCACGACAGAAAATAAAATTATACGCACAAATCTTTACACGCACGTAAACAAGCAAACTCACATTTCGTTACTAAATACTCGCACATATATAAACACGTTGATCAATTTACATATTGGGAGGTGGCGGTTGCTAAGTGGTTAATGACACGGACTGACAACCTGGATGTTCCAAGTTCGAATTCAGTTCGTTCCACAGAAACACTATCACTAAGGATGTTGGCAAACTTCACGTTGTCCCACCCGTAGGTACCAGATGTCTTAACTAGAAAGATATGGGGGGGGGGACCAATGCCAACAATAGAATCATCTGATTCATAAGATATGAATGAATGAATAAACTGACAAATTTAACATACAACTAAAACTTATCGTTAACAAAGATGTAGACATACACATATGTTACTGATTATCTCTTATATTCTCTTATATTCTCTATAGCACACACAGATGCACACTTTGCAAGCGAATATATTTACACCAGTAACAGGTGTAAACGGATATAACAACAGCGATTGTCACAATCTCGTATGATTACCTCACAGAATCGCTTAGATAATATAAGAAAATAGCAGATATTTACGTATTAAAACCGGCAACAAAAATAAAACAGAATTTTTATGACTATACTAAAAAAATCAATTACCTCCTCACTATATTATATCAATACATTTTAGCGGTTAACTGGTGTGTTATTTATTTAATTTCTATTAACGGCATTTAATAAGAAATTTATAACAATGATCTATTTTACTCATTAACTAATATTTCTTATATAAACTATCTGATCTCAGTATCCCATCAATTCACTGCGGAGGTCCCGAGATGCTTTCTAGTCCACAACCTTTAGAACTTCCTCCCTGCTCCCTGTTTCCTTGACTCTCCTGACATGTAGACATTTAAATATAATGTAAACAAACATCTCTTAGGATCACTTCGTTAATTTCTGACACCTAATCCACAGTAGCCTCTTACGTCTCAGTGGCAGTATACCTTGGCTGGGTTGAACTCAAGTTAAACAAATATATTATTGTAAACAATTATAATTAAAAAGATCACATCGTCGCATATAAGCACCTGCAAAGATAAAATAAGGTAAATACGAGCACCAAAATACCACAACCACCCCATAAATATAATTATGAAAATCACATCTATGTAAACTCACAATCACATAAATCAAGCACATAGCAGAATAATATAGAATTGAATACATAAGAAATTCTAAAATTTACTAGTAATCATTATTTGTAGAAAATAAAATGGATTTAATTGAAAATATTCCATTCAAATATATCTATTTATTATGGGGGTTGCATTTATTTATACATTTATTTAACTACTTACTCAATATAGTCTTATATTCTCTCTCACTCTTTATATATATATATATATATATATATATATATATATATATATATATATATATATATATATATAACTATCTATTGCGGTTTTATTTAAAATTATTAATTAAACTATTTGCTTATTAGCTTTATTATTTATTATATATATATATATATATATATATATATATATATATATGTTTTAAATTTAAACTGTTCCAGGCAAGGCATGACTCCACTTGATGTAAGGAGCTAAAATACCACTTCAAGGTCAAAAACTAGCCAAAGATAAGTGTTATATTGATAGATTTCGCCCCCCCCCCAAAAAAAACCAGCAATTCTTCCCTCTTTGTCAAAGATAACTCATGGAATGTGAGAACTAAAGTACAAAATAACTCAAGCGAGAGTTACGAGGCTGCTTAAAGTAAACGCAAGGTCCAATTTTTACTTATTTAAAAAAAAGAAAAGAAATTAGAATTATATTTTTCACATATTTAACTAGTGGGGTCATTATTGTTATGTTAAACCCGATTTGATTTATGTATTTATTTAATTTCTATTAATTGCATTCAATGAACAATTCATCAAATATATCTATATTATTCATTAACTAATATTTATTAATTAAACCATCCGATAAATGTAAGAATATTACTGTCAGACACCACAATTCAAATAATCCTGTAATCACACTAACATAGATAAGTGGGTGCCACAACGACTCATATAAGTACCTGCAAAAGTAACATAAAGGTAAACAAGCGCACCAAAATACCACAACCACTTCAAATCCATACTTATAAAAATCATATATATGCAAACTCACAATCGCATAAATAATATATCGGAATGATACAACATTGAAAGCTAAACAATTCTACGATTTATTATTAACCTTAACTTGTGTATATTATAATGGTAGTAAAACAGATTTAATTAAAACTCCTCTATTCAATTATAATTATTTCCTACAAATTTTACGTTTACTTATGAATTTATTATATTATTTAATATAATTTATATTCTATACTTATATAACTATTTTCTGCGGTTTTATGAAAATGATTTATTTAACTATTAACTTATTCGCTTAATTACTTATTTACTATGCCTTATATTTAGTAAACGAATTAGAATGATAGTTATTACATATTAAACTAGTGAAGTTATTATTGTTAATTGAAACCCTATAGAAAGTTTATAATACTTATACTTGTTTATCAGAATTTTATAGTAAATTCACTTGGTTGCTACTATATTCATTCAGAGTGAACTGTGTGAAATGTCTACTAATAATCTCAATTTTATCGCTTTGATTCAACAACTTAATATCTTATTTCTCATTAAGGCAAAGGAAACATGTGGGATTATTTCGCGTGGAGGTAACTTATTGTTCCTCTTTAGAGACCATTTGGATACTGAGGTGTCATCTTTTTTTTCCAAGCGCGTTGAAAGATATTTTATGATTCTCTGTTTCCTAGTCTTAAAATCAGTACTTTAATCTTTGTCAAACATTTTTCTCATAGCGGACAGTCATTTTTATTTCTGCAGTAGCACCCATTATTTCCTGTGTATTATTGTATACTATTGTTATTGTGTACTATTGTTATTACTATATCTATTATCCTGGTTTAGGATTTGTCTGTTCTGGCCCTTAATTAGTTTTTCAGGTTATTTGTACAGTGTAACTAAGTTTAATAGTATTTTTCTTGAATATTTTATGCAAAGGATTATTAGCAAGAAAAAGCACTCTTCCAAGATAAAGTAATAAATGGACAATTTTGGATTTAACAAGCAGATTGAACGGGAGGGTCAAATAATCCTCCGGTTTATATTTTTCTTTTGCTGATCCTATTATTTCTGCTATTATATTCTATTTTACTGTTTTGTAAAGCGTTATTGTATGTGTAACTAGTATTATTGAATATCTCTTCAGTAAAGGAATTGTTGCTAATTCTATGGCTAACTAAGATTGAAATATGCTTAATAATAGAAGTGAGGTGATTTAACATATACCGTATAAAAACTTTCCTTCGTATACGTGGCTTATATATGTGTTTTGGGTGAGGTAAAACGTAAAATCTAAAAACGTTAGTTATCTTGCTGTGATATCAACTTTAAATTCTTCGTATTTTTGTGCATAATTTCAAAATAATTTTTAACTTCTAGATTAGTAGCGTTTCTAAATAAAATACGCTATATTTCTTTTGACGCTTCTCTTCCCTCCCACTGTAATAACATTAAGCCAAGTTTGCATGTCGGTTAGAAAATTATAATAGTTTCGTCTGTCTGAGGTATTAGTATCTGATTTTCCCTATTCATTAAGCTTTACTTTGTACTGAGAATTTTGGAAATATATATATATATATATATATATATATATATATATATATATAAGAAAAATTGATGTTTTCCGGGAAGATATTCCAAAATAAGACGTTTTTCTGTAGATTTGAAGATTCATTTGTCTATACGATTCGGACTTTGTTATGCTCCGATTGTATGGCTTTGAAGAAACAGCTGTTATTTTTAAAAATGAAAACCAATTTTTTCTTTATACGAGATACCTTTATTTTTGTCAGAAAATATATCATTATATATATATATATAATTATTATTTCATGTATTCACATAAAATGTTATAAGGAGATGTAATTTTTTATGTATCAATTTTCAGTATTTATTTCAATAGCGCTCGATACATGAGTAGAGCTAGGTAGTAAGTTGAGAAAATATATTCATGGCAATTAAGCTACACAGAGTCTTCCGGGGATGAAACGCGGAAGCGTCTGTGTAGCTTAGTTGCCATAAATATATTTTCATAACTCTATCTATCTATCTATCTATCTATCTATCTATCTATCTATCTATCTATCTATCTATCTATCTCTCTCTCTCTCTCTCTCTCTCTCTCTCTCTCTCTCTCTCTATATATATATATATATATATATATATATATATATATATATATATATATATATATATATATATATTTCTGCCCTAGCGAACTGTAGCATTTCAGTAATTCGATTAATATTTCTTGCTAAACTTGCATCGCAACATACGCCATATTAGCTACGAAACTAGAACTAGACACTGATAGTACGTGATGGCGTGATTCGATTTACGATCGTCAGAATTGAAGGTGTGTGTACGGTCGTAATTCAACGACATATGCGTTCAAAGGGTTAATAATAGCATGTGTAAGTGACCCAAGAAAAATAATATTTTACTGACAACTTGCCATATGCAAAACCATTGTTATATCGCTACACAACTGCATTTGTAAGGGATACATCGCGTTAATCATTTGTGTTGTCTTTCACACGATGACAGTTGATACGTGCATTAGAAGAAGAAGAAGAAGAAGAAGAAGAAGAAAAAGAAAGCCATAAAATAATAATGGTACCTACTGTTAAAAGTTATTTAGAATAATACGGTTATAAGAAATTGTTTATATAAACTTTTTAACGTGTATAAAATTGACTTTCTTTCATTAATTTTTACATATTTTCACTGTATTCTTATTCCTAATTTGTTAAAATTATTGACTGGTATGTTTTTATAATTATGAGTTATCAGTTAGCAAAGCCAAAGGCCACTCGAGGATACAGGTCGATAAAGTTGTCAGTTGAATGACGAAGAATACTATGAGAAGATTGAGAACGATGAATGGAATGGACAAAATTTGACTGTGTTGCCTAGAATATATATTCCAAAATTAATAATGATCGCTGATTAATTTAGAAGATTACGTTGTACTAGACTGACACGTAGCTATAAGGCATATTCCGACAACGTTTGTAGAATCTCTAGTCAGTCTTTCTTGATATACCGCTTTTCGCATAAATATTACTTAAACTCCCTTCTTGAATGTGTCCCGTGGCCTAATGATTACAGCGCTTGCTTGAAATTTAAATATATATATATATATATATATATATATATATATATATATATATATATATACTATTTCATGTATCCACATAAGATTTTATAAGGAGATATATTTTGTTATGTATCAATTTGCAGTATTTACTTCAACAGTCCTCGATACGAAAGTAGAGCTAGGTAGTAAGCTATGAAAATATATTTATGGCAATTAAGTTACACAGAGGCTCCTGCTTTCATCCTCGGGGGAAATCTTCTTAGCTTGAAGATTCACCCCCACCCCCAAGGATGAAACGCGGGAGCCTCTGTGTAGCTTAATTGCCATAAATATATTTTCATAGCTTACTATATATATATATATATATATATATATATATATATATATATATATATCATCTGGGTCTTTTTATATTCCACTCTTAGTGGAGAACCCCCTCCCCGGTTTCTTACCACCTTGTTTTATCCCTGGCTAGGCGTGGCCATGTAGAACCTAGTTGACTATCGAGGTCGTCTCTCCATTGGGTTTTGGCTTCCCTCTAGGTCTTTTCCATTACTTTGAGACCCATTCTGTCGCTCTATATGCCCACCTATTGTCGGTACATCTCGAAAAGTTAACTTCCTATCTATGTTTTACTAGTAGTATCGTAGTGCTTATGTCGTTTACCCCAGTTAGCTGTGTGATCCAGGTGTTTCTTTTTCTATGATGTAAACTGATTCGCCGTTTTATTTCAGGCATGATATACACGTCATTTCTCACCATCCTCCCTAGGTAGATGTAGTTGTCAACTTCCTCGACATTTGCACATTTCACTATGACCGGGGCTTTTGTGGCATATTTGTTGAACATGACCATGTATTTTTCAGTGTGCATTTTAAGACCAACTATATTGTTAGCATTGTAAATGTCGTTAACAATCACTTCTAATTATTGAGGTGTGTGACTTGTGACAATGATATCGTGGGCAAATTCTAGATGAACAAAGTATTCTCCGTTTATATTGATACCCCTGTCTTCCCAGTCAATTTTATTAATCACCGAATCTTGCAGGCAAGATATAAAGAGGTTTGGTGAACTGTAGTCACCTTGTCTGGCACCTCTTTCCATATTGATCGTTTCACTATTCTGTTAGAGTTTTAAAGTTAATGTCGCTCCATCGTAAAGATCCTGATACATGTTGATGTAAGCACTGCCAATTCCTTGACTTCTCAAAGCTGTGAACATAGGGCTGAATTCGATGGAGTCAAATCCTTTTTCATAGTCGACAAAGGCGAAACAAAGTGGTATACCGTGTTCGTTAGCTTTCTCTTGGAGTTGACTTACAACTTGAATGTGGTCCATGGTAGAAATTCCTGGTCGACAACCAGCTTGTTCTGTGAATAGGTTTCTGTCAAGTGTATTTTGCATCTTTTGAGGAGAATTTGGGAAAATACTTTGTAAACAAGAGAAAGTAGGTTTATTAGTCTGTAGTTTTTAATATCTTTCAAGTTTTCGTTCTTGTGGAGGATGATAACTGACGCATTATTCCAGTTACTATGCATTTTGCCTTTATTAAGGCATTTGCTATATAAGCTTGTGAGAATCTCTTCGATTGGTTCACCCCCATCTTGAAGAATGCCTGCCGTAATTCAATCTTCACTTGGAGATTTATCTCTCTTTAGTTGTTTGATTGCAGACTGGACTTCAGACTTTAGTATTTAAGTGGGTAACGTAGCAGCCCTCTCTATCTCTGTAAAGGGTTGATCTTGGGGTCTTCTGGTTTTGTAGAGTTCAGTGTAGAACTATTCAAATTTTCTGATTAACTGGTTGTCAGGGTGCCGTCGTCTTTCTTTCAATTTGTTTTTCCACAAGACATTGTTTCTTCTTAGTATCTGGAAGACCTTTGTTCTCTCCCAAAGCTTTTAGTTGTTCCTCCTGATTGTAACCCCTTATTTATTCATTCATTCGGCGGCGTATGGTCTTGCATACTTAATAATATTTAATGTGTTTGAATATTCGTATCTCCTCTTTTCATCTGTTTCTTTTTCTCTCTAAGTAGTTTGGTCTTCGCTGAAAGCTTACCAAATCTTGATGGCTTGTCTCTTACAGCGGTGTCCAGTGGAGGTGATAAAATCGCATTTTATGTCAACGTCTCTTCTTGGTAGTGTTGCTTCAAGTGCTTTGAACCTTTTAGCTAGTTCCAGTTGGAATTCTTGGGCTTTGGCAGATAGCAAATCGTTGTTTGGTCTTTTGGGTTTAACTCTCTCTAATTTGGTGTTGATGCAGTGCGAGACACGTACTAGACGGTGGTCACTTCCTGTGTTGAATCTGTTGAAGACTGAGACATCTGTAAAAGTGTGTGGGTTATTTGTTAGTATGTAATCGATTTCGTTCTTTGTGGTGCTGTTTAGGGAAATCTAAGTCCAGCGTCTTCTAAGCTTCTTCTTAAAGAATGTGTTCATGATATTCAGCTGATGTCTTTCACAGAAATTATTAAGAGCATCTCCTCTGGTATTTAGTTTTCCAAGACCAAACTGACCAGTACTTGACTCGTCTGGTTGTCCTCTCCCAACTTTAGCGTTAAAGTCACCCATGACTATGTTGTAATGGGCTTTCTTGTTTGTTATAAGGTCATGGTCATTGCTTTCCTCATAAGTTGCCTCGACTTCCTCATCTATGTGGCTGGTGGTTGTGAGGTATGCCTGTATAATGTTGAGATGATATCTGGCACTGATTTTCATGGAAATTTGGGCTACTCTATCAGACTTGCTTTTGAAACTGATAACATTGCCTGCGATGTTCTTGTGTATAATAAAGCCAACTCCACGGTGACAGGTGTCTCCACCTTTGTAGTATAGTATAAGTTATGACAACTTTTGTTGAGGGTAATATATATATATATATATATATATATATATATATATATGAGAAAACTATACATTGCACACGCGTGCACACAAACACTGAAGTAAAATGACAGTTTTAATTACCTACTAGACACCACCCTCGAGTGTCTTCACTCTTTCTGTACAGATGGCTGTCAAGCCAACCTGACATGAGAATACTTCACCCTACAAGTAAACCCTGACCCGAAATATTCAAAGTAACATAGTATTCGGAGCCTAAATAAGATCCCGTAGACACGGCTATACACTGGCTCATACGAGGAATAGTGCACCTTCTCCAAGTAATATTACCTTAAGTAACAGCACTTAGCTGGATACTCCCCCAGACTAGAAACATTCTTGTCCTAGAATCCGATCAGACAAAGAGACCATAAGAAAGATATACTATAACTTAGTTAACTAGTCAATTGGGGAGAGGAAATATAATGTTATTAACTTTTTTAATAACTCAACGTTTTACAGTTAAAGGAGAACTTTAATAGAATATTCGAATATCTATGTATATTATATAGAAATCAAGTGTTCTTTCCAGGAAGGGGCCCCTTGGGTTCTGAGAACTTCGACAGAAGTAAAATAAAACAATATATATATATATATATATATATATATATATATATATATATATATATATATATATATATATATCCACATCTTTTCAGAAAATTGTTTAAAAAAATTATTTTCGGCATACAATTGTTTCGGCTGATACCAGGAATTATAAAATATTCATAAAATAATCTTAATATTCCGATGGACCTATCCTTGGTGTGTCATCGTCAGTGCCGTATACAAAATAAAGAAAAATCAATGAAAAACCATAGCAGGTAAAGCCTTAATTTTAAACCGTACTCAATTGAGTAAATAATAAAAACAATTGAGTTAAATAATAAAAACAATTGAGTTAAATGATAAAAACAATTTTCTGAAAAGATGTGAATTTGCCTTTTCTTAAAATATTTTATACCATAGCTCTAGCCTCGCAGTATTGAGCTATAAAACTACTTTATGTTATAAAAACTTTACATTTGAAATATTAAATTTTTTAAATGCAACTAAAAATACCCCCCTATATATATATATATATATATATATATATATATATATATATATATATATATATATATATATATATATATATATATATATATTTAGGCAGAAAGTTGTTATAAATACAAGTCTGTTTAAACACTACGGAATTTTCGCGTTTCTTTTAATTTTTTAATTACTGTCTCTACTTGGCGAGCAAGTTTTCAGGTCTCCGGTGGTAATTCGTGAAGTATGGCTCCGAGAGTTCTTTTGTCGTACATCGCGTCGAGTCGAGACAGTAATATAAACAATTACGAAACGTGAAAATTCCGTAGTCTTCGATCAGACTAGTATCAATATATATATATATATATATATATATATATATATATATATATATATATATATATATATATATATATATATATATATATATATATATATATATATATATTGTGTAATGTGTTTTTTCATTATAGGAGAAATGACGACTGTACTCGATTACGTAATTAAGGTCAGATTTTTTTATTTCAAAGATCACTATACATTATTTTGGTCGTCTATCGATACATTCGAAAACACTGGAAACTCATCCCGCAGGGCTAAAGATACCAAATGTTACTTTTCTTCAGTGGATGCTATGTTCGCCATAGCATCGACTTAAGAAAGGTTACACTTGATAATTTAGCCCTGTTATCTGACTTTCCAGTATTTCGGTGAAGCCGAATGTATCGATTTCGTCGTATAAACTGACTTTTTACTACTACCGATTTCGTAGTTAAGCGATCCTCTTACAATTAATTAATGTTATAACTCTTCACGTATGTGTTCATTTAATTGTTCATTTCACAATGGATTAATTAACGTTTAAAACGACATCATCGTCTTAAATATGCATGGGCAACCTAAGATTCACGGACTAAATCCGGCCCGCAAATGCTTTTCCTGTGACCCAAGGAGACGTTTTATGAGGTTTATATTTTTAGTAATGTATAGAGATGATTCGAAACGCTGCTAATATATCTATATATATAGCATACATGAATGTGTAAGACCATATAATAGTCTATAAATTACTTGTAGTTTGTAGTGGATTGGGGTCGAAAATGGATGGTAACTTTTAATGCCGCAAAGACAAAGCTACTTTCCTTCAATAACTACAAGTAACCTCTTCAACCACCGATTGTCATGGCAAATAACACCCTACCCGAGAGTTCATCATTCAAACTCCTCGGCTTAACTTTCACAGATAACATGAATTGGAATAAATACATTGAAGACATTGTCAGGGCTGCTGCAAAGAAGGTGGGCTCCCTCTATCGTGCTAGCAAACTTCTCACACCTGATATTATCCTATATCTCTACAAAGCCACCATCTGCCCATGCGTGGAGTATTGTTGCCACATCTGGGCTGGGGCATTATCCACTAGTCTCTCCCTCTTAGACAAGGTCTAAAAAAGAGTCGCCAACTTAATAGGTCCCTCTCTATCCACCAAGCTCAAGCCCCTGTCCCATCGCCGCAATGTTGCTTCCTTGTGCCTGTTTTACAAGTACTTCAATGGATTGTGCTCTGATGAACCCACTGCTCTGGTACCCCCACGACGCAAATTCACTAGACCAAGCCGACAATCTGCCAAATCCCATCCATTCACTGTGGAGGTCCCCAGATGCCGAAGAGCTTTCTACTCCAAAAGCTTCTTTCCTCGTTCTGCTAGACTCTGGAACTCCCTCCCTGCTCCCTTTTTTACTGACGGTACTGAAATGCAGAGGTTTAAAACTAATGTAAACAGACATCTCGCTGCACAGCTCCCAATTTAGGTTGACACCCCCTCCCCCCAAAAAACCCCAAAAAACTTTCACCCTTTTTCTCAGTAGTCCCTTACGTATACAGTGGCGGCCTTTCTTGTTTGAGGTGAATTATGTTAAACAAAAAAAAACAAAAAAAATTAGGACCCTAGTCCGTGTTTAAGCGGAGAAAACATAATTTAACCTACACATAGAGACAATGCTTTGTTTAAAGGATAAAAAAAAATGTTATTTTAAAAATATCTGCTTTGAACACTCACTTTTCTGTTTTCCATAATGTTGGCTTATCAACCTGTAAAATCTTAACTACTGTGCCACAGCATAATACAAAATGCACACACACGTACACAAAAAAGTGCAACTACATTATCACATTATTCTTTGATTTGATTTGCCTGAAAAAGAAAGAAAAAAGAAACGCGTCGGTCGTTTGAATTTAAAAAAACTTTTATCCACCGCCGACCGAGTGTTAGAGCCTCGTTTTGATAAACTCTCTCGTCTGAACATGTTGCCATCACAATCACAAGTCAAAGCAGGTCCATCATTTTATCAACAGGACTGTGCGACTTCTGAAAATGTAAACAGAATAATTAACAACCAGGGCTTTTGAACTAGGAAGGATTGATGTGTAGTTTTATACTACTACTACTACTACTACTACTACTACTACTACTACTACTACTAGTAATAATAATAGTAATAATAATAGTAATAATAATAATAATAACAATAATAATAATAATCTACATACTATAAAAGTGTTATGGTGTTTTGGGTGTTTGTTCGTACACAAATAGAAACGTGATTAGTTGACAAAAAAAATAGGCAGAGTACACATTACTAAGGTAGTAGTTCTTACAATGTCAATAGCAGAGTTCGAATCTCACCCTAGTCTAAAGGATTTTTTAAAAACTTGCATGCGTGCTTTATATATTTTAAGAAATTAACAAAGAATTATAATATAAAAACGCATTACATAAATATGTTTTAAAACTAAATGACCGTTCTTTGATAATCCGTAAAAAAAGTTGACCTAAAGCGAATCATTCTTAGCTTAAAAACATAATTTCTAATGTCTTTTACAAATAAAACTGACATGAAAGTACACCATCGTAGTTACTTACGCTCTCACGCAAATACTAAGTAGTGTATTTTTATCCACAAAATTTCACAAATTTTCTTCGTGCTAGCTATAAAGCTGTAGAATCTAGATAAAGAAGGAAATTGACATACTCAGGTACTGAACCAACACCGTTCAAAGATTGCATATAAATTGGTATACTATCAAAAGTTTGAGAGTTTGTCTGTTCGTAATATAAAACATGGTATCGGTTGACAAGAAGGAATAGGTAGAATGCACATTACTAAGGCAGTAGTTTTTACGATGTCACTACTCGAGTTCGAATCGCACGTATGTCTAAAGTAATGTTTAACTAGATACGTGTTTTAGCAATAAAAAGAAAAAATAACATGAAATAATAACATTAAAACATTACATAAATAGTTTTTAAACTAAGTGACTTTTTTGATAATCCGCACAAAAGTAAACAATGATTGTTCGGCAGTTGTTCAAAGCATGTTTTTTTTGCTTAAAACATAATTTCTCATTTTTTTACAAAAAACCTATGTAAATACAACATCTTAGTTACTCTCTCATGCAAATACTAAATAGCGTATTTTTTACACGAAATTTTAAAAATATTTTCCTTTTTACTAGCTATTAAACAGTAGAAACTAGGTAAAGATGAAAATTTACATCCCCTAGTTGTGAATGCAAGAGTTTTCTATGCTAGCCGGTCAAAATTCAGGCAGGAGACATTTTGTCTTCAGCACCGTCCTCTTCCGGAAGACATGCGCACGAGGAACTGTCTTGCCTCAACACCGCCTGCTTGCTCAGAAGCGGTCTTTTTCAAATCAGCCAGCATGGGATTCGGACGTCCGATGAGCTTGCGTTAGACGTTGGTCATTCTGGGACAAGTAGCTTGGTAAAATAGAGGTAAGCAATTCAGAGTTCTCTGAACCTATTTAAGTTTTCGCTTTCTTCCAATTTTCTTTGTTTTTTTTCTTAGAACATGTTTGTAAGACTGATTTATTTCCTGCATTTACAGTTTTACGGAGAGAAAAAAGGTGCCCACGTGCGCGCATAATAAATACATTCGCCTGTACTACTCGTCTTCCAAGATTGTTTGCCCCAGATTGCTTGCTGTTACACTAGTACTGTACCAACATCGTTCAACAAATAATAATAATAATACTAATGAATGGAGAAGTGTGCACTGCTATAGATGAAAAGGGGGAAACTGGAGACGATAGAGGACATGAACTGCCCAACTAAGAGGAGATGAGGGCGCTAGGTGAACAGGAGAGCTATAAATATTTGGAGGTTCTAGAAGCTAACACGATCAAATCTACAAAAATGAAAGAGAAGATTCGAAAAGAATATTTGCGAAAAATAAGAAAACTCTTAGAAACGAAATTATATAGCAGTTATCTAGTAAAAAGAATAAACACTTGGATAGTATCACTCTGGACCATTCATAGGCTCGACTAAAGAAGAACTCATGATCCTTGACCAGAAGACTAGAAAATTAATGACCATGCACAACGCACTACACCCAAAAGTAGCTACGAACAGACTCTAAATAGAAAGGAAACGAAGGGGGAAGAGGACTGGTAAGTATACAAGACTGTGTATTAGAAACCGAAGAGCTGGAGAAATAGATAACTCAGAACGCAGAAAGGGATATCACCGCAGCAAGAGATACCATCCCAACGGACAACTCTAGGCATCGACATCAGACACAAAAAAAAAAGAAATTAAAAGTGGGAAGAAAAACAACTACATGGACGCTTCATACGACTGATAAGAGAAGAAACCAACGGAAAAGGCCTGGCATGGCTAAGAATAGGACACCTGAACAGAGAAACGGAATCTTTACTGACGGCCGCACAGAACAATGCGATGAAGACAAACTACATTAAAGATAAAACCCAGGAAAACAGTGAAAGCAGACTCTGTGGACAAAGAGAAGAAACAGTAAATCACATAAGTGAATGCAGCAAACTAGCCCCTCCCCCAATACAAGAACAGACATGACTGTATGGGTAAAAGCAG
>OY744518.1:163171712-163249212 GCA_963556195.1 Sepiola atlantica | reverse complement strand
CAAATTGCACTTACCAAGATTTGATGGACTGTAACTTTGATGCCTAACAATTGATCCAGTATTGGCATGATAAAATATGCTGATGATCATCATCATAGCCCGGTACTATTAAGATAGTAATTTGTTTACCTGCTGTCGCTTTATTTTCGCGAAGCTCACCTTGTTACTACTTATGCTGCTGTTTGTTGTTATGGTTCCTCGTTTGGGTTAGGAGTAAAGTGTAGTATATGTTCTGATGCTACACTTTATATTTTTTTGTTCTGGGTCAGTGAAGGAAAAATCCTTCCAGACTGAGATAATTAAAATTTTTGTTCCAATTCAGAGTTCCTCTTTTTGGGGAGCCGGATTTTCCTCATATTAAAAAAACGACCTTGTGTCTAACTCTGCCCTTGTGGGGAGGAAAATAGATAGGAACTGCTTTGCTAATTGTTGGTAGTTCATACAAGACACAAAAAGAAAACACGTCCACATATTTTGTTTTTGCTTATATAAAAGGGGTTTTTCTTTTTTCATTATTATTTGAGATTCTGTTTCTTTAGTCTATAGATTTTCTCGCGAATCTCTACATGTATGTTGACAATCGTGTGCGTAACTGGCTACTAGTGACCGGTGATGGATTTCTGTGTGTATCTGCGTTTGTTTTTGCTAGTGAATTTATGACAGACGGGTATGTGTATTTTGGTGTTTTTTTTGTCTGGTTTTGATGTAATTTCGTCATTTATAACAAGTGCCTTTTCGTTCATTCTCTCGCCCCGAGTCCTCTTCATGTTGTGTTTTCTCTTTGATTACGGCAGAATTGGCATCAATAAACATTCCGCCCAGTTTCCCTTGTTTAGTCGGAAATTCTATTATTGTGCGTCAAATTTATCAGGAATTCCATTTCGTATACCAAATCCTCATAAACTATTCGATCTACTATGAAATTTCATGTGTTATTCTACATTCTAATGATCTAGTTTGTCCATTTTCCGTTGACTGACGTCATAAAAAATTCTAACACAAAATTACTTTTCACTAAATTGCGGTTCAATGATGTTTAAAAAATGATTCGACAATTTATCGTTTATAGTTTAGTGTTCTTAGTCAGTCACCTATGACTAGATTGTACGCCTATCGTCTCACACTGTCAGAGTATTGAGGTATTATTGCATTAAAAGTGTATTATCAGTAATAAAGAATTTGAATCTAAATAACATATTATTGTAAAAAGAATTTTTGTCGGTTTATCGCTCTTAAATTTGAAAAAGAAATTCCATCTGAATGTAACAATTGAGTTAGAAAAATATTTCCGTTGAGTTGTCACGGTTGAGTTAGAAATATCATTTTCCTCAGTTTCTAACCTGTCAGTTTGAAATAAACTTTTGTCACTCTGTCAAACTTAGGTTTAAAATAGCATATTTATCGCTAGAATGAATAGACAAATCGTAAGATTAACCTGCCATGTTATACAATATGTTTACCACTTTTTATAATATGTGACCCCAATACGTCACTGGCTATTCTAGTTATATATATATATATATATATATATATATATATATATATATATATATATATATATATATATATATACATACATATACAGATACATATGCATATATATATATATGTATAAATATACATATACAGATACATATACGCACGCATATATATATATATATATATATATATATATATATATATATATATATATACTAAAATTTTATTTATAAAAGTAATCTACATAAACACATGTATTTCACGACACCACTGATCTTCAGCGTAGCTGACTTCGGCAAGATTCGAACTCACCACCACATTGTCTGTAGTCGGGAATATATATATATATATATATATATATATATATATATATATATATATATATATACATATTAATATATATATATATATGTATATATATCTATGTATGTACATATATATATATATAGCACTAGATGAAGTGAGAGAATAAAATAAGGCGCGACTCAAATTTTATTTGCATTCAATGTTCAAGCAAAGTCCTTTAAAGTCCTTAACTCATGAGTTTTCAAAGAAAATCTTTTCCTCAAAGGACCATTACCGCAATGACATTACTGCAGGTAATAACATTAAACTTTGAAAATATATAAAAGATTTTACATAAAAATACATAAAATTATATAAAACATCAAATATATCGGCCCAAAACATACTTTTTTGCTAAACTTATACAGTTCATCCAAGTCATAAAGTTTAAAACAGCTTCAAGAAATATATCAAAGAGGTTGATTAAAAACAATCCAGGTGGTGAATGGTATTCCAAAAACGTAAAAAGTTATCCAGGCAGGAAATATGTTTGCTATCGATGCAGTATATGACAGTGAAAAGTGTATCCAAGGTGTATTTTCAAAACCAAACAAAAAAAATAAAACAGCCAGAACACACGAAATTCGTATTGGAAACGCGTGCTTTCAACTATTTTATTGTATGTGCAATATTATGGAAATGTTTATTTTCGTTTATCTTTTCGATGTGTGCGGAACACTGTTTTTATTTCAAAAACAAAAAGAAAGAAAACAGCTAGAACACACTGTTTATGGTATGTGCACTATTCAGGAAATGTTTATTTTCGTTCGACTTTTCGATGTACCAGTAGCGTCACACAAATAATTTTAAACTAGTCATTCGATTCGTCTCAAAGTCTCACACATGCTATTTGAAGGTTAGTACTTTGTAATGTGTTTAAAACTTTTCTCATATTTCATCCTACTTATCACAAAAATATTATATATATATATATATATATATATATATATTATTAGCGTGGGCGTAGAAATACCTGGTATAGTAGCGAAGCGCGATGCTACCCTACTCGGCGACATGGGCCCGTAGATTGTGTTAGATCATCCATCTAGGAGACGGAAACCCCGATAAAAAACCCGCGTTCTACATCGTCTCTCAGTTATCTTCCTTCGGGTTATCACTGAAATCAGATTTTGTAGAAGGTATCCGTGCTCTGCGTATTTTACAAACGCAGACCATGTCCATCTATATGTATATATATCCCTACAAGACTCACGGAAACGAACACCAGTAATAATAAACCGGGTCTGCTGAACAATATGCGCGACCACAATCGGTTATTGTAATCTTTGTAGGGATGGTCTTCTTCTGTAAAGAAGTGGCAATCATCATCATATATATATATATATATATATATATATATATATATATATATATATATATATATATATATATATATATATATATATATATATATATATTAGATTTTTCACTTATAAAATAGATAATTCAGTGAAGACCGGGGTTGTTCCAATAGAAACAAGCTCGATGATACTCGATTACAGAGTACAGAGCATTTATATGCGATTTTATGAAGGCTTACCAAAGGCTTCGACAGCAGTAAGCAGTTCTACAATGAAGCTTTAACCATATCAGGATATAAGGAAAAAATTAATTACCTTGTGCCTCCTTGAATTGGGAATGGAGGACTAAACGGGGGACCGATCGCCTCTCGATCAATGGTTTCATATAATAGGGCAATGGGCAAGGCTAGATATAGGAGACCTAGTGTATCCGACGGTAATGTAAACCAGGTAGGGAGGGAACCGGTTGATAATAATATTCGTGAAGTTGGAAGTAACGAATTGAACACACATGATACCCAAATCGGCGGGGGGGGGGAGGTAAGAAGAACAATAGGAGAAGGACCACTACATGATTCAACCCTCCCCCCTATAGCCAGCATATTAAGACTAATATCCCAAAGATTTTTATAGCATAGTGGAAAAAAACTTTCCAAGGGATAGCAGATTCGGGGGGATCATTAACAAAAATACTGTAAAACTGTCTTATTCAACCTGTAGAAATATAGCCGCATCCATCATAGGATATAATAATTCTAAGATAACTAAAACAAGGGATGCCATGTTCTCTTCTGGTGTTGATCCCAGTAACACAAGTTCAGTGAGAACCACCGTTGTAAATATGCGTAGTAGTAAAACATCCAGCAACGGCTCAGCACACAACTGTAACTGCAGAGCTTCTAACATTTGTCCACTGGGGGGGACTGTTGAGTTTCAAGCATTGTCTACAAATGCGATGTGATAACAGAAAGTAGTAGGAGATCATATATCGGATCCACCGGGAGTGAGTTCAAAGATAGATTCAGAAATCACATGAGTTCATTCAGGGGAGGCCAAAGGGAAGACATAGATAGGCCTAACACTTCCGTTGGTCGTTTTGTGAGAAACCTCATTGCTAGGCAAGCCCCTTTCGAACTGAAATGGTCCATTTCGGGGAGGGCTAGCAAATATAAACCGAGCAAAAGGAAGAGATGCAACGTATGTGCATTAGAGTCGTACCACATCATGACATCTAGAGATAATTTACTGAACGCTAGGCAGGAAATACTACAATGCTGTCTGCATAGAAACCGTTACCTGTTATCAAGCCTAAAACCTGGATAGGAGGGGAATTGGGGAAGTATAAACTTACAGAAGAGATAGGCAGGATGGGCCCTTCCTGAGGCAATCTGGGGCAATAATTAGTGTATAATATAGAGGCTAAGAGTTAGTAACACGTACTTATGCTAAGATATGACTTGATTCTATTATTAGCGGAGGTTCGGGACTTAGGTTGGGGGTGATAAGGTAAGAATATTCTATCGGAATAAGGCCCATTGATAGTCAACTATAGTTAATAATTCTTTAGCAGAATAGAGGGGGAATTTTGTAACATATAAAAAGATAATGGAATAATAAATAATAAATCACAATTATTCTCAGAAATAGATATATTATACGAAATGCATTGGGAATTTCAAGTAATTTTAAGTGAAAAATAAGAAATAACAACCTGGATGCTATCACTATTTAATTAAATTAGGTTAAATTAAATTAGTTTTTAATTAGATTAAATTAAATAAAACAATGGATGGCAGAAATGGAGGAAAAAAATTAAGGAAAAAATAATTTAAGAAACATGCATGCCGACACGGACTTAATTTCAAAAATTGAAACAATTGGATTTTTATAAAAAGTATTTTGTACAGGGTTTTTATATTAGTAATAACAAAGTCTCCCGTCATTTTACGAGTTAGGGTGTTATTTTCCCGTAAAGTGGCAAAAAATCACCCCGTCCATTAAAAAATGTTTTTTTTTTAAATAGAAAATAGATTTCTGATAATGATATTCCGTAGTAATATTTATTCATGGAATATAGAATAATATTCTCCCCACAGAGTTGAAAACAGACACAGCCGTTAAGGAAATATTTTAAATTATTTAAAATAATAACTACATTTTTGTAGAAAACTCTTTTATAATAACATTTTATTTTTGATATATGAATAATTTTTTAAAAATAATTTCTGCGGGATAGGTTATTTTCGCTTCGTTAAACAACAACACGATAATAATCGGCAGTTAATTAAATGAAGGATATTTTCCCAAAATGTAAAATGACGTCCCAGACACTAGATAATTAATTTCTATAAAGAATAATTTTAATAATAGAATTTTTTAGAAACAGTATTTTGAATAAATAGTTTCTATCTACTAATTAAGATTTTTTCTTAAAATAAAGGAGTTTTCTGCGAGATTGACGTTCAACTTGTCGTGTGTTTATTTCGAAGGGGAACAAGTCAGCCCTTGAAATATGGCTCGTCTGACTGCAGGCATTCCGGACGAACATTTATGTTGCTTTTCCTTGTGATGAATTAGATTTAGAATTCCCATACTATCATTGGATTGGAATGGTAACTTGTGAGCGGTATTTTGAATGTTTTAGTTTTTTGTTTGGGGGGGGGGGGATTTTTTCATCATTATGTCGCCCGACGTGAAAGTGTATTATCGCACATTGTTCCGTTTTTTTTTGTTTTTTATAATGCATTTAGGACCGATTATTTGCTTGTTGGCTTGGTGGCAGAAATAATGCACGAGCTACTTTTCTAAGACATTTTCTAGGATTTTCTTTTTTATCGCTGTTCTTTCTTGTTTTTTAATTTTAACTTTTATTTTTATTTTTTTCCTCTTCTCTTCTTAAGTGACCTCAACTATTGCAACGCCACATTGTGTATTGTCGGCAGTTGAAACCCTTATTCCAGACATTTAATTTCCCTGATGATCTGCCAAGCAAGTACCTGCTTAGTAGTGAAACACGTGTAGGAAAAAACATTTAATTTGAATAAATAATATTTGTAAGAAAAAATCTTTAATGGTGATCATTGGTGTCCTGAAAGGAATGCTTTGGTAAACCTTCATAAAATCGCATATATATATATATATATATATATATATATATATATATATATATATATATATATATATATATATATACATGTATATGTATATATATTTATGTATATATATATGTATGTATACATGTATATGTATATATATTTATGTATATATATGTATGTATTTTATATGTATGTATATATAGGTATGCGTATATAAGTATGGTTTGGTATGGTTTGGTAGTTTTGTTTTACGGCATATCAACCCTTTTTGGGTTATTTAATGCCGAATCTGGTCATTATAGTGAAAGTTTTTATGCTTCAAGTTCTTTATATCTTCAAATGTTTAATCAGGGTTTTTGGTTTGGTAGTTTTGTTTTACGGCATATCAACCCTTTTTGGGTTATTTAATGCCGAATCTGGTCTTGTTTTCTTCTCTTTTTTGTTTCTTTCCCCTTTTAATATCTGTTTCTATTAAACCCATAGTTGGGACCCTAACAGGTACTACCACTCCGGGTCAGGGTGGACCTGGGAGCAATGGTAATTAAGAGGAGGCTCCACATTCCCCAAAGTCCGTAAGCCGGATCTCACCATCGGATGTAGTTTAAGGTCATATCCAGGACCGGGAGTAGGGTAGGAAAAATAAAAATAAAAAAGGGGAGGGAGAAAGGGAGAGGGGCTGTTGTTTTTGTTTTTGGTTTTGTAGAACATAATTAAGTTTTACAAAAAAAAAAGAAAAAAAGAAAAAAAGTCAATGTAGGTGAATTTCGTCTCAGGGAGCCACAGGGCAGCCTGATCTGGTATCACCAGTATAAGTATGTATACATATGTATGTATACATATATATATATATATATATATATATATATATATATATATGTACATATCCGATGAAACGGGTGGATACAGTTAATTGTTTAAACAGAACAGGTTTACAAAACTGTTTATGTCCCTTTACGAAGATTAGAATAAATATATAATGAAACTAAACCCTGTGTGTAGAATCCCTTTTCCAATTTTGATCCAAATCTATTAGATGATTTTAATTCTAAAAATGTATCTAATTCAAGACTTAAGCTTAAATTGTATTAAGAAGAAATTAGATTTCTGAGAATCTTGCTTAATTTGTGTCTAATGACTATGAATTAAATTTAATCTACATCTGAAATATTTGAACTTTCAAATTGGAGGCTGTTCTTATCAAAAATCCCTTTGAAACATTCAAGAAAAGCTGAAATTTGAAGAAATGTTTATTAATGGATACCTAATAATTATTGTTATAATTACACAAAATCTGAATTTTCATTAAGGATTTCTACCTATTTTCCCTCCTAGTTTAGGAGTGAATCCTGTACATAGAAATATATAAACATATACAGATATCTAACTTTATATAAATAGAGATATGGCGATGTATTATAAAGAGTTCAGATCCCACCAGTATTTTGATCTCATAAATCCCAAGTTCTTTTTTTAATCCTTTATTCAAATGAGATTTGATTTCTTTAGGCTTTTATTCTCTAAAACAATCGGCTTCTCCTTTTTCGTGAGAAAGCAGCAACGAACTAAAAAACAAGCTTTGTCTAAAAATATTCTCTCGCATCATCTTTTCAAATCAAAATTACCCTGCATTCACTGACGACATGAAAAGAAAGATGAGACATGTTTTAAAAAAAGAGAACATTCTTAAAAAAAAAGAAAAAGATTTTAATTGTGGAAATTCACTCGACGCTTTATGGGGATTTATATTTAGCGACGTCCAAATATAGTCTCTCTCTAATTACGTATCATCTTGACATATTGTAAATAGATGGAGTAGGTAATATCGGATGATTCGCACGACTATCTCTATCTTTATAAATTTGATCTGCTTATATGCTTATATATTTATATGTACAGGACTCACTCCTAAACTAATTAACTGATCATTATGAATTTTGAAACAAAGCTGCTAGGCGTAATTGGTCGTGATATACGCTATATTTAGTTTTATTTAGTTTGATGCAAAAGGGTAAAAAAGAGTCGACACTGCGTGAAAATTCAAATACTTTCAATTTTTGTAATTTTTTTACATTAATTAATAAATATTTTCTAAATTTTTGTTTCTTTGGAGTATTTTAAAATTCAGATATATATGATTTGCATTGAATTTGATCAAGAGTTATACTATACAATTTAAACAAGATTCCCTTAATACCATTTTTGTCTTAGACCTCTTAAGCTTATGCCTTAAATTAGATGACATAAAAGTGGTGTAAATCTGTTCTTTTTTTTTTACAAACGAGTTACAACTTATCATGGCCCAAAGGCTACTCGATGATAAAAGTTATTGGGTTGGACAGGTAGACGGCAAGATACGATGGTTGTAGCTTGTAGATACATTGATTATTTAAGATGGCGGCTCATCAAGAATTTGTTTAAATTGTACTTGAAAACAGCAGACGGGCAGTTCTAGGAAAGAAACTTTGCTTAGTTCTAGGTACACAGATGGAGAAAGCGAATTTATTGACAATGGTTGAAGGTAAACGAGTTTTTGTTGTGAATGTTTTACAGAGTGGGACCATAGAATGAAGCTCAGCCGAGCACCTGCCATGAAAATAACGATAGAGTAGAGAAAGACTAGCAACGTCTCTTCTGTGAGAAAGAGGTTGTAGGGTGGAGAAGAGGACATCGCCCACTAGATTTCGGAGTCGGTTTTGTACCCTTCGGGGAATTAATTTTACCTGTCTTAGGACGGGTATTTTCTAGTAAAGTTATAAAAATAAGCCTTTCTGTAGTAAAGAAAAGCATTAATCTACAAGCAAATAAATCCCTAAGTATGTTCGTAACGCGCTGATCTCAGAATAATTTTGAGATTGTCAGATATAAAACATATTTTATGAGTAATATTTTGCAGCGAAGAATTATTAATCTTATTGCTTATAAATATTAATTTATTTTATGATTTTATGCGAACTTATTTCTGTGCGTCTTCAATGAATATTTTATAAGAACCTCGCTGACCAGGCGTTACCCGAAAAAGTAGAGTAACCCAAGAAAAAGAACTCATTTCTAGTAAGTAACTATTTTAGAAGAATTCTTCGTAGTGTATTTATAGAAAAGCGAAAAATTCAAAGTAAATTCAGGTAAAACTATCTTAGATTCGTAAATTTATTATTATACTAAAGATGAGTTAATCAACGTTGTTTAGCCTTACTAATTTTTTGCTTATATATATTTTATTTATCGCCTTTCTAAGACGTTAAGCACAAGGCCAGGTGAGATTTTGAAAAGGCAAAGCACTAGGTAAAATGCATTCTGGCCTTCAAAAATGCTTAAGCAGCCCCCGCCGGCATTCTCAGGTAGAAGCCAGGTTAATCACACAAAATACACGCTAAAATATCCCTTATTAAGTGATACAGTTATGTAAAAAAGGCTGCCATTTTTAAATCGCCGAATTAAAGAGCAAGCGATCAACTACCATGTTATCAATTAATCACACGCACACACTCTCTCTCTTTCTCTTTCTCTCTCTTCCTCTCTACACATACACACATATATATATATATAATTCATTAAACAAGTTCAAATGTATTTTATAAAATGAACGTAAACCCAATATTGTTCAATACAAGGTAGATCTTTATAAATATACAATATATAAACATTTAAAATAGACTACGCAAATCAATTTATGTTTCGGTACTCTAAATATGTATTGATTTGCATAGACCATTTTAAATGTTTATATAATGTATATATATATATATATATATATATATATATATATATATATATATATATATATATATATATACCTATGTCTCTCTCCCTATTCCTCTCACTCCATCTCTCTCTCTCCTTTTTGATCTCTACATTTCTACCTTTTTCATACGCCTTGTCTTTTTCTCCCCCTCTCTATCTGGCTCCTCTCTCCTTCATATTTATATCTCTATCACTTTCCGTCTTCCTGCTCTTTCTCTCCCCTCTCCCTATCAACCCTGTTAGGAATAAATATATTTGTATTTATTAATACAAATATATTTGTAGATAATATTTGGTAGGTAGATAATATTTGTAAAATAATTAAGATTAAAATCTCCGATTTTAAAGATTTTAAAGATCTCCGATTCATTTCCCCAAATAATATCTATATTTTTATATCTTACTTCCATCCAAGAAAATCCAACTGTCAAACAAGTAAAATTACATTTGGTGTATAATGAAAGGCAACTATAAATACAAGTTTACATCAAATAACAAACACAGCGACATATTATTTTTTCTTTTAGTATTTGTCAATAACAGGCGTACGTAGCCATTAAATAAATAAATAAATTAATTAATGAAATAATAATAATAATAATAATCACAAGCCGCGCGTGCGTATGTCTGTATGTGACTCGATGTGGCGAGTGTAAAATGCAATAAATTTGGGTAATTTGGGGCATTTTTGACCCCCCTTTGACCCCCTGGGGGCACGAAGCAACATTTTTCTGAGGTCAAGGATGCTCATTTTATATTCAGAACAATTGCTTCTACATTTTGGCCAAGTTTGAGAAAAATTGAATGGATGGATCAAACGTTATGGGAGAAAAGGGTCATTTTTTGCCATTTTGGGGGCTGTTGACCCCCTGGGGGCGCGAACCAGATTTTTCCCAAGGTCAGCGATACTTATTTTCTATTAGGAACAATTGCCTCAACATTTTGGCCAAGTTTCAGAGAAATTGAATGGATGGATGAAAAGTTATGGGGCAAAAAATGTCATTTTTTTGCAATTTCGGGGCCTTTTGCCCCCCTGGGAAGGGGGGGTTAACCAGATTTTTTTCAAAAATATGAGAATGTCACTTTCTAACCTGACCAAAGTTACAACTTCATGCAAAATTTCAGAGAAATTCAATAGATGGTTGCGGAGAAAAATCCGGACGGACGGACGGACGGACGGACGGACGGACGGACGGACGGACATGCCTCAAAACATAAGTCCCCCGATTTATAAAATCGGGGGACCAATAATACATGGAAGTATAAAGAGACAAGTTCATCCAAGCAGGGAGACCGGATGTGATAATAGTCAAAAAGAAGTAAAAACCTGTCAAAAACCTGTATTTCGTGGTCCCAGTTCCCCACAAGTTGAAGATCGAAGAGGCAGGAAAAATAAGCAAATACATGGAACTTGTCAGGGAACTGAAAGAAATGTGGAACATAAAGAAAATAACTGTAATGCCAATAATTGTAAGAGCACTATGGACGGTACTGAAAAACCCGAAAAAAAATCTGAGATATTAGAAGCAAAAGGAAGATTGAGACAATACGACGCACGGTAATTATGAGAACAGCCGACATTGCAAGGAAAATCCTTTAATGCGGAAGCCAACCGACATAACCAACTAACGCTAACCAGCTATATGTAATTTGAAGTAGAAATAGAACACAAAACATTGAAATAACATCATACGCGCCTAAAAGAAACTGAAACGAGCACAAATCCTATAAATTGAGAACAAAAGGAAAAAGAAAGAAAACAAAATACACACGCATATGGTGGTATCAGCTTAAGATTTTCCCACGATCAATGTTGGTTGGAAAGACTGTGGCGGGCGAGCACCAACCAGATGCTCACTAAAACATCGGAAACGACTTAGTGCCATTCAAATTACAGAGATGACCAACAGTCGTTACCAACAAGAAAACAATGGTAAATAGCTGCTGCGATAACGCACAATGATTTATAATGATTACCGAAAGAGGCGGCCGAGAGTGCTGGAAATCAGGGGAGACTTGTTGTTACGCAGACTCCAGGGAATATCACTTGTTATTGCCAATGATTAATCATTGATAATGGCTTGTCTGAAAGCTCCTAGTAAATAATAATAATAATAATAATAATAATAATAATAATAATAATAATAATAATAATAAAGGAGAGTGATTTCGTTCCAGACTTTTATTATTTCTCTCTATCTATATACCTTTGTCCCTTGCTCCCCATAAGAGGTTCGTAACGATGTGATTGTCTAATGAACAGACATTACTAGCCAATGGAAAATAGCAATATTAATTTTAAAGCTTCTATAAACAAAAATTAAAAGTAGTCGAATATACTATGTAATCGATAACATAGATTGGAATTAACTTTTCATTGTGTGAATAACACGGATTTTAACATTGCGTACTTTAATCGCTATGCAAAATCAAATGTTGATAGTAGATGCTATTTATGTCTATTAAATAGAATTTTACAAGATAACTTTATATGCTAGATTGTTTACAATTTATATTTCTGCATTAAATGTAAACTTGTTGCACAAACAGACAAACAAATCTTCCCAGCGTGTGGTAAAATAGCATTTAATTTTCAATTAACCGTTTACAATAGGTACTGTGTTTTGGCATTAAATACTACACAAAAACATGACTATGTCATAAAACGGATAAATTACGCTAACTTCATTATCCTTGAACAAGACTTATGAAAAAGATAAGGCTGGATCTTTACCTAAAAAAATAAATAAATCGGAATTGGTTGAAGTGACCTCACTACGTTGTATCAATTGGCCTTCTTGTCTATTAACATATCTTTTTAAATTCGCTTGCTATAGGCACTTACTTTCTTAACAATAGTCTCGTCTTTTTGTTTTTGGTACATATACACGTCACATCGTAATTGATTGCTGTCACTGGTTATTATTCATATTTAAACTAGCAAGGCTACTCGGCGTTGCCCGAGTGGGGGATAATATCAAATAACAGTTGGTTATATTCTGTGCTGAGTAAAATAAAACGTTGATTCAAGTGCATAAGAAATTGATGTAAAAGATACTTGTTGGTAACAGGTCCTTCACATTAAAGAACTTATGTATATATTGAATAATAAAAAAATAATGAATTAAAAAAAAAAAACTTACAAACTCCTCCATCAAGGGAAATACACCTAATCTAATACAGACCAAGTACGTTTTGTAACTAATTACCCAAAATATTAACTTAAGCATAAAATCAAACAAACATAAGAAAATACTACTACTACTACTACTACTACTACTACTACTACTACTACTACTACTACTACTAATTATAATGAGCAAATAAAATTAATATCTATAGTAAAAATATCAATAAAGATTTACGGCAAAATAACAATTAAATGATAAATATATTACTTTTCTGTGAGATTGCTGACTCATAATCCTCTCGATTCAAGCTTCTGGCTTCTAGGCGAAAACACTCTCCAGATTAAGTTTAGATTTCTTTTTGAGAAGGAGGTTATACCTCGAAAATTAAAATTAATAAATCATAAAATATGACAACATACCATACAACCCTGACTCGATACATTGGTAAATTAATTGAAAATTATTGAATTCTTCAATATTGACATTTCATCTATTTATCGTTGCCTTGTGTGATTCAAAATCAAACGGTGTTATCAACACAAATTGCATCGTCATCGCTTTAAGAAATTGAACTAAAAACCACTTGTGTTGTGTGTAAAATAAAGAGATTTTGCCTTTACTTGATTCGTTATGAAGTCAGAAAGCAGCGTTTACACTGAAAATCGATCAAAATCCTGATTTTCTTTGCTATAAATAGGGCAAGACAATTTTATTTGTCATTCGCTTTAATTTTGCATTCGAGCTGTCAAATATGCAGACGTTTCTGTTATATATATATACCTATTGTGTGTGTGTATTTAGGCAGCATTCTTTCATTTAGCAAACATTGTTAAATATAACAGACTTCTACTGCTTGAAGGTATATATTTTAATTTTTTTCGATTTTCCTAATGATTTTTTTGTTTCAAAATAATAATAAAATGAATGTTCCATAAGTATCACTAACACTTTAGACTCTTTGTCGAATCATCTTCAGGTAACAATAAGCAAATGAACCAAAGGCTGGATGAAGAATTATTATTATTATTATTATTATTATTATTATTATTATTATTATTATTGTTATTATTATTATTATTGTTATTATTATTATTATTATTATTATTATTATTATTATTATTATTGTTGTTGTTGTTGTTGTTGTTGTTGTTGTTGTTGTTGTTAGTAGTATTAGTATTAGTATTAGTATTATTAGTATTATTAGTATTATTATTATTAAAAATTTTTTTTTTTTTTTTACTCACTATGAGTTATCACACAGCTCACCGACAACAATCAGTGATGTTTCCTGGAGTCTGATTGACAACAAGCCTCCCAGATTTCCAGTACTCTCCAGCTCTTTTCGATAACCACTCGCGATATCGCAACAGCTGCTTGCAATTGCTTTTTCGCTGGTAAGAACCATTGGTCTTCTCTGGGATTTGGGTGGCAATAAGCCTCTCTTAGGTTCCAGCACTCTCCGCACTCTTTCAGTGGAGGTCTAGTTTGTGCTGACCCTCTTCGGTCTTCTCATCCTTCTTAACCCTCTATAAATATTTTGTGTGGTGTCAGCCTAGGCCGGCGATACTTATTTTTTTTTGGGGGGGGGGGCAGCTTATGATGTTTCTTGCAGTTTCTGTTCATGCGGTGGTGATTTTCATGTGGTTTTGTTTTCTTCTTGTACTTCCATGTGATTGGTTACCATTCATAGTTTATGCGGGTTGGGTTCCAAATTCAATGATTTTCCTTAAGATTGCAGCTGTTTTGATCATTGCCGCCCTTTGTATGGTCTCAGTGATACCTTTGATTCAAATTTTCCCGAGTCTTTTCTCCAGTTTTTTTGGGACTGTTACTAGTGCTCCTACGATTATTGATATTATACTGACTATCTTCATGCTCCATATTCCTTTCACTTCTCTGGCAAGTACCGTGTATTTGCGTCGTTTTCCTGTCTTTTTGATCTTCACTCTGTGGTCTGTTGGAACGGCGAAGTCTACAATTTTGCAAGATTTTTCCTTCTTGTCGATTATTATGACATCCGATCTTTTCGCTTGTATGAGTTAGTCTGTTTGTTACATCCATATCCCAGAGGATTTTGTGTTTTTAATTTTCCAGTACTGTTTCTGGTTTATGTTTGTACCATTTGTCTGCGTATGTGAAATTCAATCGTTGGCACAGTTCCCAGTGTACTGCTTTCCCCATGCAGTCATGCCTGTTCTTGTATTCTTTCTGGGCTAGTTTGCCGCATTCACTTATTATATGATTTACTGTTTCGTCTCTTTGTCCACACAATCTGCATTTACTGTTTGCCTGTGGTTTATCTATTTTTAGCTTTAATGTAGTTTACCCGAATTGCATTATTCTGTGCAGCCATCAGTAAAAATTGCGTTTCTCTGTTCAGGTATCCTATTCTTAGCCATGCTTAGCTAGTTTCGTTTGTTTCTTCTCTTATCTCTTATCAGTCGTATGAAGCGTCCATGTAGTTGTTTTTTTTACCCAGTTTTCTTTTACTGTCATTTTGTTTCAGGTTTCGGTGCTTTCCCGAGTTGCTCGTTGGAACGGTGTCACTTGCTGCGGTGATTAGGCTATCCGTGTTCTGAGTTATGTGTTTCTCCAGCTATTTTTTGTGTCTTCCACACAATCTTATATACTTACCAGTCCTCTTCCTCTCTTCGTTTCTTTTCATGTAGAGTCTGTTCGTATCGTCTTTTGGGTGTAGTGTGTTGTACATAGTCCTCTAGTCAAGGTGCCTGAGTTCTTCTTTAGTCCAGCCTATGAATAGTCCAGGGTATCTTATTAGTGATACATCCTATGGGTTTATTCCTTTTACTAATATTTGCTATATAATTTCGTTTCTAAGAGTGTTCTTGTTCTTCGTAAGTATTCTTTTCAAATCTTCTCTTTCATTTCTGTAGATTTGATGGTGCCCGCTTCCAGAACTCCAAAATATTTGTTGCTATCTCTTTCGCCTAGTGCCCTCACCTCCTCTTGGTTAGGGAGTGTCCTGCCCTCTCTATATAATAATAAATATAATAATAATAATAATAATAACAATAATAATAATAATAATAATAATAAATATTATTATTATTATTATTATTATTATTAACATTATTATTATTATTATTATTATTATTATTATTATTATTATTATTATTATTATTATTATTATTATTATTTCTACTCACTAAGAGTTCTCACACAGGTCATCAGTGATTTCTTACCGACAACTTGTGGCATTCCCTGGAGTCTGAGTGACAACAAGTCTCCCCAGATTTCCAGTATTCTCCACCTCTTTTCGATAGCCACCGCAAATAAACTTGCCGTATCGCAACAGTCGTTTACCATTGACTTCTCGCTGGTAAGGACCATTGGTCTTCACTGGGATTTGGGTGACAATAAGCCTCCCTAAGGTCCTAGCAGTCTCTGCACTTCCAGTGGAGGTCTGATTTATGCTGCCCCTCATCGGTCTTCTCATCCTCCTTGACCCTATGCAAATATTTTGTGTGGTGTCAGCCTAGGCTGGTACCATTTACTTTTAGGGGAGCGGGAATTTGCATCCTCCCAAAGTGCATTTGCTCTTATGAATAACATTGGTTCTTTCTAATGTTTTTAGTCTGGGGGGGGGGGGAATTGTTTGTTACTATATGATTTAGGGTCTTACATTTCCTGTAGTAAATAATTAGTCTTATTTCATTAGTTGTCAATATGATATATATATATATATATATATATATATATATATATATATATATATATATATATCGTTGTGCAATCATTTAAGAATATCTTATCTAATCTAAAGTTTGGTTTCATTTGATTGCTATAGAATAGTTCAATAAGGTTTGAGCTATTATGCTGGATGTTACTATTGTTAGTAGTATTTTAAAGTTTCAAATCATTAATCTGATTTGTTTATAAATGATATAATTAGGGAATTCGTTATTAATAAGAACTTGTTTTATATGTTTTACTAAAATAAATAGTCATTTTTTGGTGGAGGAAATAAGTTTTGCACGGTTTAGTACGTTTGTAACAATGGTTATTTTTTCGCGATGGATTTCACTTTTGTAATTTAAGAGACTAGAGTTTACGCTGGTTGTTTTCTTTTATAAAGAGGAGTGTTAAATATATTATTAGAGGTGTCAATGGGCATATCAATGGATAGGGATTTTATTATTTACGTTTTGTTCTACAGTGAATTTAATAACTTTTTTTAATGTCCTGTAGTGTGTTTATTGGCTCATTATTGTTAGCTTAAATAGACTATCATCGACACAGCGTACGTGAGTAGAGAGTTTTATAGTGTTATTAAATATTTTGCCATATAGAAATTGCTAAGTATCGGCGCGAGAATGGACCCCATCGAAACTCCAAAAATTTGAGTGTAAGTGTTTCTTTTGAAGTCATAAAACGGTACTTCAGTAGTACAAATTAATAGGAACTTTTAAAGTATTTTTTAAATTGATTTTAAGTTGAGGGAAATTCGTGTTATTGTACATATTATTGCTAATAATAACGATTGTTTTTTTTACAGGTGAATAAGTTTTCATCATCAAGGAAAGCAATGCTTTTATTGTTAGGTTGGTTTGTTTGTAAAATTTGTGTAGTTCTTGTGTGGACTTCACGCTATATTTACTGGTTAGATACTAGTGATGGGACGATTCTAATATATTCTCGATTCCAATACAATTACTGATTCTGTTCTAAATTCCTGATTCGATTCCAATAATGAAAGCACATGAAAGAAATGGGCCACAACATAAAAAATAACCATCATCGCTACTATAGACCACCCATCGAAATAGTTAATTAAATGGCGTTTATATAGAAACTTTCCGATATTTAGAGCTTTTCTTATCGAAAACTTTTCCCTAAAAAGAACAACGCTGATTTATGGGGTTAAAATGTGTTAGAATCGGGTCGTGTTCCCGACTATAAGCGAGTTCATAAAATCAAGCAATTGTTGCATGCACACACAGAGTAATAATTAACAAACAAAAGGAGGTAGTTCAAATAAGGTTTATTGAACGTGTGTGTATGTGGGATGATGACATGTGTGGTGTATGTATGTGTATCGATAGAAAACAGTTCTTGAAAAGAGTATGTGAAGAAATGAGTCCGGCGTGGGAAAGTCCTTGAAAACCGCATACAAAGAAAATGAGTTGAGAACTCTTACCGTTGTTGAACACGTGTTGACGGAGCGCTGGTGTCTAAGCGTCGTTCAGCGAGGCCAATTGAATAGAGAAGAGACCTTTTTCCGGTGTCCCTTGGTTATATATCTCCTAAGGGCAGATAACTCCTGGTCGCTTTCAGCGCCACCTGACGGTGAACAGTTATGTTTTAAAAGGAAGGGATAACTGCTACAAATGTAAATATACTATAGTTATGTTAAAAACATCAACTAACAATTTGTTTACGTCACTCTATTTTAGTATAATATTGCGCTGGAACAAAATCTATCAAAACGGACGTGTTCATTTTTTATGTATCTAATCGATAAGTCATAAATAAACAATACACATTGGTAAACGTGTTGATAAATTAATTTCCTTTCGTGTGGTAGAATTTTATGGATTTATAACGATCTTATAAGGGTTTTTCCGACAAATCTGCTTTCAGAGAATTTGACCCACCCGATATTTTTTCTTAACCTTGAGGGGTTTTTAGCCAGATATTTTAAATATATCTGACACTCAATAAGTTTATTATTTGCAATCAATTTATTGATAATTTGTGGCTATCGCATGGAAAATATTTCTACTAGATTAAAAAAAACAATAATTAATTAATTAATGTTTATTTAATTTAAAAAAGCATACATTTTTTTGTAGGAAAATTTAATTAACTATTTAAAAAATGTGGAAAAGCAAAATTATGGTGTTTAAATTTAAAGATATTGATTGCAAAAGAAATGAAAACAACTTTTAGTTAACTGAACATATGGGAAAACGGATTTAATTTTGTTTACGGTTTTGTTTTACGAACTTAACTATATAGTATGTATTATTTATCAAAGAATGATATCTCAATTATAAGGACAAATAAATTACAGAGAAATCTAGAAAAATAAAGCCAACAAAAACAGATTTTATTTATCAGCTTTTAGGTTTAATTATAATAAAAAGAAGAAAACATGTTTCCAATTAAATAACGAACATTTCCTTTCATTTCTCGTATTGACGATGGAATTTCTTTGTGCACAAAATTGTAGCAAAAACAACATCATTGTGCCTAAATGTTCAAAATATGTTATATTTTTTAGCAAAGTCAAAGTGTAGTATCTGTTCTGATACCACACTTGATCTTTTCTGTCCACGGTCAGTGAAGAAGAAATCGTTCTAGCCTGAGGCAATTACATTTTTTTTCCTAATTTAAGGTGCCCCTTTTTGGAGAGTTTAATTCACCACATTAAAAACTGACCTTGTCCCTAACTCCGCCTTCGTGGGAAGACAAGCACATAGAATAACAAGTTATTAATGACACCATCAACTAAATTACCATCCCTCCAAAATGAGATTCTATTTTTTAGGGGATTACGTGTGAATACCCTCAAAAACCTGACAGATGCACGAAAAAACAAACAAGCCCCCAAACAATTATTTTAGAATTAAGAGTTGAGGATCAGTTTCGTATATAAATTTAACGTAACATGATTCTCATTTCCGGATCCTTGTAAATTTCTCGAGCTGTTTATAGAATCTTTTTAACCATTAACCCTATGTCCGGCTAGTAAGGTCATAAAACCAAACGTAATCGCTTAAAAAGTAGCCCCCCCCCCAATAAAAACAAACGCACAGAATTGATCTTCCATAGCAAATTATTTTTGGTTAATTGTCTTAAAACGCTATAATAGCCCGAAAATATACATGTGAAACTGGTTCCTCACTCTAAATTCTAAATTGATTTTCTTTTTCTATATTTTCTATATATTTTCTTACCGCCAAGTTTTTCAGTGTATTCACACGTAATAACCTTAAAAAGTAGAACCTTTTTGTTTAAGGGGGTGATTAAGCTAAAGGTGTTAATCTACAACAACAACAATAACAACAACAGCAACAACAACAACAACAACAACAATAATAATAATAATAATAATAATAATAAATAGAATAGTAAAAAACCTTACTTAACTTCTACAAAGAAAACAGTTCAACTTTCACATTATATTAAAATATAATTTTAAATATGACACAAATATTACTAAAAACATGTTAGTAATTCATTTTTATTCATTAAATAGATTTTAAGTTTCTTTAAAATACTTTAAACATATATATAGGCACTTACATTTAATGTTGACAAATTTTAACTGTTTTTCACGTAGTCTGAAACAAGTGTACTTGTGTTTTTGTCAGTGGAAGAAAAATGTAACAACTAAACTGCCAAACGCTTTCAAATATATTAATAACCAAGAATCATTTTTATTATTAGCCATTGATTTTGTTGCCTTCTATTCTCCTTTATATTTTGTTTTACAGCCAGTTAAGACATGTAAGCTCAAAATCAAAGAACTGACGCCAAGGTGTGTCCTCGCACAGAGTCGTAAAAATCTTTAAATTCATTTATACCTAATTCAACTCAACACCAAGCCTTTCGAAATGTTTAAAGTTTTTATTTCACACATTTGGGCTACCTCTTGTAACAAAAACCGGAGAAAACTCCACATATAATAAAAAACAAACAAATACATACGAACAAACAAAAAAACAAACAAGAAAAGTCTAATAGATAAAAAAGAATTAAAAACAAGTTAAAAACATTTTTCATATTTTAATTTTGATTTAATTATCAACGATGTTGGTCAGTATTTTTCTCGAGAAAAATGTTTTATTTAATTTTTAAACATTTTTCGGAACCTTGTAAATCAACTGCATTCTTTTAAAGAATTACCTACCTAATTTAGCAACGTTTCATTTTTTACGCAAGTAAAATAAATTTACATCGTTATTTGATGTCATTGTGATCTATAGATTTTAGTTTTACTCGTAGTTTAAACACAATAAATATTTTTAATTTCATCATTAGTACCAGCAATGACAAATTAAGTTTTTAAAAAATTAAAAAAAATATTTTTAGAATCGGAAATTAGGCAACATTTTTCTGATACACCCAAAAGTTCCGATTTTTCCGATTCCTTATTCCGATTCCGATTAATCGTCGTAACACTAGTAAATACGAGCTGATTATGGTTTGGGTTAATGAATATATGTGAGTAATAATTTGGCATGTATAGGCCGGATAGGAGAATTAGGTTTATACAGGGTGGGCCAAAATAAGGGTCCTATCTTTAAATTTGAATAACTTGAATTTGAATAACTTCCACAAAATAAAAGTTAAACTCACCAAACTTTATGTGTGTGTAGACTGACCCTTCCGAGATTTTTTGAAATAAACAAAACAAATTTTAGCCGAAAAACACTTCTTAAAACTTACAAAAACTAAAGTATTGTTTTTTACACTGTTTTGAGTCTTTTAAGCAAAAATAATGTTTTCTAAATGAGGGTACGTTCCTTAGGGCTAATACGGCTCATGCTTGCTTCGGAAGGGGTCCTTTACTTATTCTAAAAAAAAAAATAAAAAAAATCAATAAATAAAAAAGTTATGAATTTTTAAAAATAGGACACTTATTTTTGCCCACCCTGTATATTAACTGTCCAGTATAAATAACCAGGTTTGTAGTCCCCTATTATTTTGGGAAGTTGCAAATTATCTATTTGTGTGTTGCTAGCAGTGAAAAGTCTGCAAAGTCGTGTCTTTAATATATTAGTTTGATTATTGTCAATTTTTATGAATTTTGTGTGGTCATTAAGGCTTTCTTGTAGTTTTATGCGATAGTCGGATTTATTACGTACTACAAATATGTTTTTTTTTGGCCGCTTTTATGATGATATTTGGATGTTTGAGAAGTTAATTCGCAGCTTTTTTTAATTTGGGAGATAATAATGAATTGGATCGTTGTTTTTTATCGTGTCAAATTTTTATAGCTTCTGCTTTTAGGAGATCATCTATGTCAGGATGTGTTGTAATTTTATTTTCTGTTTCTAGTTTAACTATGTTTATATATAATAATTCTATTTTTGCTTTTTTGTTTTGATGTTTGAATCGATTAAAAAGGTGTCAATTAGGTCTAAGATTTAGAAATTCATTTTGGTGCTCTGTAAGTTTGTGATTAGATAGATTAATGTAGTGATGCGTGGGGTTGGATACTAAAATACATTCTTTATATATCGAGTTGAATGTTCTAATGTAATAATAAAGCTAATAGCTAAACTGGTTTTACTAACACTAGTATTTCTCGTAGGCCAACATGCAATGAGGTATTAAAACAGCGGATTGATGGAGACAACAAGACTAACGAGTCAAACGAGCTGAAACAAGGGAAGCAGGGAATAGATAAGTCAATTCTAAAGAAAACATGCAATAATAGTATTTATAGAAAAGACTGAGACTAACACCATCATATCTGAAAGAGAGAGAGAGAGAGAAAGAGAGAGAGACAGAGAGAGAGAGAGAGAGAGAGAGAGAGAGAGAGGGTGTAAAGAGAATGAAAAAAGGGTGGGGCTAATCAGTTTACAGAAAAAATAATTAACCCCCAAAATCTGTCACATTTGGAATCAAGTAAAGAAAAAATTGACTCAGAGAATTGTGTTGTCTTCTATTTACTTCAAGTCCACACCCCGAACCTTTCCGGACAGTGGCAGTGATGAATAGTTTGTGGGTACAGACCCACCACTGCGTTAATAATTACCCAACACTTGGTCATGTGGATAATTGAAAGAGATATTATTGCCGACAAAGATATGTTGAAGTGGAAACGAATTGGTCTTTGTTTCACCTCTTTGTCCAACTGCAAGTCAGTGCAATTATTCAATCAAGGGGTGCAATAGATGGTGAACAGGTTGCCTTTATGCGGTCTAATGGTTGATGACAACAGGCAGTTTAGCTAGAGAGCAAGGACCAGCTAGGTCGGAGAACAGAAAGTACAAGTTAGAATCAGTAAATGAATTCGCTCGTGATGCACCTCTCACTCTCTGGATAATTTTGGAGAACATATCTTTTTGCAATTAGCGAGTGACAACTTTGTAACACATGCCAACTCATTCACACTGTCAGCTGCCTAAGGTGATAGGTAGATACGGACGTCTGTTCATTGTAGTTCCAACTTCCTTTAAGCCAATTACATAGAGACCCTTGATCCGCATACGATGTATACGATATATAAGCATCTTTGTTTACGAAACATCTCTCTATTCTACTAAAACTGTTGTTAAGTTATCAACAGTCTATTATTCAGCTCACTGAGTTTCCAGTTCACATCAAATAGTAGTCTACACATGTGAAGGAGAGCAAAACGGTTACTACGGACCTGTGAACAACTACGTCTGTTTGTAGAGTACACAACACACACTGGTACTACCAACTCAACTGTATTATGCGGGATTACCCACATCGACTCAGAGCCAGATCTATTCATCCATTGATAAGTTGGACGACGCAAATGCAGTTTGACAGAGTTACAGGAATTTCATAAGATATAGATTTGAATCAGTTGCTGTTAGAACTTAGAAGCGAATGGACGTTATGTAGAGTCCAGATAAATGGGGTCTTTAAAAACGCTCTGATAATCTTGCTCGAAGCAACAACATTTAGCATAGTAGTTAAGAGAAATAAAGTTAGATTTTGTTGTATCAACTTCTTCCGTAGAATCAAATTGTAGTTTCAGGAGGCAATCAACACAAGGATTACCTTCTTCTTTCGGAGGCGGCGAATGTTTTATTTATTTCGTCTTATCTATTCAGGTTAGTTTATTGTCTGTCGCTTGATGCGTTCTCATCAGATGGAACTGATAAGGCTCTTTTTCTCAGCTGGACCAATGTCAATTTTCTGAGGAGCTGAGTTTCAACTATGATCTGACATTGTGTCTTACACTGCCGCCGTGGAAAGCAGGTAAACAAATCCACTTCTTTTCAGATACCGACCGAGAATCCAGCGTATATCCCTGACCCCGAGTTTGCAATGATGAGCTATGTGACACTACTTCACTGACGAGCATTCCATGTAGGTCGGAATTGAGTCGATCACTTGATTACATGTCTTTAGAATGTAATCATCTACGATGTTGTAATAGTAGTATTGGGCCCAAAATTGAGGAACACGAGTTTGACCAATGAAGAATATTTATTTAAACGCACATGGTCGTCGCAAAATTTCACGCAATATATTCATCAACGTTGAAATTGAAAATAAGCATGCACTTCTATAAGCATTTCTACACAAACCAATAATAATAAATTGAGTTGGATTCGGATTAATAAAAGAGAATTTGTGCATGCTTACCCCTTCTTAGCTTCAGTTTTCAGACCGGACTCAAATATTACGTAATTGCCGGCACGCTGGTCGTTTAAAAAAAGACAGTGTCGATGTTGAAAGTTCATCTCGTTAATTAGTACCGGCAAAGGCGGTGAAGAAGTTGAATGTTCTTTTCGTTGATTAATACCGGCAAACACGAAAAGGGAAATACCTCACACACATTTTATCGTAATGAATTTCTTGAATGGTAGCCAACACTTTTCTCTTAATCCATGAGCACTTTTATAAGGGTTTATTTTCCCCTCGTTAAAAAAGAAAATGTTATCCTCATTATCTGTCATATGCAAAGCCGCTACGAGCCAGATTTGGCTCACAAGTTGTAGATTCCCTATGCTGGGCGTTAAAGTAAGTCAATATTTTCTCGTTTAAAGCGATAGGAAATTAATCATTGGTTCGTGTTACCATGCTTAACTGACACGATTTTTTAATGTAGTAAAACTAACATTTTTGCAATTCTTTTCCTTCAAGATGAAACCTTTTCTATTGCTTTCATTTCCTAGTTTGGAAATTTGAGCAATACTTTCTTGCGCATCGCAAAGAGAGATATAGTGAGAGAGGGAGGGAGAGAGAGAGAGAGAGAGAGTGAGAGAGAGATGAATTTAAAGTAGCAATAATAATAATAATAATAATAATAATAATAATAAGAAGAAGAAGAAGAAGAAGAAGACGACGAAGACGAAGAAGAGGACAAATAACACAAGGGGTTAAGCTTTAGGAAGGGGGGGGGACAAGGTGTGGTAAAGAAAGAGAAAAATAGATAGATATATCGGAAATGAGAAAAAGAAGGATACTGAATGCACAGTGTACAGAAGAAATACAGGATCTGGAATAAAGAAAGATATACAGGGTGGTCCCAAAAGATATATCCACTTTATTATCGCTATCATTTCTATAAAAATTAACCCAAGACATGGATACTGTGATTTATCAGCATGATGGAGCAACACCGCATTGCTCAAATGTTTTACTGGAATACCTCCAGATACGTCCTTAGATAGAGTACTACTGTCACATCCTGGGAGGTACCGCTAAGAGTACTCTTCTTTTGCGTTCACAGAGTTCAAAATCGACTCCGAAATCCTTACAATCCCTTTCTCACCGAAGACATTGCTAGTTTCTCTCTACTCTACTCTATTGTAATTTCCATGGAAAATGCTCTACTGAGCGCCAATCGGTGGTTCCTCCTTGTAAGATATTTACAGCTAGAACTCGTCTTCTTGTCACAACGAAAAAATGCCCTTTCTTCCTCTGTGGTGCTAGCGCCAGGCGAGATTTTCACGAACAGAGATTCACCCCTTCTCTCCATCACTCTATTGAGTGGAATGTAGGTCAGAACAAATGAAACACTGTATGTGGAAAAACGTTGCCTTTTTTAAAGTTCTTCCCGATGTTATGAATACAGGCATGATATATATGGCTATAAGGGTAAGTACTCTCCCGTCTTCCTTTATTAATGACTAATAAAAAATAAAATATAGATAAGGATTAAATATTAAAATCGATGTAATTGATTGAAAACAACATTTTTCTTGTTATAAACACGGACTACTACTTTGTATATATGTCTGATCAAACATATTGTTTTATCTACCTTTTGTTAAGAAAGCTATAAAATCTGGGGAAAATCTGACTTTACTCCTATATAAGACTTAATAGTCTATACTTAGGAATGACCTGTGTGTTTTTTAGTCTGATAGACCCAGGAATGTGAAATATGATACGCACCTATAAAATTGTTGAAAGAGTGTTGTATTTATCTCTTTTTACCTCATGAAAAAATATATAAACACTAACGTCCACAGATGGATACAATTATTTCTCCAAACAGAACTGAAAATGTTATTTTGTCTTTGATTTTAATTAGATTTTAATCATAGGTAAATTCCACCTTTAATAGAGAATATGATTTAACTTACATTGTTTTCGTGGCGGTCATGATGAAATTTTCCTTCATTCAATTTCGGGTTACAAGGAGCAATTATCGGTTAAGTCCATAACTAATTGAAATATATTAAAACTTAAAGAAACGTAATTCGTTTTTTAAATACATTTTCTTCGTTTTATGAAAGAAAAAGAAAATTAAACAAAGAACGAATTTAAAAAATGTTGAAACATTTAAAATATGATTATTTTATTGGAAGATTAAAAATAATTAAATGCAAGCAAATTCGTTTGGATTCGTTAAAGCCATTTGCCATTTTAAAGCTGTCTGTAAGAAATGCAGCGTCGTCAGCAAGACATTTTTTTAATCGATTTTCAAATCTTTGCCTAGAAATCGATTTGGAATATAACTTCAAAAAGTTGACAAAAAGCATCGTCTCTTTAACAGATAAAGAAATTGAAATTCTTAAAAAGAAAACTACTTGTTATTTATAAAATTAATTTCTCTTTAAAACATCACCGCGCCAACAGTTTTTTTTATTACTTGAGTTCATATTGCAAATATTATTTTTGCCTTCTCTGAAAGAAGGTAAAAATTGTAAACATGACTATATTTAAAAAAAAAATCTAAAGAAACCTTTAAACCAGAAATATATCTCCACATGGAAAATGCTGGGTGAATACCGTTAGAGACGTATATTTTTTATAGGTATTGTCTTAATCAAAAGGGGACTGATGGAGGTATTCGCACTAGTGTATGCAAAACTAGTGTATTTACTTTTGAGAAAGCTAAAAAGGTTTAAGTATAAATAATTATTTAATTAATGAAATCGTAAATGTATGTACACAAAATGAATATTGGGTTTACTTTTAGCAATCTCGTGACCTTCGCTCTCTCCCTATTTTGCCATTTAGTCCCTACATTTCATGAGCGATGTTTGTGACAAAGTGGGAACAATTCATGATTTCTGGAGCGGCTATTGTATTGAGTAGGTGGCACGTGGAGATTTTCACCCATTTCATAGTATTCATCATCGTTCAATTGTCAATCTATCAATCTGAACAAAGTTTCTTTTTTAAAACATCTCATCTGTGTAACAAAATATCGCGAAGATGCTTTTATGCCCACTTGTCTGTCCTCTTGGATAATAATGTCCTCCTAAGTAATCTTCTGCGCATTCCACCCACTGTTTTCCAATCATCTCGTGCCGGTACTCATCGTCCAACTAACAATCTATGTAACCCTTACTCTCGAGTGACCCCGGGCCTTGATTAAAAAAAAATGATTAAGTCTTATCCTCGAGTGGATTTTAGGCCTTGACTAATGACGATTCATTAGTAAATACTAAAATTGAGAGGTGGGCGTTTTGGCAAATGTCCGACAAAACTCTCAGACGAATTAACATAATAGTAAAGCGCATTCCAGATTGACGATCTAAGCGCCAACCAGGAAATTACAATTTCAATGAGGAAATCAAAGATTTTCGGAAGTCAGAAATCGTAAGGTGAGATCTTTTATGCCGAAAATAAATTACTTCTTTTTATTAGTATTTCTCCTTTTTTTTTACCTTTTAATTAATTCCTGTTCTTGAGTGCCATTGTGTTAATAGCCTTCTTTTTCCCTTTTCTATTAAAGGGAGGAAAATAAAAAAAAATATTTGTTTGTTTGTTTTGTCCATCCGGTTGGGCAATGAGTCACTGAACGTGATCCGCCGAACCAAATACAATGGAATGACTGCGTGACTGCATTCTCATTGACGCGACAACAGGTGCGCAGAAGGGCAGGGTTCATGTCACTTCTATGATTACCTACTCCTCCGCGTATGTGTATACATATAGATAGATATATATATATATAGAGAGAAAAAAGATATGATCCACAGACCGACTATTTCGCTGTATCACAACTCTTTAGTGCAGCTAGACCAGCACCTCTCCCAAGCCAGGGATCGAACCTTCAATCATCTAGTTGACAGTCGGCAGCTTTTACCACTATGGTGCAAGAGCAGCCTTCGTAAATGATATCGACAATGTCTATTTATATAAAAATTGACCGCCGCTTTAAAGTACTTAATCTGTTTATTTACAAAGAGCTTTGTATTACGTTACAAAGCAGGAGGCAACTCCATTTAACGACAGTGCTCGGTCCGAGAAGGGGGACTCAATCGCGATTTGCATTCGAAGTCTTCATATATATATATATATATATATATGAAGACTTCGAATGCAATACAGGGGATAAACGTCATTTTCAAAATTGTTAAATTGCTGCTAGCCACGAAAATTGTTGTATTTCTTAATCCTAATAAACTCCAAATCATTTTGTTTAAGGAATGTGATAGTTACTTAATAGTATTGCTTTTAATTCAAATAAGCTTTTACGTTCGAATTTTAGATTTTAAATATTCGTCTTACATTATAAAAATTACATTTAAATAAGGTTTTAAAACGTATACAATTTTCATCTTCAGCATATTAGATTTTGTCAATTACAATGCTAGGTAACATTAAATGGATATAAACTTGCTAATAAACAATCTAATATCAAGATAAAAAAACAAATAAAACGTACACTCTTTTTCAAAAGATTCCCCTCTTAAGAAGATATAATAAAACAGAAGTTTCAGATAAAAACATAAGTCATACGCTTTCCCAAATAAAAGAGTTTGTTTTATTTCTTTATTCAATAAAAATACGACAGGCAAAACATATTAACATAAAGCTGGACTGGCAAAATATATATCTTATTATATGTTTAAGACGGAAAAAATTTGAAGAAAATCCAATCTCTCACTTAGCTATCTATGTATTGCTCTCATCCTCTCTCGCTGTGTGTTGATTTAACATCTCTCTAATAGTTTTCAATATCTCTGTGAGCGTTTAGGAAAAGAGCGACTCTCTGTTTAGCTTATCTACATCGTGTGATCGTACATACCGTAAACACGTATATAAATTAGATAGAAAAATAACAGTGCTCTTTACTTCTATAATATTCATAAGGAGGTGTAGAAAGACTTATTATTTTTATTATGCAAGAAGAATGACTTAAGGGTTCATGCATCTTGGAATGACATCCAAGTGGAACAATAGTAGCAGTTTTTCTGTGCTAACGCGTAACGGATAGTCTAGTATATCTAAGTGAAAACGTTACTTTTTTACAGGAAACCCGTGTTTTACGTATACACATCCGTATTATATAAACTTATAATAATTATCTCCCGGATCTGGCACATAGAAAAACAAACTCGACATACATCTGTTCCGATGGATACTGCACCCCATAGTGGGGTTGTCTTGTCATTTGGGTCTGTCCTGCGCAGTTCTTGGAGGTCCACCTTCCCAGGCGTTGCCTCCTCTCTTTGGGGAGGAGTAAGTTTATTGCTTACTACCTGAGACGCCCCTACCGAGGAATGCCGACGGGGCTGCCCAGGCAATTTTTTAACCCCACTTTCCCGACCCGACCTTGGGTCACATCTTACTTGTGGGAGTAAGATAAAAACTGGCCTTGTGCCTAACTCCTGGAGAGGAGTAAATCAATACAGAAGGCAGTGGCTGAGGGGCAATCACGTTAAGAACAAAGAAGATTACAAATGCCAAAGACTAACGTTTTTAGAGTGTAATGTTTTTAAAGAAGTAATGTTTTTCTATACATACTTAAACAATGTTTCAGCCTGTCTGCTATAATTTGAGAACTACATACATCAACTCATCTCTTTGTTTCTAATTTGCTGTGTAATTGAGGATGTTGGCCCAATGATGCTGTCTATATGCATTTCATTTAGTGTCTATACTCTCTGCTGACGATGATATCTGATAGTAATAATAAAAATACATTGCCTCTGAAACGACCGTACACAGTTCTGTTGCTTATTGATGTATTGGAACGCAAATTGATCATGTAATTGTGTTTACATAAATCTATGATCTCTCTCTCTCTCTCTCTCTCTCTCTCTCTCTCTCTCTCTCTATATATATATATATATATATATATATATATATATATATATATATATATATATATGGGAAGAGAAGGATGAAGGTAATCCGACGTAATGGGAAAATGAAAAAGGAAAACCAAATATGGATGTTTTTTTATGTGTACATCAACGTTTCGTCTTTATTTATAAGACTTCATCAGGATGATAATATAAAGAAAAATGTCATGCAAATACAAACACATATAGGGTTGACATATTGGGGAAAAGGAAGAAAATAGTAGCCACTACTGGAGAAAACAGTAGGGTGAACGTCCGTGCTTGGTGAGGAATGAAAAATGAATGTTTATGAAAATGAGTGGGGAAGAAGTGGAAAGATGGGGGTAAGCAAGGATACTGTGGCTGGTAGTAAGAGAAAGAGGTGGGGGGATGAGCAGAAATTATGTGGGTGGAATTGAGTGAGGGAGTGGAGTGGTGGAGGAAATGGAGGAAGGAGGTATTTGAACAGGTGGCTGCGGTCAAGACTGAAGGGGAAAAAGTAAGTTGGAATGTTTGTGTGGGGGTGTAGTAAGAGAAATGGAGGGTGGGTAGAGAAGGAAGGGGGCCTGTGATTTTGGTGGATGGGCGAAAGTTACGGTCTTAGAGAGGATTTTGAGAAAATGAAAGGATTTGAGAATGGGAGGTATGGTAGAGTGAGGGTACGAAAGAAGTGGTTGAGAGGGGGAATGGGTGAGGGGGAGAGGGGAGATTTGTTGTGATAGGGTATGAAATATTTGAAATATTTGGAAAATGAGAAAGTTTCATCGGCTTGCTGTGTTAAAAATGTGAGGGAAAAAGAATGAGTTAGAAAAAGTGAAGATTCATGGAGAAAGAGGATGGGTGTGAGTAAGTGGGAGAGTGTCATTAGGGTCAGAGATAAAAATAGATGTTATCTATGATCTGGCATGAGGTTTTGTTAAGTAAGGATGATTTTGCTTATTAAGGGTGATAGGTTAAAGAAGCCATTTCGTTGCTTGATGGTAGTGGAGGCGGTGATGAGTGCAGTTTCCAATAATCTTCGCCGAGATTTGTTGTGGATGTATTTTGTGATTTCGGCTTGTTCAAATTTGAAGGCATATATATATATATATATATATATATATATATATATATATATATATATATATATATATATATATATATATATATATATATGGGAAGCTGACAGACCTGCCTGGAGGAAACAGATACGCCAGGGAATGATCATCAGGGAGAAGACCCTCCACGATGAAAACGCTGTGAAGAGGGCTAGGAGAAGAGCGAACCTACAGGCAGACCAACAAGCCGAGGTGACACATTGCGAAAAAGCTTTCGTATGTCAAGGCTGTAGTCGACCATGCAAATCAAGAACTGGTCTCTACAGTGACACAAAAAGATGCACACAAACAACATAGTCGTTGCGACTGAAGGATGCCAATACATATATATAAATATATATATATATATATATATATATATATATATATATATATATATATATATATATATATATATATATAATGGTAATAATCCAGGTGAAAAATATCCACAGGGTGGTAATCCAGAGAATTTTAACCGGGTTTATAAAAAGTGCTCAATATCAAAATAGAGCTTTATATATATATATATATATATATATATATATATATATATATATATATATATATATATTAATAAATAAATATTTTTTTATGAATAAATATGCTTTATTTTATTATTTCTTGTGTAATAATTTCGAAAATTTATTTTGAAATAAATAACGAAAACAATTTTACTACAGTTGAAGCACTAGTGTAACGATGAATAAAAAAAAATTGAGAAATCAAATAACACGATGCCGAATTTAAAAAGATAAAATAATTATTTATTCATTTTTCTTTTAAATCCAAAATTTCGCTTGTATAAACTTTCTTCGGGGTATCACAAACAGTTGTTTTTTTAATTGTCGAGATCTTACGACATGCCGAAGACCGCCGATTACTTCCGGTCTTGTTGAAGAAACTGTTTTTAAATGTCCGACTGCTGTAGTGAGATGCGCTGGGCCGCTTGTCTAAACAACAAAATCCATTTTACTACAGTTGAAGCATCAGTGTAACGATACATTTCTAAATTACTTGCGAAACCAAATAACACAAAATAACCTTATAGAAAACAAAAATATGTAAATTATAGGCGTTTTTATATTTTATAATATAAGATTTTCAATAGTCATGTCAAGAGAGCGAGAGGGAGAGAGATAGAGAGAGAGATAGAGAGAGAGAGAGAGGGGGGGGGGGTGATATGGAAAAAAGTAACAGTACGTTTATTCAATTTGCGCGTTTAACAATGTAAATCTTATTTCATACAGGAACGTAATAGACGAAAGGGAACTGCTTGACTGTGTAGTATTTAACATATTAAGGTATTTAGGAAAACGCTTAAGTATGACAGATTGAACGACGGATAAAAAAGTCTCGCTATTATTGTAGATGAGAACCCTCAGCTAAATAACTCTCCCTTCTCTCCCAATAAAAGAGATGCTACTTTTAAGTTGATTACGTGTGAATACCCTGAAAAAACATTTGAGCCCCAAAATAAAGAAATTGTTTTAGAAATTACTACCATTTTTTAAATGAAATCTATTGTAATTTATCTATTAGTCGTAATTTGATTTACCCATGCTATCACATGCCTCTTAATAGGTTTATGTCTATTATTCCCACTCTCATTCTTACTCTATGTTATTTGAACCCCGCTTATTTGAACCCCGTTATTTGAATATCGCTCAATTTCATTTTGTCACTGTTCTTCTCTCTTTGTTGAGTCAGAGGGAATAAGATTGGAATAGTTTATTATAAACAATAGGGAATATCACCACAAGTATTTGTACTGTTTAACCCATAGCTAGTGAGAAAAAGAGAAGAAATAGAAAAGTGAAAGTTGTTAGTAATTTTTCAGTATTGAATTACTTTAATAATTTATTTTTATTTCATTTTATTAATTGAAAGAAAACTTATTCTTTCATAACATTTTTTAACTAAAAGTTACGTTAACAAGGGTGTAAAGAACTGTAGATATCCACTCGAACTTTCAGTCAAATAAAGACAATCTATTTTTACCTATCGCGTTTTTACAATATGTGGTAAATTGCGTAAACTTAAACTGTAATTCTGCAATTGTAATAGCACTATTTTTGATCAGTCCTTTTGATGGGTAATGATCAGTAGCGTGGTGGTAGGTTGATGGCTGCAGGGGCCAATCACTGATTTGGCGCCCCCCCCCCGGATATGAGCGACGAAGTCGCGAAAAAATGCAGCTGGGGGTATGGGGGGGGCTGGAAGCCCCCAGCGGGGTACGGGGCGGAGCCCCGGAAAATTTTGCCATTTTAAGGCCTCCAGATGCCCCCGTTGATGCATTTTTTAGCACTAAAATGCATTACTTTATGTTAAAGAATTGCCTTTCTCTCGAGTTTTTGGGGGGCATTATGGAACAAAAATCATCTTGGGGGGGGGGGGGGGGACAATGCCCCCTTGGAGCCGTGCCTGCCTGATGATATTAAGTTCTTCTCCTACAAAGGGTGCGCCCCCTAAAACCCCATTTTGGCGCCCCCCCCCCCAGAAACCTTGGCTGGCGGGGCCTGGCCCCTCGCCCCCCCCTGCCACCACGCTACTGGTCATGATTAAGAGTGACCTTCTAAACCGGAAGTCACTTTTTAGAATCCTTTGCATATTTCCAGTTTGAACTGCTGCATTTTGAACTCTAGTAAATCGAAGTTATTTTGAGTAAGACCTTTACTATGTTTTTATTCACTCGTATAACACACATTGAAACCTTCCCCAGGAATATATTGACACACATAACAGAAGATGGGACATTCCTCAAGTATTCATTGAAATACAATGAAACTTGCCACATACACTTATTACCTCCGCCAAGGTTATATTTTCGTCGGAGTTTGTTTATATAGTATAACATCAACATCGTTTGACCAATCGTCCCCGAAGTGTGTCAAAATATAAGTCATGGTTTAAGTTAGAACTGATTTAATTTTGTGATATCTATGACAAATGCCAAGGTCATGGAAGCTGAAAATGCTAAAGTCACAGTTTTGGCGATAACATGAGTTCTGTTCATCGTAGATACTCTCTAATTGGTCCATAGTGTAGACAATCAAGTCCCGCATCTTATATTACGTTGACTGTTGATCTTGAAAACTTGGACCAAGGTAACAATTTTGACGCAATTTCAATTTCCGAGATTTCAAAATTTGATGCATGAATCTGATGCTCTATGATAACAGTAACGACCGTGTAAAATGTCAGGCCCAATCAGATAAATCGTTTTTGAACTATAAACGTTTTCATTCCTTAACTTCGGTAATAGTAACTTCGGTAATAGTAACTTCGGTAATAGTAAGGCCCAGATAAGACTTTGATTTCATATTGTATGAAGTATTTCAACGTTGTCCACATTTTTAAATGTTGACGTAAAAGGTCAAATACCTGATTGTAGAATATACGGGACTTCATAGGCTACAATATGGGCCAAGTAGCGAATCTCTTTAATGAACATAACGGAAGTTATCGCCCAAAGTGTGACTTTCACCCTTTCTGTGACCATGACGATAACCTGGATATCCCAACATTAAATCAGTTCTAAATCAGACCATGACCGATATTTTGACCAAGTTTGGTGACGATTGGTCAAGCGATGTGGACGCTAGGCTGTACATAAAAAGACATAAAGATACACGAAAAACGAACTCGACCGGCAATGAAACAATACAACGAATTGTTGCTAAGATAGATCATTTTTGACTCAATTGTCCTACAACGTATGTGCAAGACAAAATGTTGACCTGTTCTTCTTTTTCCATGACGGCTACTCTGGTATTTCTGTTGATGTTGCATTTGGACAGAGAGAAACATGGAGGTTGACTTCAAAGCGTGGAAGTTGTCAGGTTCTTTTTTAATGCGCGTGTATCATTAATAAATGGACAATTTAAACAAAAAAGTAACAAATTAAACACAGGAAAATCTTTAATTTGTTTTGTTTTTTATCTTGTCTTTCACTACTTTTGTTTCCGCGACATTTCAATTCATTAATGTTTGTGGGAGCTAGCATATATATATATATATATATATATATATATATATATATATATATATATATATATATATATATATATATATATATATATATATATATATATCAAGGGAGGCGCGATAGCGCTCTATCCCTTAATAGACTTCAAAAACGACCTATGCTAGAAATCTCATTTCTTTGATCAGTCATAACTCAAAAATCAATAAACAAAATTAGTTAAAACTTTGCACAAAATTTTCATTTGATAGGTTCTATAAGTGTGTAAAATTTCAGCATCATTAGTCAAGGCAACCCAGAGATCCAGAAAGGTCAGGAGTGATTTTGTGTTATCCGTGTGTACGTACGTACGTGTGTGTCACCCTGTATCTCATCAACTATTTGATGGATTCAGCTGATTTTTGGCAGAGATAGAGGTTCTACTTGATGGCATTTTAATTTCAGTTTACCATATAACTTAGTTTTCTAGAAAATTAAAAAAAAACTTAAAAATTACCATTGTCTTGAGGCATAGCCTTTACAAAAGTAGTGAGATTCCATGATAAATGCCAGTATACTGAAATCATATGCCCTTAATAGGGTTAAGATTAAAATTCATATACACTAAATGTACAAAAGCATGGAAATTCCAAAATTTTTACACTTTTATTGTCAGTAAGGGTATGACTACATATCAACCAAACCATTTCATTATCACATCACTACAGTATACATCTTTATGCATGAGTGGATGAAGTGTGTGAGGTGTGTTGAAGAAAAAATCCTACAAGTAAAATACATAGCCCTGTTGTGCTCGCATACCCTTAATGACAATAAAAGTGTAAAAATGTGAGAATTTCCATGCTTTTGTACATTTAGTGTATATGGATTTTCATCTTAACCCTATTAATGGCATATGATTTCAGTATACTGGCATTTTTCATGGAATATATATATATATATATATATATATATATATATATATATATATATATATATATATATATATATATAAACTTAAGACGATTTTTCCTCTGTACCTTCTTTAAGAATAGGAAAATAACCACATGCATCACAGGCTACTAAACCTACCATTATATTACGCTTATTCACTCGAGCGCGTTTTAGTAAAGTTGTTATTATTTTTCTCCAGTTTACACTAAATATTACTTTTGTCCAACCATCTTCGACTCTCATCAAAACGGGGGAAATTGGATTTAATCAAGCTCTGTAGGCCTCTTTAATTTTAAAATTGCCCATTATCATAGATAGAGTGGGTGTTTAATCCACAAGAAAGATTCTTAGGAAATACCCGTACCATAGGATTGGTAGAAAGACTCCTACAACCGCTTTCTCATTCTTTTCTTTCCTTCTTTTCTTCAACCGTTCACCTTTCAATAATTCATTACCGACATTAATTGTAAACATTAACGATGTGACCTATTTGCGTTCGGTCGGATGTTGACAAGTTTTAATTAATTCTTTTTAATTTCTCCCGTGCAACGCCGGGGGACGGATCCAGCTAGTATATAATAAATTCTTATTATTTTATATCATTTTATTTTATTTTATTTCCAAGATAAAGTTTTATCTTTATCATGTTTTCATTTTATATATATACTAGCAGGGCTACCCGGCGATGCCCGGGTGTACAATAAAAAACAATGTTTGTATACTCAATTGGTTGGCAGATTACGTTATCACTTTGATCACTGTTCTCATATCACTCGCTTTTATACTCTTAAAAACTCTTATCACCTAATATTTGCAATAGTAGAGGCAGTGCACACATGAAAAAGATTACAATTTCATAGCTTAATAGTAAGATTAGTATAGCTATGGCTTTATATATGTCAATATATATATATATATATATATATATATATTTACATGACAATAGCGGACACTGGCGAACAGTGGCAGACACTGGCGGCCAGTACCAACTAAAATATAAAATCTAATAAATGCTGACTCATTTCCTGTTTTGAGTATGAGTTGGCTATTTTTTTATAGGGCTGACAATGGCGGGCAGTGGCGGACATTGGGGGCAGTGTTCGCTTAAATGTAAATTCTTAAAAAATGCTGACTCATTTACTGTTTTAAATTATGAGTTGGCGTTTTCTTTATAGGGCTGACAGTAGCGGACAGTAGCGGACACTGACGAGCAGTGTCAACTAACATGTAAAATCTAAAAAATGGTGACTCATTTCGTGTTTTGAATAATGAGTTTGCAATTTCTTTATAAGGCTGCCAATGGCAGACAGTGGCGGATAGTTGGCGGACACTAGCGGGCACAGGCAGACAGTGTCCACTAAAATATAAAATATAAAACATGCTGACTCATTCCCTGTTTTGTATTATGATTTGGCTATTTCTTTATAGGCTGACAATGGCGGACAGTGGCGGGCAGTGGCAGACAATGGCGTGCACTACGTCTACTATGGTGAGCATTGGCGGGCACTGGCGGGCAGTCTCCACTACTCATTTTGTGTTTTGAATTATTATTTAACGATTTCTTAATAAGGCTGCCAATGGCGGACACTGGCGGAAAGTGGCGGACACTGGCGGGCACTGGCAGGCAATTTCCACAAAAATGTAAAATCTAATAAATGCTTACTCATTTCCTGTTTTGAAGTATGAGTTGGATATTTCTATATAGTAGTGACATTGGCGGACAGTAGCGGACAGTAGCGGACACAAGTTTACAGTGGCGGACACTGGCGGACACTGGCGGACAGTGTCCAGTAAAATGTAAAATCTAAAAATGCTGACTCATTTTCTGCTTTGAATTATGAGTTGGCTAAGTAAACCCTGGGTTAGTCACCCTCCCCCTTAAAATTCTCGTATATATATATATATATATATATATATATATATATATATATATATATATATATATATATATATATATATATATATATATATATATTAGGCGATTTCCTACAAGACGGAAGTGGAAGTGTTAAAAATGCCATATGGGACTTTATACCGTACATTTTACGCTATAACGCCATACCAATAGAAGTTCTGCATATAATGTGTCAGACGTACACAAAAATTAGACACATACTCATACCATTCTACATACACACGTCACATACAAGCAAATGCATACACTTTCATATATATATATTTTATATATATATTTATATATATATACGAAAATTTTCATACATATATATATAAATTTTTGTATATATATATCTATATATATATATATATATATGAAAGTGTATGCATTTGCTTGTATGTGACGTGTGTATGTAGAATGGTATGAGTATGTGTCTAATTTTTGTGTACTTCTGACACATTGTAAACAGAACTTCTATTCGCATGTCGTTATAGCGTAACATTTACGGTATAAAGTCCCGTATGGCATTTTTACACTTCCACTTCCGTCTTGTAGGAAATCGCCTAATTGAGCATATTTATTTTTCTTAATTTTTATTTATATATAAAAAGAAGTCTGTTTGGTTCTCGAGTTTTATTATCGATATTTTAAAATCAACAAAATCAATATTTATTTCTGATTCGTTAGTTGCTCATGCGAATAATTGCAGTATGTTTTTAAACACAACAATTGTAATTCGTTTTATTTCCTTCCAGAAATTACTTTATCCGGGAAAGAATTTTTATCAGATGGCAGGTATATTAAAAAAATAACAAGAACAAAAATCAACAACAAAAAACAAACAAAACAAGGAAGTTAACTCTGAATTCGTTTTTACATATTTTATTTTCCTTTTTGTATTAACAAAAAAACAATTTTTAAATTCTTTAATAAATTTCTGTTAAAAAAACTGATTTCCTTATTCTATTGGATTTGCACCTAAACATAATTAGGTGCAAATCCAATGGAATAAGTATATGTTAAATGCTTCATCTAATTAGATCGCGATACCTAAACTGAAAGATACTTTAAAAAATATGTAAGCTTTGAATGCTTAATGTTATATAAATAGATTAGTTTATTTTATTAATCATTTGTCTGTGAAGATACGTTTGAGGCAAAATCTTATTTTGTTTGAGACCAAATGATACATACCACACTTCTCATGATCGTTAAAACCGTAAAACTGTAGTAACGTTCTATATCGAAGTGCACTTTATCATTGATCATTTATATATATATATATATATATATATATATATATATATATATATATATATATATATATATATATATATTGTTCGTCTCATTGCAAGCACGAAGATGACCAAATGGTTTTAATAACGACGACAGAAGATCGAGGACGTCATGGTGTCTGTTTTGCTTTGCGCTTCACTCTCTTCGCACGGGCCCTTGTTGCTCGAGAGGCTTTGGCGAGCACAGCACCTCTTTTGATCACTGTCCTCCAACCAGTTCGACTTGAGGCAGCCTCTTCCCACGTTCGGTGGTCTATTTCGAAGCTAGTAACCGTTTCCTTCAGGCTATCCTTGTACCTCTTTTTAGGTCGCCAACGTTTCGTTTGCCGTGGCTGAGCTCACCGAACATGAATTATTTCGGGATTCTCCCCTCGCTCAAGCGGGAAACGTGGCCTGACTAGCGCAGTTGGGCTTGGCGCAGGAGGGTTTGTGCGCTGAACATTCCGGCTCTGGACAGAAACTCAGTATCAGGGATCTTGTTCTGCCATCGGATATGGGGGATTTTCCGAAGACATTTTGCGTGGAATAGGTCAATCCGTCGCTCATGTCTGCGGTAACGCGTCCACGTCTCATAGCCATAGGCTAGGACGAGAACGACAGCCGCTCTGTAAACCTTCAGCTTGGTTCGGAAGCTGATACGTCTTCGATTCCACACTCGATCTCGCAGTCGGCCAAAAGTGCTGCTGGTGATGAGATTCTTTTTTTTATTTTTCGTCAATGATCGCGCTCCTGGAAATTGTACTGCCAAGGTAGGTGAAACTAGCTACTGATTTGAGAGTTTCTCCGCCCACTGAAATTCGTAGATGGGAGTGATCTTCTCCACAGCCGGTTTAAACAGTACCTCGGTCTTCTTTGTACTGATTATCAGACCAAAGTTGTTGCAGGCTGCCGCGAGACGGTTCATTTGGTGTTGCATCTCTCCTTTCTCGTGCGTGTTGACAGCACAGTCGTCCGCGAAGAGAAGTTCCTGGATAGTTGTTTCCTTTATCTTAGTCGCCGCAAGCAGTCGCCTGGCGTTGAACAAGTTTCCGTTTCTCTTTCAATTTAAAGGGATCAAAAGTTTTCAGCAGTCCTTCACCTTCAGTAAAGAATGAAATAAAACAGGCATCGTAGCAAATTTATCTCCGTTCAGTTTCTTTTTGCTTGTATTTTTTGTAGAGACGCGCATGTTAATTCCGTACTCAGTTTTTTTAATTTTCAAAACACAATTAAGTTGCTTAAAACTACTACATGCGTGTCAAAAATTGTAGTGATGTAGTATTTCTATATCTAAATTAATGCTGTTAGTGTGTGTGTATAATTTGTGTATGCATTTTCTTTTCTTTTGACAGCATTGTTGTGTGGAACTAAAGTCTTTTATAGAATTATTTTATATTGTCTTTTTTTAGTTTGGTAAATGTTAGTACCGTGTGACCAGTGAATGAGCAGAGTTGTCCCTGATCTTAGGTTACTCTGACCGCTTGTCTCTTGAATATATGCATTGTTATTGCAGTTTATGTAAAAATGTAGCAGACTATGTTAGTGCTATAACAAGTGAAGTTAGGATGTCCGATCTTTAATTGAGTGTTGGGTAGAGTGATGGAATAATCCGTGACCAGATGTTACCCAACCAAATTCCGGCGGGTAACTAATCAAACACATTTCTGTATTCTATTGTATTTGGTTTAGTCGTAGGCCAATTTTACATATTTAAATATATGCAACACATACCTGAATGTCTCACGCTTAAAGAAATTATACATATTCTTTTTTGGATAATACTTTTTCTAATACTTTTGTGAAAGGGATCAATCTATCCCGCATTGTTTGGGTGACATTGACATGGCTAATAACACCTTACCCGAGAGTTCAACATTCAAACTACTCAGCCTAACATTCACAGGTAACATTAATTGGAACAAATAAATTGAAGACATTGCCAAGGTTTCTGCAAAGAAGGTGGCCCCCTCTACCGTGTTAGTAAACTCCTCACACCTGACATTATCCTGTATCTCTACAAAGCCACCATCCACCAATGTATGGAGCATTGTTGTCACATCTGGGCTGGTGCATCATCCACTAATCTCTCTCTCTTATACAAGGTCCAAAAAAGAGTCGCCAACTTAATAGGTCCCTCACTATCCACCAAGCTCTAGCCATGTCCCAATCGTCGCAATGTTGCATCCTTGTGCTTGTTTTACAAATACTTCAATGGATTGTGCTCCGATGAACTAGCTGCTCTAGTGCCCCCTCGACACAAATACACTAGAACAGCCCGACAATCAGCTAGGTTCCATTAATTCACTGTGGAAGTCCCCAGATGCTGGAGAGCCTTCTACTCCAGCAGCTTCTTTTCTCGTTCTGCCGACCTCTGGAACTCTCTCCCTGCTTCCTGTTTTCCCCGACTGTACTGACATGCAGAGGTTTAAAACTAATGTCAACAGACATCTCGCTGCACAGCTCCCAACTTAGGATGACACTCAAAACCTACTCCCTAATTCCCAGTAGCCCCTGATGTCTACAGTGGCGACCTGCCTTGTTTGGGGTGAAATATCTTTATAAAAAAACATATGGGGTTAGCTAAACTCTTAAGATAGACAAATAAACGTCTCTTAGTTTAGTATATACTAGCAGGACCCGTAAATATATATAAATAGATTCAGAAAATAAATCATTTCACGGGAAGTAATTTAAGTAATTAAAATAGGATTGATGTTTTACCTTTTGGTGCTAATATGTATAGACATTGTGGAGAGCCTACTCTTGAACATCCTACATAAAACTGCCCATGGCTAAAGCAAGGTGAAGTCAAGTTTAGACCAACCACTGCCAATGATTGTCCTTGGGACTTGTTAATTGTCATGGCAAAACACAATTTAACTGGGAACTGAAGCCTTTTAAATTCTATTGCAGAATCCGATGGAATAATGGGTATTCTGGGAAGGAATGTCAGTTTGCTCCTTGCCACACCAGTTAGTATTACAGCTTCTATCAGATGAGGTTTTATGCATTTAACACACAGTCTCGTCCCATTACATAGCCTTGGAACATCAAGAATCCGGAGTAACATAATTTGGCATTCAGCTTTCAGCTTTAACTTGTTTGTTGGCATACCAGGCAATTCTAATGAATTTTAAAATTCTGTAGGGTATTGTACAGCCTGGTCGTCATCGAGAGTAGAATCCACAGAAGTGAAAGTTTGTTCATCACGTGGAATTTCATCAAGCAGTTGTTGATTGATGACATGTACCATGTCATTTTAGTAGCTAGAATTGGTCTCTCCATTAGCCATTCAGGATGTACATAGTTTTCGGCTATATTTGGATAAACTTTGCTACTAAGTTCTGTGAGTGATGAAACAATTGAGCCAATACCTTGAGTAATAACAATCGTGCCATTGTTGGTTGTTGCAAGCTTGCCATCACCTATGTTTAATAGTAGGGAGGCAAACTCACCAGCCATTGGGTCACTATTGAGATGTACACGCATGTTTGTAAATAACGTTACAGTCTTAATGTACTTCCACAAATATGACAATTTAATGCAAGCATTAAGCTCGTCAGCGGGACTTCCACGTGGAACAATAGGAAGCGTTTGTCTGAAGTCACCAGATAATAAAAGTGTTATGCCACCCATAACAACATCACATTTCTTGAGATCACGCAATGTTTTATGTAGAGCCTCGAACGCTTGTTTATGTTGCATTGTACATTCATCCCATACGATCAAGGAACAATTCTGTAAAACTTTAGCTGGATCTGATCCTCTTTCTATTTGACAAATCAGATCAGCATCTTTTGTTAAGGATAATGGCAACTTAAATGTGGAGTGAACTGTCCTACCACCAGGAAGAGGAGTGGTTGCAATGCGCGATGATGCCACTGCCACAGCTATTTTGCCTTCTGACCTAACTTTAGCAAGAATTAACTTGGTAACACATGTCTTTCCTGTACCTCCAGGTGCATCAAGGAATATCAGGCCACCTTGCTGATCTTCTACAGTATTAACTATAGTACGAAAAATATGAATTTGCTCATTATTTAGTTGTGCGATACCATGTCGAACAATATGCTTGCTCATGAGTTTGATAACTAATTTCACTCGTCCATGCAGTAATGACCGGATGTGTATTAGATCGATTAGGTGAGGTAAGACCCAATTTTGTCAGTGTTTTACCATTCATCCTATAAGTCATATCTTCAGTATACACTAAAGCCACATTGAAGATGTCGTCTGAAATTGTTATATCAACTTCAGACTGTTGATTGGGTTTCCTAAGAAGGAAATCGTCAGTAAAAGCATTTTTGTGTGCATCCCAAAGTCGTTTTAGATGAGACACTGCACATGATGGCAAACAAATGTCTCAAATTGTTTGCAGAATCAGATATAGATGCTTCCTGTAGTGTAGCATCCCAGTGGTTATCATCTTCAAGTAGTCCATGTGCACTACATGCATCCCTGAATGTAGTCATAACTTGACCATTGCTCTGTGAACCTCTAACATTGTGTAGAAGCAGTCTCAAACAGAAGCAGTGAAATTGATTTGGATGCACGGTATATACCCTGCCCAAAACTTCTGTTTTTTTAACGCACGGATAGCCTGGAACTGGCTTACCCTGTAATCGTTGCTTGAAGACCTTAGTTTTTGTGTCCCAGGTATAATAAAGTGGAACGTCCGAGTACAAAAGTGTACGTGCAAAAAAATCTGTTTGACACAGTTTGAAGAAAGCTGTTAGAGTAGTTGAAGGTGGATTTGCAACTCTATCTGCCGCAGTACTTTCAGTAAAGTATATCCGCTGTCCATTTTGTAGATGAACTGATAGGTGAATAACTGGGGGATGATATACATGTATGTGAAAGTTAAGTATTCTCCAAATGGTTTCATTGGTTGATATATAACGTCCCATTTTGTATCTCTTAACTTCATCATGAGCATTACTTTCAATTGTGAAGGTATCTTGATCACTACCTTTATTTACATATTTACAAATGTATTTTATTGATTTCATGCTGTTGCAATATTCAACATTGATATGTGCATCAAAAATCTTACAAAGCAGTGTATTAGATGGTACAACCCATCGGTTGTCTACAGGAACTGTTATGTTGCCAGGTAGGGTAACTGTTGTCTCAAAACCTCCAGCTAAAGGAGATAGTCGTCGATATTGTGGGTAGCCATTAGTATCCGATTGAGTTTCACTCAAGAAGTGTCTGGGATATCTCTTACTGCAGTGTCCATCTTTGAGACAGAGTGAACATCTGTTTATGTTTCCACATGGTCCATGAATCATATGGTGCCTAATGATATCATGTAAAAGCGGATCTGCCACTGGATCCGGAATTTCCTCACTGATAACTGAATCTATGTCAGAGGACCTCAATTTTTGTTGCACCTCCATTATGCTCCATCGCCATCTGAAATTGTTGGATATATACATTTTCTCTGTGAAGCATGCTTTGCAATGCAAGAACAATATCTAATTTAGTGTTTGAGAAAGAGTTATATCTAATCGGCCCATACAGTTGCTCGCCAGAAGGTGAATCGTAACATAAAACGGGCCGCACTTTTCACGGCCACCATCGTCCGCCACCAGGCATTTGGCTCATGTGACTCAATCGCAGTCATTTAAAAATAGAGAATAGTCTTTATTATCAAAAATAATCATATAATAGACAATTCCCCCCTCCCTATACATGTTTTTTTAATTTCGGTTTAGTTTTATTTGTTTTACTTTTCGAAATAGTAGAATTAACGTTGATGGATTTTTCTTCTGTCAATTAAAATATATTGTACAATTCAGTGTTTTATTCCCCCCCCCCTCGAATACAATATTTATGTTTTCGGTTTATTTATATTTTGTTACATTTCAAAACAGATCCACCACATCAACCTATCAATCACGCCACACTCCGCTGCTAGGCATTTGAAAATGGAATTTCTATACAAAGATAATGGGGGGGGGTGATTTTAATGGGGCTCTGTAGGTCTCTTTAATTAATCGCTGAGATTTCAATCCCCCCCCCCAACATTGGAGTAAAAAAAAATGTATCTATTCTGTTTGTGTATGTTTTGTTAATTTTCTCAAAGTATTTAACATTGAGGGAACTTTTCACAAGGAAGCAATTGTTAGAGTAATGTATTTATGAATAATTTATAAAAATAATATTATTTATTTTTATTGTATGATATAAAGTGTATCAAAATAGTGAACAATTATTTTGAAAATAAAAAGTTATCATTTAAATGAATAGCCATTAAAAGAATGGGAAAAATACGTGCGAGGGAAGAAGTAGGGAATGTCATTTGGCTAATCTATAACCGTTGTTATTGTTTTCGAATGTATTACGTTGGGTCAAATTCTGTAGAAGTAAAATTTGTTGTTTTTATTTTAGTAAGTAAAAATCGTAATATTTTTATCTTATTTTTTTATCTTATTTTTTGTAGTTGAAATTTTTCATTTTTGTTATTATGTAATCGGTGTCCTTGAAGTGTAATAATGAGGAAAACGTAAAGGAAGAATGTATCTATTCGGTTTGTTTATGTTTTGTTTAGTTTCTCAAAGTATTTAACGGTTAGGGAACTTTTCCCAAAGAAGCAATGGTGTTGTATTTTAGTTAGTAATAATTTATAAAAGTAATATTTGTTTTTTTATTGTACGAATTAAAAGTTCAGCAAGAATTACGGAATGTCATTTGACTAATCTGTAACCGTTTTTTTTCTTAACGTAATCCGTTCTTTTTTTTGTCGTAACGTATTACGGTGGGTCAAAAATCTGTATAAGTAAATGTATTTGTTTTTTTTTTAGTAAGGAACACGTAATTTGTGTATATTATTTTTTAGATATGAAATGTAATTTATTTGTTATTATGTAATCGGTGGCGTTTATGTAAAATAATGTGAAAAACGTAAAGAATAAATGTATCTAATCGGTTTGTTTATGTTTTGTTTATTTTCTCTAAGTATTTAACGGTGAGGGAAGTTTTCCCATAAAAGTAATTGGTATTGTATTTTATTTAGTAATAATTTATAAAAGTAATAATTGTTTTTTTATTGTACGAATTAAAAATTTCTCAAAATAGTCAACAGTTATTGTTTAAATGTTAAGGTATAATTTAAATGAATAGCCATTAAAAGAATGGGGAAAATCCGTGTGAAGAAAGAATTACGGAATGTTATTCGACTAATCTGTAAGTGTTTTTTTCCCTAACGTATGAGTATGAGATTGCGTAATCGTATTTAATGGAAGTGACCTAGGCACATGTATTGAAGGGAGCGTCTGTTATATTTTCTGTGCCACGTATGCTACTGTGTTGTAATGTGAAGACGGACGTAACATAAATAATAAGGTGTAAAGTATCCGTTGTGTAGTTGTACCCGGTGTAGACTGGTAGAGTGGGAGTAGTAAAATGTTAGAGAGAAATGTTCTTGCTACTACCTGTATGGTGTCTGTTTTGGGGAGAGTGACTGATGGAGGAACGAAAGTAGTAATTTGCCCGAGGTGGATGTAAGAGTGTAGAGTTTGCTAAGAACACGCTCGAGCAAATATGCGTGATGTTGTAGTGATTGTAGTAACCTATTAAGTTCGAGTTTACTTTCCTATTCGACGCGAAGGTACAGGGGAAAAAACGTCTTTACTTTATATATAAGATTAATGAAAAGAAGATAGTTATATTATTTAAAAGACAATTATTTTGTGAAGAGATGAATTACAAAGACACACACACACAAACACACACACACACACACACATATATATATATATATATATATATATATATATATATATATATATATATATATATAAGTGAACGTCTTATGGATATAGATAGCCCGAATAGCCTATAATTGTTCCTCACCTCTCTTAAACACTATCTCTTTCCAACACAAAACTAGCGGTGACAATTGAATCATAGGCGTAGAATATAATATGCACATTTACGTGTGTTGATATGGAAGATAATTAAGCGAATGATATAAAATAATGTAGACACGGTGTTCGTCCATATTCAAAACGACATTTGGTAAACATCCTGCTTTAGTGAAATTATATTTATATAAAAAATACGCATGAACTACAGAGTGTGGTTTTAATTATATGTCATGCGTACTTAAATAGTAATTACGGTAATACAATTATAATTGGACAATAATTCGCAATTTGTATTATTTGGATTAGTCGGGCTACTGTTCTCATCTTGGATGTTATTCTCACCAAAAAGAAAACAGTAGCCGGAATGGTCTAAATAATACCAATTCTCAATCATCATCTAAAAAAAAGAAACATTTCCAGTCTTCCTATACAAAAATGTGTCAGCTCAATTTTAATATCAGATAATATATTTAAATTCCTTTAAATCCACATAAAAGTTGGGGTAATAGCGTAATTACGTATATATTAGTAGAGCTAAAAATATAATAAGATAATTTAATAAAGGTTCAAAATTTGTTTGAAAAATCACTTTTATTCAAGCAATTGTTTTTGCCCATCATAAAAACGCACATTTTTGCTTGATAATGAATTCAAAATATTTTTAACTTTCCAAGTAAGCAAAAAACAAACACTTTTTATATGTTTGTTTTTTGTATGTATTCTTCTCATAAAAGAACTAATGGAGGACATCATATAAGAAAATGAGGTCATTTTCTCGAGTGTCTTCTAATACTAATTTCGGTATTTACCGGCATAATGATGTAATTAACAACGTTCTTTTTTATTGATCTGCTTCAAAAAAAGCGAAACAGGGATGAATAAATAAAATGACGAAAAGTAATTTTCATGTTAACGGCTCTCTTTTTGCTTTGTTTAATTTGATGGTAAAAAATTACTAAAGAAGTCTTTTAAAAAGAGCTTGAATTAATTATGAAGATAAAATGTGCGTTTTGAGGTTAGGTAAAAACTATTGTTTAATAAAAATGTTTTTTTAGACAAATTAGAAAAATTTATTAAATTATTATAGTATATTTTGAGCTTTAGTAATATATATATATATATATATATATATATATATATATATATATATATATATGTATATATATATATATATATATATATATATATATATATATATATATATATACTTTTTAATGGTATTGGGAGAGTTACTCAGCAGAGTACTCAATTATTAATTATATATATATTTGTATATATATATAATATGAAAATTCTTTTAAGCTATCAACTTAACTCTCTTTTGAATGTAAAAGAATTGTAATATTATATATATATATATATATATATATATATACAAACACATCTACACGTACACACGAACACACACACATATATATATATATAAATATATATATATATATTTATATATATGAATGATATTCTGTATCTTTTTCATCTGTGGATTGTTCTATACAAAATTCGTACTAAATTCTGACGTTTAAGTAATTATTTTTTCAAAAAACATATTTTTGCCTTGAACTTTCTTCATTTTTCGACCTTTCAACTTATTTGTGTCCTCGTCATCTGGAATTATTAATATATGTATGTAGTCCGAGCAAATACAGAAAACGCAAATTATTTTAGGTATTTAAAAATTAACGGAAAATAAACATTTGAATTTGAAGTACATCGCGTGGTGTAATTCAATTCAAATTACCTATGAACGTGAGTAAGTAAGTAATGAGCACGGGGTCTGGACATGTTATGGTTCATTATAAACATTTAATACTGCAATTTAAAAAAATTATAACTGACTATTATGAAAAGGAGAGAAATTGCATTCAAAACTTAAAATCTTTTAACACATGAGGATTTGCGTAAGATTTTATTATTTTTTTTATTAGAAGCTGTCTAACGTTGTTATAATGTTTGTTTCTATTGCTAATATTTTAGTCTGCTAATTGACATGTAAGTATGTGGGATAGGGTGCAAATAAAGTGTAAATGGTCTGCTTAACAGTTCCCAACTATTCTGGGGGGTAAGATTATATCGCCAGTAGTTTTATCTTTGCAGATTGGATTTCTAATGTACAGCCACGGGCTGACTCATGCGTTTTCGTTTCGGCCTCAAGACAACGTAAATGGGAACACCATGCCCCCTTGCCACCATCAAGATGCCCAGAATGCCAAACGTTTTAGAACACCTGCATCAAATCTTGTTTACTAGATAATTGACAGGAATTTGTGCGAAATATTTCGCTAAAAGGTAGACAAGATGATGCCGATAAGAGATAATGTCTTTCTTTTTTTTCGGTTAAATGGGGAAACCTTCTTTAAATTGAATTCAAACGGACACGCTTTAAATGGTAAACACAGCAATAGATTTTTTTTATAGAAATATGCCAAAAAATGTTTATAAATAATAACAGCAAAAACGGATCTGGGTAACATACGTCCGTAGCATATGCGCGTTTAGCGATGAAAATCCTATTCTAAACGTAAATGTGACAGACATAAGGAATAATAATCTCTAATAGGAATACGAGGACGCAACTCGTGTACAATATATATATATATATATATATATATATATATATATATATATATATATATATATATATATTTGTTATTGTTTATTATCTATGTACGTATACGTTTCGTCCTTAATAATCGGGACTCATCAGCATAGAGACATAACTATTCATTACGCGGCCAATTTTGAACAGCGAATAAACGGTGATAATTTTAACACTTTATACGGCGGCTTGATGTCTAGAGAGTTCGACGTTTTTAATTAAAGGAACGATACATTTATAGCTAGCGACGTCATGCTGTGTTAATACCACACTTACAGTGCTCTACTAGACGGGTTTTTCTAGGAGCTACAAATAATAAATACAAATAATATATATATATATATATATATATATATATATATATATATATATATATATATATATATATATATATATATAGGAAGAGAAGGATGAAGGTAATCCGACGTAATGGGAAAAGGAAAAAGGAAAACCAAAAAGGGATGTTTTTTATGTGTACGTTTCGTCTTTATTTATAAGACTTCATCAGGATGATAATATAAAGTAAAATGTCATGCAAGTACAAACACATATAGGGTTGACATATTAGGAAGAAGGGAAGAAAATAGTAGCCACTACTGGAGAAAACAATAGGGTTGACGTCCGTGCTTGGTGGAGTCAGTAGTGAGGAATGAAAAATAAATGTTTATGAAAATGAGTGGGGAAGAATGGAAAGATGGGGGTGAGCAAGGATACTGTGGCTGGTAGTAAGAGAAAGAGGTGGGGGATGAGCGGGAATAATGTGGATGGCAGTGAGTGAGGGAGTGGAGGGGTGGAGGAGAGGGAGGAAGGAGGTATTTGAACAGGTGGCTGCGGTCAAGACTGAAGGGGAAAATAGGTTGGAATGTATTGGGTTCATTGTGAATGGGGATGTATGTGTGGGGGTGTATGCAGAGAAATAGAGGGTGGGTAGAGAAGGAGGGGGCCTGTGATTTTGGTGGATAGGTGAAAGTCACGGTCTTAGAGAGCATTTGAGAAAATGAGGGGATTTGAGAGTGGGAGGTATGGAAGAGTGAGGGTACGAAAGAAGTTGTTGAGAGAGGGAATGGGTGAGGGGGAGAGAGGAGATTTGTTGTGATAGGGTATGAAATATTTGAAATATTTTGAAAAGTGAGAAAGTTTCATCGGCTTGCTGTGTTAAAAATGTGAGGGAAAAAGAATGAGTTAGAAAAAGTAAAGATTCATGGAGAAAGAGGATGGGTGTGTGTAAGTGGGAGAGTGTCATTAGGGTCAGAGATAAAAATAGATGTTATCTATGATCTGGCATGAGTCTTTGTTAAGTAAGGATGATTTTGCTTATTAAGGTTGATAGGTTAAATAAGCCATTTCGTTGCTTGATGGTGTTGGAGGCGGTGATGAGTGCAGTTTCCAACAATCTTCGCCGAGATTTGTTGTGGATGTATTTTGTGATTTCGGCTTGTTCAAATTTGAAGGCATGACCATGCTCTAGTGCATGGGAGAAATGTGCACTGAGTGGGGTTGTTGTTTTTTATGTCCCTTTTGTGTTCATTCAATCTTTTCTTTAATTCACGTTGTGTTTCTCCCACGTAAAATTGATGGCAGTCATTGCATGGGACAGTGTATAAGCCGGCATGGGATGTGGGTTTTTTTTTGAAATGTCTTGATGTGTTTAATGTTTGTTTTATGGATTGAGATGTGGTTTGTACTGTTGGAATGCCTAGTTTGTTAAGCGTGTTGCATATGGATGTGTTATTGAACTACGTGGGTAAGAGAAGGGGTCTGTCTATGAGAGAGGTGTTTGGAGTCTGATTTTTTTGTGTGTTGTCTCTGGAGAATATTTGGAAGGCTTTTTTCTTGGCATTTAACCACCAAAATCACAGGCCCCCTCCTTCTCTACTCACCCTCCATTTCTCTGCATACACCCCCATACATACATTCCCATTCACCATGAACCCAATACATTCCAACCTATTTTTCCCCTTCAGTCTTGACTGCATCCACCTGTTCAAATACCTCCTTCCTCCCTCTCCTCCACCCCTCACTCACTATCATCCACATTATTCCCGCTCATCCCCCACCCCTTTCTCTTACTACCAGCCACAGTATCCTTGCTCACCCCCATCTTTCCATTCTTCCCCACTCATTTTCATAAACATTCATTTTTCATTCCTCACTACTGACTCCACCAAGCACGGACGTCAACCCTATTGTTTTCTCCAGTAGTGGCTACTATTTTCTTCCCTTCTTCCTAATATGTCAACCCTATATGTGTGTGTACTTGTATGACATTTTTCTTTATATTATCATCCTGATGAAGTCTTATAAATAAAGACGAAACGTTGATGTACACATAAAAAAACATCCCTTTTTGGTTTTCCTTTTTCATTTCCCCATATATATATATATATATATATATATATATATATATATATATATATATAGAGAGAGAGAGAGAGAGAGAGAGAGAGACAGACAGACAGACAGACAGAGACAGAGACAGAGACAGAGACAGAGAGAGACAGGCACAGACAGAAGATATATAAGTGCCAAAAACAAAAAATATTATTCAAGAGTGAACATAATGTTCTATTAATACTCTATTTCAAATATTGAGCATACAGTATTGCATTAGGAATTTCCATGATATACCTGGATACCACCCTGTAAGATATCCTTGAAAATATAATTAAAAATATTTATTATAATTATATATATATATATATATATATATATATATATATATATATAATATTTAAAAATTAAATATGTATTATTATCATCTACAGATACCAGTTTTGCATGCTTATGCAATCTTCAGTGTAGGTCGAAGGATTCGAACTTAGTTGCAAAGTCACATTTGCAGCCTGATATTCGACCCCCAGGCCACCATCAATTAACATGGGAATGAAAAGAATTTAAACTCTATATAATGTCGAAATCAGCGGACATATACAGCAAAAATTAGTTATATAGTGTTCAACAGCAGAGGCCGGAACATTGCTTTAGGCTTAGTTTGACGTAAAGTCAATTCCAAACCCCCACATTAGTGTTCGATAGCTTCGGTAAAACTAGTGATTCTTACCATATATTAGTCTATCTTGTGAGAAAACATAATTTTTGTTTGGCTCATTTTTTAGATTTTAATATTTAGTCCTAATCGATATATTTCCTTCAAATTGTTATAAATATAGAAAATCGGAGGAGTTTTCAATCACACACTCAGATCTACTACCACTGCCACTTACGTACACCGGGAAGACTTTATCCTTCTAAATATTTAATAATTTATCTTATTAGAGTATAATACACGTGTACCCCCTGGGTATGATTTCTAATCAACCAATCATTATAGTTATCACGATTGACAAAATATTATTATTGGATGTACATCTATAATTAACATATACTCGTACATCACATTTCTCAATTACTTCTATGATTCCACTTTAATTTGATTTATAGTATTGTTTGATAGATTTTATTCCGATGTGTAAAACTTAATAGTTTTCATTGCATTTCTACAATTTACTGAACTGTCAAGACGTGCGCAGATGCAAACGAAACAAAAAAGGTGTAATGTTATTTAAACGTGTTTGTAGTTTTATGTGCCTTTACGAAAAATGATGAGGGATGAACGCTCCCTGAATCAATATAAGATTTACTTCTAAACAAGATGCTCTTTACACATTTTTTATAATAATGGATCACCACTTACCAAGGCCAAACACCACTCGAGAATGAGGGTTAGTGAGATTTTGAATGTGATAACGAAACAGTACTATGAATGGATTGTAAACTATGATTAATCCACAGAGCAAAATTGGACTTGCAAACGACCATATTGTAGTCTGTAGAGAAACATTCCCGCGGTAACGTGTTTCACAGGACGACTCGACAGATATTTGTTGACATTAGACTTGCAAACGACCATGTTGCAGTCTGTAGGGAACATACCCGCAGTAACGTGTTTCACAGGTTGGATGTTCTTTGAAAGAAAATCTGTTGAAGGAAGTTCTGTTTGATTTTAGTTACACAACGGAGGAAAGGAGAGTCTTTTGCAGTGTTGGTAGCAAGATGAGATGTTGATGGGAAGGTTTTACAGAGCGGAAGCAGAGCTTGAAGCTCAGTCGAGCACCTACCACGGACGCATGCGAACATGAAATCACGGATTGCACAGATAGAACGGATTTTGTAACTAGTTATACTATTTACACCTTTTCCTCATATTGCGTGTAATTTTTACAACGTTTCGGCCACTATAATCACCGGCCTTCTTCATTTTCATTTGTCGAAGTTATGAACTGAAACGATTTTATTAATTCCGAGAAAGTAGACTCTTCTCATTTCTATTTCCATCCCACACCGGTGTGTCTGTTTTATTTATTATTATTTCTTGCTCATTATGCATTCTTCACACAACTCATTACCAGTGATCTCTCACTGGCAAGAACAGCTCGCTTGCACGCTCCATGTATTTGCTTCGTTTGCTCTGGAAGCTTTGACATTTATTACATTTCAATTATCCATGCGTTGAGGATTGTTTCCTATGTTTTTTTTGTAGTCAATCCATGGCATGCCTATGGTATTTTGTTTTTATATTGTTACTTTCTGAACTATCTGTTGGTCGATGTATAGCTGATCATTTTCCCTTGTGTCGCTCTTCGGCATCATTTCTTTTCTAAGGAAAGAAGTCCGCGGCGACCAAGAGAGTAGTAGATCTGTTCTCTAAATTGTGCCGTTAGGATTTTTCACAGGGCTGGTAGACAGGTTATCAGCCTCGAGTTACTTCGAATATTTCTCTTTTCGCGGTATGTTCATTCCGCGTATTCATCTCCTTAGATTTTATGCTGGGTAGTGAATTTCTAAAACCCAAATTACGTATTCTGTGTGTAGCCAGGTGCTTTCCAGTTTGTCATGTTTCTAAAGGTCATTTTTGTGATTTCTTCATTAGGTTGCGTTTATCGTCCGTTCTTAAATTTTCTGACGATCTTTCTTCGTGATATTCAGCCACTCGGTATTTTTGTTATTGTCTTGTCGTTTTTCCCATATATTGTTCAAAAAGTGTTTAGTTTCAATTATTATTATTATTATTATTATTATTATTATTATTATTATTATTATTATTATTATTATTATTATTATTATTGTTGTTGTCGTTGTTGTTGTTATTATTATTATTATTGTTAATAATATTATTATTATTATTATTATTATTATTATTATTATTATTATTATTATTATTATTATTATTATCTGAATAATGGAACGACGTGTATATTTACGTATAACTGATATAAATATTTTTGCGTGTCTCCTCTTATTTAAATTTACTAATTTTGACGATAATCACATTTCTTCACTTAATATGGCAGATACATCGGCCAGTTTCCGCTTTAAACAAGGACATACATAAAGAAATTAGAAAGGATCAAAACAAACATATACAGACATAAATTGCGTGTCGTATTAGCACTATATATATGTATATATATATATATATATATATATATATATATATATATATATATATATATATATATATATATATATATATATATTCATCTATTTATTTGTTCAAATCTCCCATTGGTGAATGTGTACTTAAACATGTGACTAGGATCACTATATCTCATAGATTTGCGTGTCATGTCCCTTCTCAAAGTCTTATTTTCGAACATTTAAAACAACATGACACACATGCAATCAATTCCTGTAAAATAAACTCCGGAAATTCTAAAACCATTACTTCATAGAATTGAAACTTGAGATTACCCATTCCGGAACGTTTGGTTATTCGATCTCTTTAAACTCCTATTAAAAAAAAGTTGAAAGCGGAGTTATGGTATTAACTAATATAAACATGCGCTGTTTAATAGCATGTACTAACTTTCTTTCACATCTTAAGATAATAATTCATTGAAGTCGAATATGCCTGCGAATAGTGTAACAAGAATTTAAAAAGTTTATCTATCTATCTTAAATTTTTTTTTTTACGTAGTTCACCCCAAACAAGGCAGGCCGCCACTGTAGACGTAAGGGGCTACTGAGAAGAAAGAAAAGGGGGGAAGGTTGGGGAGTAAACCATAACTGGGATCTGCGCAGCGAGATCTCTGTTTACATTAATTTTAAATTTCTGCATGTCAATACTGACGGGGAAACAGGGTGGCAGGGAGGGAGTTCTAGAGCTCAGTAGCACAAGGAAAGAAGCTATTTAGGTAGAAGGCTCTCCAGCATCTGGGGACCTCCACAGTGAATTGATGGGATTTAGTTGATTGTCGAGTTGGTCTAGTGAATTTACGTCGAGGGGGCACTAGAGTAGCCAATTCATCGGAGCATAATCCATTGAAGTATTTGTAAAACAAGCACAAGAATGCTACATTGCGGCGATGGGACGGGGACTGGAGTTTGGTTGACAGTGAGGGACCTATTAGTTTTGCGACTCTTTTTTGGACCTTGTCAAGGAGGGAGAGAGTAGTAGATGATGCACCAGCCCAGATGTGGCAACAATACTCCATGCATGAGCGGATGGTGGCTTTGTAGAGATACAGGATAATGTCAGGTGTGAGGAGTTTACTAGCATGGTAGAGGGAGCCAACCTTCTTTGCAGCAACCTTGGCAATGTCTTCAATGTATGTGTTCCAATTCATGTTACTTGTGAAGGTTAGGCCGAGGAGTTTGAATGATGAACTCTCAGGTAGGGTGCTATTTGCCATGACAATCGGTGGTTGGAGAGGTTTCTTGTAATTATTGAAGGAAAGGAGCTTTGTCTTTGCGGCATTAAAAGTTACCAACTATTTATGACCCCAATCCACTACAGCCTGGAGGTCATTTTCTAAAGATTCAGCCATTGCTTCAGATATAATCACGTCTGTTTTGACAACATGGCGAGAGTAAAGCGTGGTGTCGTCAGCAAATAAACCAATCTCAGACTCTATGTCATCAGGGAGATAGTTTATATAGATCAGGAACAACAAAGGTCAAAGGATAGATTCTTGGGGTAGATCAGCATTTATGTCATGTTGCTTAGATGAACGGCCATCGAGGACAACCTGGATTTTTCTTTTGGTTATTAAGTAATTGCTCAGTAATACCGTATGAGCGTATTTTCAGGAGAAGCCCTTTATGCCATACCTTGTCAAAGGCCTTGGATATGTCAAGCGCTACTGCCCTAGCTTCGCCTGCCTTGTCGAGTGCGTGATACATGCGTTCTGAGATGACCGTTAGGATGTCCGCAGTAGATCGTGCTTGTCTAAATTCATACTGGCGGTCAGAAAGAAGGTTAGCATTAACTAAGTGCCGAACTATAGCTAGATTGATTAAGGATTCAAAGATTTTAGCAAAGATCGGCAGTAGACTGATTGGGCGGTAGTTCTGGGGATCGGTTCTATTCCCAGAATTATTGTAGACTGGCTATCGGGGAAGCAAGATTCAGCTAAGCATTTATTGTAGAGTTTGGAGAGGACAGGGGCCAGTTCAGCAGAGCATTTCTTTATTACTATTACAGGTATAATATCAGGCCCACAAGCTTTGGAGGTGTTAAGGCTGTTTATGATGTCTCTGACCTGGGATGGGGTGATGACCAGGTTATAAAGTGTGGCTTCGGTCCGCAATGGGAATTTGTGGAGGAGGTGGTTTTTTGAGTTCAAGGTGGAGTTAGAAGCGAAACGCTGGGTAAGTAGTTCAGCCTTATCAGTGGCCGTGCAAACGACATCATTGTGGTTTGAAAGTGGGAGAATCGTTGATTGGCTATTATTCACTACACTATTATAGATTTTCCAGAAATCACAAGTACCTAGTTTCTGTGACTGAATGTGTATTTTTGTTAACTCATTATACCTTCTCTTTTCTTCGCCTATCACGGCCTTGCAATTATTTCTTGACTCTATAAACTTATGTCTATTAGTAGACTTATGGCGGCCGAATTTACGGAATGCTTGTTGCCTTTCAGCAATGGCAGCTGCACATTCCGAGGTGAACCATTGGGGAGAGTGGGGCTTGCTAAGGAATTTTCGCATGGGGAGATAGGCTTCAATGCCTGCTTTGACCCATTCAGTTAATTCATTTCCACACTGGTCTGCAGGGAGTGAGAAGGTTTCCCTCCATGGAGCGTAACTGATGTCATCTCTGATTGACTCAAAATCAGCCTGCTTGTAGTATCTCGTTGTTTTGAGCAACGGTTCATCAACCATTTGGATGACATTTTAGGGTGATATGTATCATTAGCAGAATGTGATCAGCATTCCCGAGTGGGCTATGAGCTTTCGTCACACATGCCTCGGGTATTGAGGTCAAGAAAAGGTCTAGAAGTGAGGCTTGTTGGTCTACTTGATCGGGGAGTCGGGTCGGACAATCGACAGTCTGAGAGAGGGAGTGAGCTAAGGAGAAATTATACGTAGAGTTGCCGGCTGCGTCAGTAAGGCTGGAGAATCCCAACCAGTCACGGTGGTGGGCATTAAAAACCCCAAATACATGTATTGTGGCATTCGAGTCAATTAAGAGTGCTCTATCTATGCTTTCAGAGACAGGGTTTAGCAGAGTACAGTCCTGGGTCGACGGGGAGCGGTATAAGAAATATAAGTAACTGACGCTGTGGTATAAAGTCAATCTAAAACACATGTAGTCGTGGTCATCTGATTTTAACCTATGTTCTCGTGTAAGGGGGAGGGTGTTCCGGACATAAACTCCTAGCCCGTGCATATGTTTGTCAGAGTCTTTACGGTAGAGTGGAAGGTAGTGAATCATGTCAAAGTGGTGAGAGGAGATTGAGGATTGAAGGTTAGTTTCACTTAGAGCTAGGATATCCAGGGAGTTTGTCAAGAGAAAGGTTTCTACGTCGTTGATGTTGGTTCTAAGTCCCCGGATATTTGTGAAGGAGAGCCTCAAGGGCGGAGGTGAAAGTGTTTTTTGTTGGGTGTCTGGTTCAGGTTTGCTTTTATTTTTTTGTAATGACATGTTTGTTTTGATTATAGATTGGGTTGGCCATCTATCTATCTATCTATCTATCTATCTATCTATCTACAGACACACATACATCTCTCTCTCATTCTCTCTCTCTCTTTCTCTCTCCCTCTCTCTCTCTCTCTATAGATATATATATATATATATATCAAATACGTAAGACGTGCTCCCGAAAACGAGTTTTTATTTTCCTTCTTGTGCTTATATATATATATATATATATATATATATATATATATATATATATATATATATATATATATATATATATTTAGTGTGTGTATTTAGGCAGTGTTTTTTCATTTAAGGAAGGATTGTTAAAATAACATAAATAAATAATAATAGCAAAATTCTGTTATATATATATATATATACAATAATATTTTTATAAATATTAAATATTTAAAATATATGAGAGACATCGATGTTTCATGCTAACGCAATCTTCAGTCTAGGAACTAATTCTCAACGGTCGGTGGACGCGAACCCCGAACACAAATCCCCACTGATTCGTAGTCGGAGATCTTACCCGCAGGCCATTGCCAACCAGTTCGTAAATAGAGAGGAATTTTAACTGTAAATAGCGGAATTCGGCTACTACTATTCACCAAGCAGCTAAGAGTGACCTACGAAACGTCGGACCATGCATATAGCTATTTGTACTGCTTGTTATTAAAGCTCGTCGAAAAGTGCCCAGCCTCCGTGGGAGGGGGCTGATAAACAATAATATTTTTATAAATAAATATTAAATATTTAAAATACCTAGCGACATCGATGTTTCATGCTAACGCAATCTTCAGTCTAGGAACTAATTCTCAACGGTCGGTGGGCGCGAACCCCGAACACAAATCGCCACTGATTCGTAGTCGGAGATCTTACCCGCAGGCCAATGCCAACCAGTTTGTAAATAGAGAGGAATTTTAACTGTAAATAGCGGAATTCGGCTACTACTATTCACCAAGCAGCTAAGAGTGATCTACGAAACGTCGGACCATGCATATAGCTATTTGTACTGCTTGTTATTAAAGCTCCTCGAAAAGTGCCCAGCCTCCGTGGGAAAGGGGCTGATAAACAATAATATTTTTATAAATAAATATTAAATATTTAAAATACCTAGAGACATCGATGTTTCATGCTAACGCAATCTTCAGTCTAGGAACTAATTCTCAACGGTCGGTGGGCGCGAACCCCGAACACAAATCGCCACTGATTCGTAGTCGGAGATCTTACCCGCAGGCCATTGCCAACCAGTTAGTAAATAGAGAGGAATTTTAACTGTAAATAGCGGAATTCGGCTACTACTATTCACCAAGCAGCTAAGAGTAATCTACGAAACGTCGGACCATGCATATAGCTATTTGTACTGCTTGTTATTAAAGCTCGTCGAAAAGTGCCCAGCCTCCGTGGGAGGAGGCTGATAAACAATAATATTTTTATAAATAAATATTAAATATTTAAAATACCTAGAGATGACTCAACGCACGTGTGTTTGATGTCTGTGTAGAGAATCTACATAAAATCTAAAAGTGTATTCTCATGTAATATCTACAGGGGAAGACAATGAAAGTGCTCCCGAATCTCTACGTTACCCTCTATGTGCCGAATATCTACGTTACCCTCTATGTGCCGAATATCTACGTGTCCCCACCTCTTTATGACTCATTGACAAAGAACCCCTCTAAAACTACAAATAGAGATATCTGATTTTTTCTTATGAGTGTTATTTCAGAAAGCAAGTTAACGAGTGTCTAAATTGTTTTGTTTGGAAAGTATCAGAACGAAAATATGAAGTGTGCCGTTTCAATTCTACCCCACGAGTTAAAAAGATCAAATTATATTAAATCAAAGAATTATTTTTATTTTTTGATAGAAAAATGTAAATGAAATATTGTGGTATATTTAATACGTAACGCCTACATGAATTTCTCCCTTTCTCTCGCTTTCTTTATCACACTCTATATATCTAGACATATGTATATATTATATATCTCCTATATAATACGAGAGAGAGTGTATGTGGGTGTATGCCCGTTCGTTTATAGAAAGACAGAACAGACAGTCTTCGTAAAATATAAAGGTTTGTACACATATAGAGCTTTCCGAGGTGCTTTGTTAGGAAAAATAGGATTTTGCGCATAAAATAGGAATTTACTTATGAGTGTTATTTTAAAAGACGACTTAACAAATATCAGAATAAATTAGTTGGGACAGTATCAGACTGAAAACATCGAGTATACAGTTTTAATCTCCCCCGCGATTAAAAATAAAATGAAGCCAAATATCTTTTTCCTTTTCCTAACTAATAAAATGTAAGTGAAGAATTGTGGCATACTTAGTACGTAACACCTCTCCACCTGTCACTCTCTCTCTTTATCGTTCTCTTTATACCTAGATCTCCCCCCCCATCTCTCTCTCTCTATATATATATATATATATATATACAGGGTGGGCAAAAATAAGGGTCCTATTTTTAAAAATTCATAACTTTTTTATTTATTTATTTTTTTATTTATTTTTTTTTAGAATAAGTAACGGACCCCTTCCGAAGCAAGCATGAGCCGTATTAGCCCTAAGGAACGTACCCTCATTTAGAAAACATTATTTTTGCTTAAAAAACTCAAAACTGTGTAAAAAACAATACTTTAGTTTTTGTAAGTTTTAAGAAGTGTTTTTCGGCTAAAATTTGTTTTGTTTATTTCAAAAAATCTCGGAAGGGTCAGTCTACACACACATAAAGTTTGGTGAGTTTAACTTTTATTTTGTGGAAGTTATTCAAATTCAAGTTATTCAAATTTAAAGATAGGACCCTTATTTTGGCCCACCCTGTATATATATATATATATATATATATATATATATATATATATATATATATATATATATATATAAATACATATATATATATATATATATATATATAAATACATATACATATATATATATATATATATATATATATATATATATATATATATATATATATATATATATAATAAAGGAGAACACCTCTCCCTCTATATGCATGTCTACCCCTTAATACGACGACATACTAAAGGGTTTAGTTTAAATATAAATATATTCACATGTACACTTTGCATGTAAACATAATGGGATGAGTCCCACGTCTTTCATTTTAGATAAAGTTCATTAGCTACTTTAAGCTGCCTTAAAAAAGCTAATGAACTTTTTCTAACATATTACACAATGAAATTAATCGAATTATAAGCGTTACATTAAGAGTATCAACGTATATCTGAATAGTTCCGTGGGTAAGATATCTAGCTGTTAATATCAAGTTTGCTGTTTAAGTTCCCTGACTAGTATATATATATATATATTAAGTCGTTACAAAAAAACTGATGGCCGCCTGAAGCGCTGGGTTTTAACACATCATTTCAATACATAATTTGTAGTTTATTTCTGGTAAAGTTTAACATATATGATAATTAATTTGTTCTCTATAAGAAATTGTAACTTTTTTCAGCTAGAAATATTTTTGAAGCATAGAAGACCCTCAATAATGAACATGCTAAAACATGACCTTCGTCTTCTTATGTTGCATGAGTTCAATATTGGGCACAATGCCTCCGAACCTTCTGCCAATATCAATAGAGCATGGAGAGATGGATAAACAATCGATCGGACAGTACGAAGGTGGTTCCAAAAATTCCGTAGTGGAGATGAGAGCCTTGAAGATGAAGAAAGTAAAGACGACCGTGTAATTTTGACAGTGAACAATTGCAAGCACTTATTGAGCAAAATCCACGTCAAATGTCAGACAAATGTTTCAGACACTTGCTGTCAGCACTGCAAAAGGTTCACGTCATTTATAGAGTATTGAAAAGGTAAAAAAGCTCGATTAATAGGTTCCTCATGAGCTCAATGAGCATCAAAAACTGAGGCGGTTTTAAGTGTGCTCGATGCTCTGTCTGTGTAACAGCAATGGCCCCTGTCTTGACCAAATAGTAACTTGTGACGAAAAGTGTACCATTTATGATACCCGTAAACGATCAGATCGATGGTCTTATCTTGATGATTCCTTTCCAAAGCCAAAGTTTCAGCAGCAAAAGATTATGGTGACTGTCTGATGGTCTGCATTAGATGTTATCCATTACAACTTTTTGGAAAAAAATTAGACCATTACGAAAATTTACTGCAATCAACTCGTTGATATGGATACGCCCTTGCAAGAAAGAAGACCTGCATTGGTGAATCCACGTGGTCCAATTCCGCTCCACGATAACACACGACCACATGTTGCAAGAATGACTTTACAGAAACTCACAGACTCGGGATACGAGACTTTACCACATCCTCCATATTCTCCAGATCTCTCGCCTACTGATTATCATTCCTTAAGCACATTTTTAAATGGTAAAACCTTCCGGTATGAAGAAGAAGTTGAATAAACTTTCAAAGATTTTGTTGCATCACAACCAATAGCTTTTTATCAACGATGAATAAATAATCTTGTAAATCGATGGTCAAGATGCATAGCCGCTGCTCGAAGCTCATATTTTGACTAATTTGGATGCTTCTACTGTAAATTATTCATGAATAAATGTATTTTTCTGAAATCGGCTATTATTTTTGTAACGACCTTATATCTATATATGTATATATGAGGATAACACACACGATAGAATTATAAAATGAAAGGCCGTGGATACAGAATGTATGAAAAAAAAGAAAAACAATTAAACACACGAATAAAACATTAAACAAGATATACCGGTTTTGTTCGTCTTCATAAAAAGTGAAGATTTGGAATTTATTGTAAAAACGGAAAAATATATAAAAAAAGAGGCAAACTGGGCACGAGTATAACTATTTGAAAGATTATGCGGCGTTTTGGTTTTACATACCTCATGTAATTTTGTATGGTAGAAGTGAAAGCCTGCCTGGTATTAGGGGTCGGAAGTTGTAGTCTCGTGGATCTTTTGTGAAATAATTGACAGTGCTCTGACAGTTGATGCGAGCACTGAAATGATTTCTGGTTCCACAAATAATGCTAAAATAGCTGATTCTTCATTGACTTTGGTTTGCTTATCCATGAGTCAGGGTAAATAATTTTCATGTCCGATTGCATCAGTTGAACAATATCTAATGGAGAAATCATAATCTAACAGCATGGTAGCCCACCTTTGCAGACGGTTAGATGTATAGACTGGAATACCATTTTTGGATCCAAAAATGCTTAAAAGAGGCTTATAATCTGTGATCAAGGTAAAATGACAAATTTTTTGTGGTAAAAATTATCGCCAATTCTTCCTTTTCTACCTGACTATAGTTTCGCTCGGCAGGTGTCAGTTACCTGCATGCATGAGCTATTGCTTTTTGGGCTGCCATCGGGAAGTTTATGTGAAATGACAGCTCCTACACCATAATCATATAAATCAGAAGCAGCAATAATATTTATGGATATGTTATAGTGTGTCAGTAACATATCTGAAGAAAGTAACGATTTTACCTCATTGAAGACAGACTGACACTCAGTAAACCATTTCCATCGTACATCCCTTTTTAAAAGATTGTTGAGAAGTGCACAAACTCGATGTAGTTCTGGCAAAAATGCACTGTAGTGTCTAACCATACCAATGAAAGAGCTAAAAGTTTTAATATTTGCCGGCGCCGGCATTTTTTGAATGGCTGAAATATTTTCCCGGGCTAGCCCTCGAGCATTTCTGTAAAAATATATCCCAGATATTTGATTTTTGTTCGAAAAAATGTACATTTTAAGCTTTTACATGGAATCCATATTGCTGAATTCTTTCAAATGTAGAAATCAAACGTTGTAGAAGTTCATGTTGTGTAGCACTTGTAACGACGATATCGTCGATGAATGCTGCAACTTCTCTCAATTCGGTTAACAAATTTGTTTGTTGAAATATGGCTGAGGATGGTTTGACTCCGAAAAGAAGGCGGTTGAATTTTGTGTGTGTTGATTGTCAGAAACTCCTCGTCAACCTGTAACTGCAGGAAAGCATTCGAAAAATCAATTTTCGCAAAAAAAATTCCACCATTTAATTTTGCGAAAAATAAACCTGGCAAACGTAAGGGGTACTAATGGCCATCTAAAGAATTGTTTAATCCAGTAGAATAATCAGCACAGACTTCCATTAATTTTTTAAAAAAACAACATCCGGAGAAATTAGTTGGTTTTATTAATCCTTGTTACAGACGTTCCAATTTCTTGTTCACTACGTCTAGTGCAGCATAAGATACCGGGCGTTTTGGTCTGAAAATCGGTTTTGCGCCAGACTTTAATTAGACAGTTGACTTTAATTTTGTGCAAAATCTTAGACTCTCCTGAAATAACATTGTCGAATGTCGCCTTGAATTGTGAATTGTTTTTACATATCAGAAATAGGACAAATATTTAGAGCATTAAAAACACGCTTGAGAGAAATATCCCGTCTAAAAAAAGCAAATTCAAATCAGAATCATCAGATGGATAGCACGTTCCAGAAAATGTTTTTCTTTAAAGGACACATTGTAATTTAATTCATCCGTTAGCTAAGTTGTGCCGCCCGACGCACTTGGAGCTATATGATGTGTTTCTGTTAACACCGGCTTCCCAATATGTTCTCATGTGAGACGTGAGATGAGGGTAATGTCCGAAGACGTGTCAAACTTATATTAAACTGGATTGCTATTAACAATAACAGTGATAAATCTTCTGCGAGATTGGATATCGATGCTGAATTTATCAGAAACAGAATTTGAATTTGATTTCTTCCAGACTGTTTTTCTCTTAAATTTCTTGTGTGTCAAATTTGAATGACCTATGTGTGTGTTGGACATTTTGCCTTTCTGAGGATTACAAAATCCTTCTTTATGCCCGTAATTGAAACATACCTTAAACGAAAAAGAAAAAAAACGCGAAAAATGCACCACGGCACAATTCCAGCAAGCACCTGGAAGGGTTTCCCTTGTAGGAGGTTTTTAGTTTTTGCTCGTCGTGGATGGATTATTGGATTATTGTGTCGCGTTTAAGATTTAATAAACGTTGGCATTCCGCGGTGAGAACTTTGACTGTGACATTTTTATCCTGGTCTAGTCTTGAAAGTAAACGTGTACGAATGTCTGAATCCTGTGGAGATTGAAGTTCTGCAATTAATATCAGACATTTAAACTGATCTGTGAGGGATTTCATTTTAAGTTTTGCATTCACGTTTTACCCGACCGACAAAGAAAATGTAATCGTCGGCAACGTTTTTTGTCAGTTTTAAGCAATTATAGCGGACGTTGAAAAGCGATTGCTGAACACTAAAAATGTCTTCCAGTGTTTGAGTGAAGCTTAAATCATTTGCTTCTTTAGGAAGAATACAATTCATGTAATGCTTGTGCTCGCCTGATCCTGATTTTCTTAATAATAAACGTACATTCGCAGCGTCATCCATATGGAAAAATTCGCACAAATCATGAAATAAAATACAAATTCTTTAAATTTTGCAAAATCGTTGGTTATTTTATAGTGATAATCGCCTTGCGCAGTCAGTTGTTCTAAAATTGTTGATTCAAAGCACTTATGATTTTGATTTGTGATTCCTTAAATAACTTCTGTTGATTTGGTAAAATAATTTCCAATAATCTTGAGAAATCGCTAAAGCTTGTTTTATGCTTTTTTATTCAAATAAATGTTGTTGTTTTTTTAAATTTTTCTTCCGGTTTGTTTATGTTATATTCTGCGCCAGTGATGTGACAGTGTCGGTAGTTGAAGTGATCATGTGAGGCATATGGGACGAATATATAAATATATATTTTAATGAAAAAAATCTTCGGTATAGATCGACAATATATTTATTAATATATTTACAACTGAAATAGAATTACTTATTAGTTTAAACGTAATAAATGAAGGAGTGCTTTCTGAAATAAATGGAAGGGACATAACTCTTTTCAAGATATCTTTGATGGCAAGTGAGACAACAAAGGCAAAAGTGTCTTCTCTTTATTTTACAAAAGTCTTTTATATATTTATTTATTTATAGGTGGTATATCGTAACCTAACAACGTTGATTAATTGCGTTCTGCAATTTATACCTTTTATTTCTTTGGTCCTAGTTATTCCCTAGAAGTCAGCCTCCATGTTTCTCTCTGTCCAAATAAAGCACCAACAGAAATACTATGTTAGTGAAGAATGAAAAAAGAGCAACCCAACAGATTGTATTTAACGTCTCAATAAATCCATTAATTCTTTGTGATAGTGTCACCTGCCTACTATTTCTTTCTTTTTTTAATTCCAATGACCTTTACAAGTTTTCTTACTACAAATAGCGTCTTAGCTGTACAATAATTCTTTTTTTTTGTTTTAACCCATCGCTATACAATAATTATCTTTTAGTTTTAATCCCTCGGTATACGATAATTATCTTTTGTTTTTGTTCCAATGGACTCTTAAAATAGGCCCAAACTCTTTTTTTAATGGAAAATATATCTTGTTTTACGACAATTCATATTTGTTGCCGTCATTATGAAAACTTATCGATATGGAACAATTTTCATTCAATACCAATGGCTCTTCAATATGATAAAAACTGTCATTTGATGCTAATGACACATCGCTGTACACCATTCCTCCGTTAGTGACAATGAATCCCCGATATACAACAATTTTCTTTTGGTGCAAATTGCTTCTCGCTATACAGCAATTCTCGTTTTGGTATCGATAACCCATTCAGCCTACAACAATTGTATGTTTTCAATCACATAACGATCTTCGTCTGTTATATTAGTCATTAAATACCCGTAGAAGATCTAATTTTCTATTATACGCGTTAATGAATAATTGGTAAATTTCTCATCGCCTGTTATATATGTCAATATATTCCTGGGCAGGTCTTATGGTGTGTTATATGAGTGAATAAATACATGAGAAAAGTCTTACCTAAGATAACTTCGACTTATTTATGTCTAGATTTAAAAATGCAGCAATTCTAACTGAAATTATCAAAATAATTCGTCAGATTAAAATGGTCACTCTGTTGAACTTAATGATGACACATTACTGTTGGAGCTGATAAAAAATAGTGCTATTACAGCTGTAGAATTGGTGTACAAGTTAAAGTTTAAGCTATCTTAAAATATTGTAAAAGTGCTTACCCTTAAGGTTTTCCATTATCTGACTGGAACTTTGTGTGGGTATCTGCACCTCTCTAAACTCTTGTGAACACATATTTTAATCAAAAAAATAATATTCTGGAATTAATAAGTTTTCTTTCAGTAATTAAAATAAATATATAAATTAGTAAGAGTTCAATGATTGAACCATTGCTAACAAATTTCGTTTTTCTACAGAACAATTTAAAAAAGAATTTGCCGTGACTAGTACAAACTTTGCTTACATACGCTAAAACGTGTCGCTGAGCAGTAAGAGATTATTTACTAACTAGGTTTTGGCCTGTTAAAACGACTAACGGGGTGTAATTAAAGCTTATTAAGGACCAGTAAGTAATCATTAAAAAAGGATAATAGTAATTAAATAAACAACTGTATAAATAAATCGTACGGACATTATTATTACATCCGGTAAGTAAATAGTTAGGTATGTGGATGTGGTTATATATTTCTATGTACATGATTCACTCATAAACTAATTAACCGATCATTATGGATTTTAAAATACATCTGGTAGGTATTAGGGTGAGTAATGCAATCTTTATTTAGTTTAATTTAATTTTGTGCAAAGGAGGCAAAGAATTATTTCGTGAAAATTCAGATACCTCTGATTTTTCTAGAAATTATAACATGTAATAAACATCAATTAATAAATACCCCAGAAATTTCAGTTTCTTAGGAGTATTTAAAGGTTTCTAGGAAACATAATAAAAGCACAAGCTCTCATGTTTAAATTAAAATATTTCAGATTTGCATTAATATATTCATTAGACACCGATAGAGCAATATTCCCTGAACTTCAATTTATTGTTAAGGCCTCATTAGGCTTACGACTTAAGTTTTTACATTTTTTAGAATCAAAAACATGTAATAGATGTTGACCAACATTAGAATAAGGTTTCTAGACATAAGGTTTAGTAGCGTTATATGTTGATTTAAATCAGTGTAAGGGAAATAAAACTGGTAAAATATACTTTTTACTGGGAATCACCACTCGTGGGTTGAACTTTCTAATAAAGGTTTCCACTTAGTGTAGAGCATCGTTCTTCGTAATTACAATAGAAATCTATCGGTAACTCTATCGTAAAACTTTTTTTTTTTTAGTGAAACTTGGGCTATTATAATTATTCCTCCTGCGGTCTTTACATGTTTCAGTGACAAGACGTGCAGACGGTCAGGCGAATTTTTTTTCTTTTTTTGCAAATAATCCGACAATTCTGTCTGATTATTATTGACATAAGAATCTGAGCATCGATTTGCTGGTATTTACCCCCCCCCCCCCTCCTTTCCCACCCTCCTCCCCCACACATACACTGCGAGAAGATGTGACACAAGTTCTGAAAGTGAGTATTGAAAAGACGGTGCAGAAAAGGCGCGTGGACCCTGGCCAACAGAAATGTCTGAGCATCTCCGTTAGCATTCCGCAGTAAGAGCACCGCAGGCGATTAGCAATAAACGAACCCCTTTCTGAAAGAGATAAGGTAAATCTTGAGAGAGTGGACCTCCGATAACTTCATAGAACCATACCTCGACCCGACAGAATCACGGTCGCCAACTCAAAACGGTACAGAATCTGACGCACCGATTGTCGAGAACGTATCCTCCAGTTGTAATGAACATGTTTAGTCTGATCACACATATTTCAATTTTAATCAAATCTATTTTGTTGGGTTCGTATCCATTAAGAAACAACAACGAATATTCGTGAGATGCGGCTATTCGAACTACACGTTTAACAATAGAAAACGTTATTTCTAACTGAAGTCTGACAGACCGTGAACGGACCTATCGATGAGCAAAGCATCTTATAGAAATCGGTAGAAGTACAAAATACTTCAAACTAGTAAAACTCGTAAACCAACAAAAACAACAACACCTAATTTATAAAAACGCATTAGAATGAAATTCTCTACCGAACCTGTATAGTTCTATCGTGTTTAATCAGTTTGTAAGGGTTTTATATAGTTTTAAAAAGTCTCACAAATCGTTTACATACGTTTAATCTACGCGGGTTCCGCCATTTCGTTTGGTTTACGAGTTCTCGAGTGTTAACTATTCTGTATTTTTAACGAGTATAAAATCTTACAAATTGATTCTATGCAGGTTCGTAGACAATTTCATTCTAATGCGTTTTATATAAATTATGTGTTGTTGTTTTTGGTTTACACGCTCGAGAGTGTTAAACACCATGTACTTTAAACGCTTAGAAAATTTTACAAATCGTTTCCACAAGTTAAAACTATGCGGGTTCGATAGAGAATTTCATTCTAATGCGTTTTATATGAATTATGTGTCGTTTTTTTTTTTTGCTTGACGAGTTCTCGAGTGTTAACTATTCTGGACTTTTACGTAGAAATGTTAAAAAATAAGAGCGGCTATTCTTATAATGTGTCCATTTTATCTGCGCGTTAAGAGACGAATGTTTTAAACTTAAGCGTGACAGACTGACGGACAAACATCTTTTATCTCTGTTAGTCTGTCATTCTAATCTTTGAATTTTTATAAATATTCGTGAATGCATCTAAAATTCTATTTAAGCCTGACAGACCGATCAAGCCTCCCACAGAGAAAAATGATCAAAGTGTTAGTTTTATTTTTCGTTTTGGTTTTTGTAATTTCAAAGCAACAAATCGGACAACATATGCAGTTTTCAGAATTCTTTTTTTTTCCTGCTTTCCTATGAGAAAGGCGAACTTTCTTTCTTTTCAGACAGATAAGCATTGAGTGCTGTATATTTAGAATTAGATTAAATATTTCGTTCTTCTTACATGGAGATTTGCTGTCTGTAATCGAAAATGCATACTACTTCACAAATGTATTATGTCATTGAGACCCAATATCTGGTTCGTCATTGTAAAACATTAAAAGCAAGAACTCGCCTTATTGCCACAACTGAGAATAACTTTCCGTTCTTCTTCCGTGTGCCTATCATCAGACCAAATTTCCATGAACAGTTTCTTTCTAAGAACTTCTCATCTGTTGAACACATTACCAAGGAATTGCTTCCTTCAAACTACAACATGATTATATTCAAATCCAATTTTTACAAATACGCGTCATAAACCTTGATAAAAAAATCAAACTTTGTGAATTCTATTCATTGTTTTTAATCCTCTGATAATATGCTTCATCGTTGAACTAACAACTCATCTATCTCATTAATCCTTATCCTTGGCTGTTGACCTTGATAACTGGTGACACATTAATTAATAAAAGATTTCATATTCTCAGATAGTATTTTATTTTATTTGAAGACAGAAGTAATAATAATTTATCAATCAATTTTTCCAGGTATTTTGGGGGGAGGGGGAGGTCTTCTTATCAGGGGTTCTTGCTAGCTCAGTGTAATTTGGTTGTAAGAGACGGTTTGAATAGTCGATTCAAGTTTTTGGAATAAGATTTTTTTTTTGGGGGGGGGGGTGGAAGGCTAGACTTTCGTCACAATATTTTATGTGACATTTTTTTAATGCGTTTTGACTTGCCGTTAACTTTGTCATGAACTATTTCAAAACTTTTCTCATCTTGTTTTCTCATGTCTTTGGAATGATGTGTTTTTCCTATCACTATTTAATGAACGATTTCTCTGATGATAAACGAGGTGAAGATGAAGACTATGTATTTTTCTTGATTTTGCTGTGAAACGCGCGTAGAATGTAGAAAAAGTAATGAATTTGGAAAAAATAAACATAAAAAATAAATATAAGTATATAAATAAAAAAATAAACATAAAAAATAAATATAAGTATATAAATAAATTTGTTATGGTTATTGATTGGTTGTTCCTATGGTTATTTGAATGCAACTATATTATATATATATATATATATATATATATATATATATATATGTATATACATCACGTATTTTTAATTTTACAAAATAATTGTCTTTTAAATGAAATAATTATCCCCTTTAACCATATATATATATATATATATATATATATATATATATATATATATATATATATATATATATATATATATATATATATATATATATATATGAAGACTGGCCCTCTTTTTATATATATATATATATATATATATATATATATATATATATATATATATAAATATTTACTAAATTGAGAGACATTCGTCTGTCTATCTTGAGAGTCTAGATTATTCTACTATGCTACTAAAAGAAATGAGGGATGGATTCATTTCTTTTACAAAAGTTTCAGAAAAAGCAGCACTGATGAAAATATATTTATGGCAATATATATATATATATATATATATATATATATATATATATATATAATTTTATTCTAACAAATAACGGTATTCTTCGTGGTTAATATTTAAATATGTAGATTCTGCATACGAGAAAATCAAATACAATAGAATACAGAAATGTATGGTTCAAGGTTTAGTTGATTGGCCTCCGTCAAAATTAGGTTGGATATCCAGAAGCACGAATAAATATGTTCAAAACTTTTACAATTTCCACCGTTTAACATATCTGAAGTAAGCAGCAGAGCAATGTTTTTTATGATGCAGTATTTCTGTTACTGAATTAAGAGACACACACTCAAATAAAATCGTGTCAGTTCATAGTCGGAATGAATATCTTACAAAAATAACGGCCTATATTCAGACGTAGGAATATTACACAATTACAATTTTCTCAACTCTGTCAACAGACTTCAAATACCTTAAACAGTTGAGACGCTACAATTTACCAACTTATAATGCAGATAACATAAAATCATTTCATAGAAAATATAGTTCTACACAGCAATGAAGACAAACCGAACTTAAATACATACAAATATTATACACACACACGTTAACGGCTTTAATTTAGGCATATGAATACTACAATATTACAATTTTTTTCAACGCTTCCAGCAGTCAACAGACTTCAAACACGTTAAAATGTTGAAACGCATGTAAACGTTTTGAAGAAATTGAGTGTGTTTTTAAAAGCAAACAAAAAACATGTATTTTGGAATTGGCGTGCGCCTTTATACAAAATTGCAAGTGTAAAAAAAACCCCGAACAAATAAGACCTTGCTACGATGCTTATTTTATTTCATACATAGCTTTAGAATCGCCGAAAATGTTCACTTTGCCCCCAATAGAAAAAGTTATGCATCCTGGATGTCCAATTGAAGACCGAACCTAGTTTGGTCAACAAAATAGTGAGTCACAGATCTTTGTATTGTTTTCAATTTTCTCGCAAGCAAATTCTACATATATGTAATGAATAATACAAATGCAATTAGATATAGAACTTTACTACAGCTTGACGATTTTATAGATCATCAGAAGTTTTACATATGTCATTTGGTCTTAAACAGAATAAGATTCTGTTTCAAAGGTCTCTTCAGAGCCAAGTAATTAATAAAAAAAAACAAATCTATTCATATAAGATTCAGCATTCAATGTTTAAACATTTTTTAAAGTATCTCTCAGTTTAGGTATCGCAATCTCATCAGATAAGGTATTTAACATATAGTTATTCTATTTAATTTATGCCTAAACATAAAGCGCCATTCGAAAATCATTTCTTATTAAAATCAGAGAGTTGTTGAAGAAACCGCTGTTTGAAAATCTTTTTGTTTTGTAAATACAAAAGGGAAGTTGTAGCAGCCATCATGCGGGTCGACGAGAAAAACCGAGTTAGAGTTGCGTCATGTGACGTCCATCGGGGATTGAACCAAGAGCATTCGGTTTACAGATAGAATCTTGTGATTTTTGTGCGATGACGAGAGTTCACTAATGCAAATGTGCATAGGCGAGTTCTCGTTGAGTTAAAAGTAGCAACATTCTTTCTGGGAAGATCATAAAGATTATGTGACAAGTTAGGACCACGGCAAGTGTTCAGGATCTTAGGCGGATGAAATAATTTCTGGAAGGAAATAAAGCGAATTAAAATTTGTTTTTAACAACATACGATAGGAGAAAATGACAAATCAGAAACAAATGTTGATTTTGTTGATTTTCACGTATCGATGATAAGAATTAAGAATCAGACTGACTTCTTTTTATATATTAGACACACACACATTATATATATATATATATAAATTAAGAAATCGAAACATAAATAATCTTCAATTTTGCGATCTCTTACAAGCTGAAAGCGGGAAGGGGGAAAGATGCCACACGTGATTTTATACCGGAAATATTACGCTATAGTCACATCCCAATAGAGGTTCCGCATATAATGTGTAAGAAGTACACCAATAATAAACACATACTCACACCAGTCTACATACACATATCATATACAAGCAAATGCTTACACTTTAATATATATCTATACATGCGAACCCAACAAATATACTTAACAAACCACACACATCTGTGCAACAATATACGGAATTTTGACAGAAAAGGCTTCATGAATTGGGTACTTCTCCATATTATATGAAGTATTCCCGAAGTTATGCCATGGGAATTAGTTATCTGAGATGGTTGAAATTTTGTATGTTGGTTACTGTTATCAAAGAGTATCAGATTCACGTATGAAATTTGCTAAAATCGGAAGTTGAAAGTATTTCAAAATTTATACAATGACTAACCTTTCCGAGGTCAAAATAATATAAGATGCGGGACTTTATTGGCTATAATATGGGTCAAGTAGCGAGTCTTTACGATGAACAACACCGAAGTTATCGCCAAAAGTGTTACTTTCACCTTTTTAATAACCTTGGCCTTGACCTCAAAATAAAAACAATTTTAACGTATACCATGACCGATATTTTGACCAGATTTGGTAACGATTGGTCAACCGATGAGAGTTCGAGACTGTATCAAACAAACAAACAAACCAACAGATTCGACCGGAAACAACCTCCTTGGCGAAGGTAAAAATAAGATAAGGAAAGGAAGGTGTCAAAAGTATTGCGCCTTCACTTTAAAAGTTATGAAGAAAAAAATGTAAATTCTTTACACATACTCTCCCATTAATCGAAGCTGTAAGCAGAAAGACGTCACCAGGCACTTGTTACTGTGTACTAATAACATCATTGTGTCATTGTTTCAGAGATAATATTAAGTAATGAATTCAATTTGACTGTATTTTTTTAATTGGTTTACAATGGTGACAATCACCAGTGGCCACTGCGAGTAATTTGGATAAAAAAAATAATAATGAGTCACCACTTATGAAGGCCCAAAGAACACTAGAAAATAATGGTTTATGATATCATCAATTAGATGTAGAACGATACTACAAGAGGATTAAAAAACAATGGATGAAGAGAGCAGGATTTTAAAACTTAAGAAGGCGGCTCCACAAGTATTTATTGGCATTCAACTTGTTGTAGTCCGCAGAGAATCACACCCGTGTATTCTTTTCCGACAGATGGGAGGGAGCTCTGTTCAAGGATGTTCTGTTTGGTTCTAGGTACATACAAGTAAACGCGCATTCTTTCTGCAGCGGTGGTAGCTATAAGGTAGCTTGCTGTAAATGTTTTACTGGGGGAATCAGAAATTGTAGCCCAGTCGATACAGGAAAAAGTGATCTGAACGGCACTAACTCATGCGTTGCAGCATCACTCAATCTTGGGACATATCTGACCGTTATAGCGGTTGAGGATTGCGTCAGGAATCAGGTAAATTCTGGAGCGAAAGAATGATCACACCATTTTTCTAGCGACCTTAGTAACATATTTAATTAAAGTCTTCTATTTAGGGTCTGCAGTGAAAGTTAGCCCTAAGAGTTTATAAAGGCTTCCTCGAAGAGAGAGCCATTCATTTCAACTGATACAAAATGAGGATCTGAGATTTGCTGGTCAAAGTAGATAAGTTTGTTCTTAGAGGAAGTAAAAGTAGCAATCCACTATTTCCCCATTGCATCACGTTCCCCAGGATGGAAGTGGGAGAATCAGCAGAGTCTTGATCATCATTAGCTCCTCTAAGTGTTGCCATAGATAGTTGTGTCGTTTGCTGAGATGTCGACGAATGAAATCAAAATATGATTTTGAAGATCATTTATGAAGATCAAGAAGAGGGTTAGGCGCAGGATGGATCCTTGAGGCATGCCGATGCTGATTTCATGTTCTTCAAACATCTGTCCTAAACAACGACTTTTATAGAACTATCAATGAGATGGCTGCGAAGACATGATTCGATAATATTGTAGCTAGTAGGCTATCCTTTCATATATGTCGTGTTATCGCTTTAATAACGAAAACCCCGTCGTTAATCCTGTGCGATATTACAGTCAGTACGTCAGATGTTGATCTTAGAGGACGAAACCCATATTATTTGTCGCTAAGTAGATTGCTTTTGCTGAGGCAATTGCCAGCTTCTGGGTTTATAACAGATTGAAACAATTGACTCATGCCGCAAATGAGACTGAACGATCTGTACTGAATTGAAGAATGCCGATCTCCAGCATTTTCAAACACTGAGCAAATCGACGATGTTTTGGATTTAGATAAAAAGCATTTCTCGTTTATGCTATAATTGAACAGTTTTGTAAGAATATGAGCTACTTCCGGCTGAAGATCTATGATCACCATAACTGGAATGGTGTCTGGACCAGTTGTTCGGGTTCTTGATTAATTTGGCAACCCACAGGACAGAATTATGGTTGCCGTATAGAGTTTTCCGACTCATGGATAGAAATTCTGAGGGTAAGTGGTCATAGTCACAAAGTGTAAAATTTGGTGCAAAATTCCTTGTAAAGGGTCTGGCTTTATCAGATGACGCCAGGTCCATTTATGATGACTGGAAATGTTTTTCTACATCTGTTTGTAATACATTAAAAAAAAGATTTGTGCCCGCGCATGAGCGACAATTATATGCACGTGCTTGATTAAATCCTAAACGATTGAACGGATCATTATGAATTATGGAATATGTATTTTAAGTAACAAGATGAGTAACGTGGCCACATTATCTTTTTGTTTTTGTAAACTTTACCATTTAAAGGGGTACCCACGAAACCGTACCATACTACAAAGAAAGAAAAAACATAAAAAAACTAATGCTATATTTATTGCTTATACTCGTTCTGTAACGGGTATTCTCTTAGTATATATATATATATATATATATATATATATATATATATATGTGTGTGTGTGTGTGTGTGTGTGTGTTTGTGTTTGTCTGTGTGTGCGTGTGTGTGCGTATGTGTGTTTCTATGTAGAGAATAATCTTATAAACTAAGGAACGGATCATTATGAATTTTGGAATACATATTCTAGGCTACACAGTGATTGACAAGTTCACATTATTTTATTCGTAAACTTCAACATTTATGTGGTGAATATATATAAATTTAGGTATGCGTATTCTTTGGAGTATTTTAAAGAGTTTCTAGGGGGATAATATGGCACAATCTTCTATTTGAACATTAAACTATATTAAATTTGCATTAAATTTTATCCATTATAACTAGACACCAATTAAGCAAGATTCCCTGGATTTCAATATCTTATTAAGACCACTTAAGCTTAAGCCTTAAATTTTAGACATATTCCAAAATGAAAACATGTTATGTATTTTGATCAACATTGGAATAAGGATATTAGACATAATATTTAA
>OY744518.1:163086712-163166712 GCA_963556195.1 Sepiola atlantica | reverse complement strand
ACATCTGGACTTACCTACACTTTGAGCACTTCTCCAATCTGCTCCTACACAAAGAGTTTTTCTCCACTTTCTACAATTTCACCGGACTTTTTTCAACGGAAATTTACCACCCGGACATTTTTGCTTATCTTTTTCACGGAATTTTTTCTTTTCATTCACTACGTTTTTAATAACAATTCTCATATTTTTCAAATATTTGAACTTTGGTTTTTTCGAAAGCCAACTTATCCATCTGTATTTCTCCTCTGATGATAAGATTTCGATCTTTGAAAAGCCTTGGCTTAAGGAAAGAAAAATAAACACTAGTTTATTACTGATTACACCTTGCATTGAACAATTGAAATTTGAAATAAATTTAGACAATCGTCGCATATTTATCACTCTTTTTTCTTCTATCTCTCTCTCTCTCTCTCTCTCTCTCTCTATATATATATATATATAGTTTGTGTGTGTGAGAGAGATAGAGCGAGATTGAAGGAAAGAGAGAGATATTTGTTAATCTATATTTCTTGTGAATCGTAAAACTTTAGTACCTTGCAAAAAGAGGAGTAAATCCATAGCATTTACCAATGATATTAGAAACGGTTACTTTCACACCTTTAACGGAACTTAAGTATGGTTGCTCAAAACCACAGTTTGGGCTGTTAATTGTTACACCACTTCAACTTCCATTAACAATATGGCGATATCTGATGCACTTAATGCCCTATTGAGGAAATCTGTTTGGTTTAATTCTTTTGGGCTTCTTAATTTTATTCGATGAAATATTGTCGCTTTCTGGTTTTCATTCATAACAGCGCACGATCCATTAACCACACCTGAGTTCTCGTTCTTTGTCCCTTTCGTTACTTTTTTGTTGATTGAATAAACGACGTAAGAGATTCCGAAATCCTAACGATTTAATTTCCTTATCCGGTAAATTATTAAGATGCGTCCGTTCATTCTGCACGTTTATCGATAAGAATGCTATTTTAAAACTCAAGCGTGACAGACGAATGGACATGCCCTCATTTAGAGATGCATGGACGAATCTTAAATACTATTTCAAACTTAGGCATGACAGACTGACGAACATGTTAATATCAAATTTACTCGTGATGGTCCGACTGGTGCAAAAGAAATGTTTAGACGGAACTGCAAAAAGCAAACGAAAAACAACCACTGATTTAGGAAACGTTTATCGTTTTCAATTCTGCAGACGATACAATTTCATTTATTTATTTACTAGTTGAAAAATCCGTCCCGTGACGGTTCATGATAATCAAACACTTTTTCATAGAAGAGACGTTGCTAGTCTTTCTCTACTTTATCGTTATTTTCATGGCAGGTGCTCGGCTGAGCTTCAATCTACCCCCTCCCCTGTAAGACATTCATAACAAGAACATGTCTAGCTACACCCACTATCAATAATCCTCCCTCTCTCTCTGTCTAAAACTAAACGAAACTTCCATGAGAATAGTTTATTTCCTAGATCTACCCGTTTGTGGAACACAATACCGAGGAGCTGCTTCCTAGCTGACTACAACATGGTCGTTTTCAAGTCCAATATAAACAAATTTCATTTTGTGCCACCCTCTTTAATAATCAAATTCTGCCCAATTTCTATAATCATTACTAATCATCACGATGTTGTCTCACCGTCAACCTGCCACTCATTAACACTCATCCTTGAGTAGCCTTTGGCCCTTGATAAGTGGTGACTTTTTAGTGAAAAAATAACACGCACACACATGGAAACTTTCAGGAGTGTGAGTGATAGCGAATCTAGTACTTTTTCGCAAACCGATGATTTGACCACCTGACGATTTGATCAAGGGACGTTTTAAACTAGATATTTTAACTAGATATTTTAACTAGATATTTTAAACTAGATATTTTAACTAGATATTTTAACTAGATATTTTAACTAGATATTTTAAAAATACTGAAATCGACATTTTAAATTGAAATGTTTATTTTAGATAAAATTGTTATCTTGCCGGATTTTCACAGTCAGACCCACACAGTATTTAAGCTGAAAAATCAAATGTTGCTTCACGATGATGTCAGTCATGACTGCGAATAATATTGTATTGTCATGGGTCCCTTTCAAATATATCGTATGGGGTTCGTTCCGTTAATGAATGATTCGCTAACCTTTGAGAAGTCATATTGGATGCGATAAAACCTCTTGTCGCAGACAAAAATGTCACTCAGTCATGCGTGCGTCAGAGAGAGTATGTTGATACTGGCACCAGTGTCTAAGACAAACGTTACTCGAAAGTCATTAATGGAAATGGCGACCTTGGGTTTCCTTGTTGATGTAAGAATTCTCACCGTGAGCGCTAATTCATCACTTGAGTTAGAAGGGGGTGCATTTTCATTAGGATAGAAGTAAGGAATTTATCTTATCGGCTTGGGAATTTTGACGTGGGTGTTGGTGGGCAAGAACACGCTGTAGGCATACGGCTAAGAAAACGTTCTTGAATCTAAAGACGACATTGTGTGGTCGCGAGATAAAGTTTTTAAGGCGGAAATGGTAATCGCACCGGTCACTTTCCATCTCTACAGACGAAGCTTCCTGGTACGGTTTTGAAAGGAAACTCCTCTGTTTTCCAACCGATTGTGATTATTTCATTTATTTATGCATGTCTTTAAAAGATACTGGAACTCCGGCGACATTAGGACAGGTGCATAGCAAAGTTAACAATAGAAATAAGATCCATCGGCATTTGTGACGCTCACATAATGTGAGTCTAAGACGAATCGCGACTTTCATTTATTAATTTTCATAATTATGTCAATACTTTATATTTTAATATCATTATTTCATATTAATCTCATTCACCTCTTTCTGATTGCTGGAATAATCTTGGTTCTCATATCCACAAGGTTTCAGATGTAACGAGCATACTCCGGAGTGATCGAAAGGGACAGGATAGTTAATGAGTGTTGTTGCCTAGATGGTAAAATTATGTAGGTCAAAGGTGCGGGTAGACGTCGCGTTTAGAATGCGACTGCGATTGCTTTGATAATTTCGAGTGAGAGACTAAAATTTAAATTGTAAACATTTGATTGTTTATATTTTGAGATATGCCGGTTGAGGAATGTATCACGGAATTGCACACGTAAGTAAGCGATCGATAGAAGACTGGGAAAAACAGGAGAGAACAGGCAATCAAAGGGAGTAGATGTTCCGTTTTTGCTTGATAAAAATAGCAAGTTAAAAGGCATGAAAACACTCATATCAAAATTTGATATACGGCTTAAATCATCCCAAAGGTTCTGCACCCGAAACTTAAAACACACACACACACACACACACACACACATATATATATATATATATATATATATATATATATATATATATATATATGATAGTTTATGAAAATATTTTTATAGTAATTAAGCTACACAGAGGCTTCGGTTTTTCATTCCTGTAGGGAATCGTCAAGCTAAAATGCATTGAATCGCCGAACCTTAGTTTGTGAAAGGCTCTGTTATTGACGAATGGAAACATTAATCCGTGAGAAGAAATAACAAATAGTTTGATTCGTTAGCTAGCTAGACTAAACACCACGTGTATATATAAAAACACACGGTAACACGCGGAAGCCTATGTGTAACTTAATTGCCGTAAATTTCTTTTCATAACTTACTACTTAGCTCTACTCACGTATTTAGCACTGTTGAAGCAGTTAATGAAAATTGATACATAAAATATTATATCGCCTTATAACATTTTTTGTGGATACATGAATTAATAATATATATATATATATATATATATATATATATATATATATATATATATATATATATATATATATATATAAAAACAAGTAACAGATGAGAATAAAGATTGTAGAAAATAAAATATCTATGGAGTCATCAGTTGTTCAAAAGAAGGGGTTTGAAATGAATTTTTAAGATTATTATTCCTTCCTTAAGCCATGGCTTTTCAAAGAATGATATCGAGCTCTTACGTTTAATTTTGCTGTCCCTCCTTTCATACTTTTTCACATTGCCCGACCACTCCCCCATAATACTGCCATTTTTGCTTCATATTTCCATCCTTTGCTGCCTGTTTGATTTCAAATTGTATTTTTACCAGCTCAATCCTATTTGTATTCTATTTTAGTTCAATGATGGGTTTTCTTACGGCTAGTTATCTAGATTAAAACTACTATTTATTATTTCACTTTGAATTGAATAATTTCATAAAAATTCTCTTAACAAAGTATTTGGAAGTTTTTCTTATGGCTTTTAATACACCACTGACATCCTAAAGTTTCACGCACTGCAATTTTTTTCCAACTGGATCATCTGGGCTGCTAAATGGTTTCAGTTTTTCCAAAACTCCAACTGATTTTTACAACTTCAGATGATTGGAATTTACCTTACTTTGAACCAGCTACTACGAACTCTCATGTCGGTGAACTTTTGCTTTTTGCATTGTATATTTTTATTTTATATTATGTTTATGTTTATATCTTTTCAAATTGTGACTTTTGGTAATTTCCCTTTACCAACTTATCTGTTTGTATTCCTCTGACGATAACATAAGATGTCATTCTTTGAAAATCCATGGCTTAAGGAAAGAATAATAACATTTCTTTTATTTGAACCCCGTTGTTTTGAACAACTGATGACTTAATAGATATTGTAATTTATACAATTTTTATTCTTATCTTTTACTTGTTTATGCAATTCCACTATCTCGTATATCGAGAATCAATTTTTCATGATAGGTTCTACTTTAAAGGTATACATAATATCTTTCTTTTCCTGTTCTATATATATATATATATATATATATATATATATATATATATATATATATATATATATATATTTAGATTTTTCACTTATAAGATAGATTATTCAGTGAAAGACCGGGATTAGACCAATAAAAATAAGCTCGATGATACTCGATTACAGGGTACAGAGCATTTATATGTGATGTTTTGAAGGCTTACTAAAGCATTCCGTTCAGGAGACCAATCATCACCACAAAAGACTTTTTCTTTCACAGATTAATTATTTATCGTATATATTCAAAAATTTAAAGAGTTTTTTCCTACACGTGTTTCACTACCAAGCTGGTTCTTGCTTGGCAGGTCATCAGGGAAATTCAGTACCCTGATGATCTGCCAAGCAAGAACCTGCTTGGTAGTGAAACACGTGTAGGAAAAAACTATTTAATTTGAATATATATGATAAATAATTAATCTGTGAAAGAAAAAGTATTTTGTGGTGATGATTGGTCTCTTGAACGGAATGCTTTGGTAAGCCTTCAAAAAATCATATATATATATAAATATATTTTCAACATATTCTAGTTTGAGGTTTTAGCCGGAAGCGCACACGGGCAAACACACGAATGTATTCTTGTAATATATATTACAGGAATACTTAAAATGTATTCTCGCGCAGTTAAGTCTCAGTAAGTTATGTTCGTACTAGTCAAGGATACGTCCTCGACTTACCCTCAGACAGAGTCTGGGTGGTTTTTGATCAGGTAGTGACAATAATTTATGAGTGGATTTAAGATGTTGAAATAAACATGACGATATTTAATTTGAAAGAAAACGCTTCAGACTTTACCTTCTCTCTTTGAGGAGATATTAATTTATTGCTAATCGCCTCCAGTGCTCCAACCGGGGAATTCCAACGGGGCTGCTCAGACATTTTTGTCGGCTAGAGTGCACACATATCTTGTGCGTTGGTTTTTCAATCCCTACCTTCTGACCTTGTGTCACATCTTCCCGTGGTGGGAGGGGAGTAAATACCTACAATTGATTAGTCAGATAAGAGAAATCTGCTTGCTGTGCGTCCCAGTTAATCTATTTTAGATGTGCGTCTCTGGTGGTATTGACCTTAAACGATAGTTGTACTTTTTTAATCTGTTGCTCTTTTACTTATTTATTTTTAGATGCTAAAGTAAAAAGTGTCTCCGCCGAACCCATGGTAGATGGACATAACGTGCGGCCTTTGAAGCAAATGACGTCACGCTTAATTATAGCATCTCTTTGATGCGTCCTCGCGTCTCTTTGAGAGGCTCTGTCCGTCGTATGTCGATCGGTCTCTCACGCTTCAATTCGAAATTGCGTTTTGGTTACTAAACGCGCAGTTTGAACAGGCGCATCTTAATTTACTTCAAGCGTCTATATGAGACCTCCTCTCGTCAGTCTGTATGTCACCTTTGTGTTTGGAATAGCTTTTTTTTGCTTTGTCACGTTTAAATTTGAAATAGCTTGTTAGTCGATCTCACTGTTAAGTTAGGAATGGTATTCCCGTTCGTCTGTCATGCTTTAGTACCAGTTGAGGAAACGTTCTTGGCAATCAATCCGACAGTGGCTTTGTTGCTGTCGGTCTGAAGTATGGTTCTGCTCAGTCCTAGGAGGTCCATCCGTCACGCTTCACCTTTTCTCTGAAAAATAGTTAGTTTATTGCTAATCGCCTGAAGCGCCCATACTGCGGAATGTTGACGGAGCTACTCAGGCATTTCTTGTAGGACAGATCAATTATCTTAGTGCGCTGGTTTCTCCAAACCACGCCTGACCTTGTGTCTAACCTGCATCAGCAGAGGAAAAAGAATCATGCTGTTATTTGCGTCTTCTTTGCTATACGCGTAGATTGAACTGACGAACCTTAAGAATATACTTTCGTTGTTCACTTAATTAACTATTTTATTTTAGATGTTAATGGAAAAGTATCGCTTTCAATCCGTAGTAGAAAGCTGTAACTACCACCCCCACTTTATTATAACATACTTTGTTATGTTCGAATCGAAGGAAATTGCTTGCGATTAAAATTTACGAAAATACGATCTGACAGTTAAGAGTTCTTCATGGCATTATAATTTCCACCGACCAGTTCTGCTACATAAATATATTGTGCACTAGTGGGAATCGTGTCTAGGTGTTGCCCACGAAAATTGAGGAAACCAGGAATCGAAACCCAGCAGAGCTAAATTGACAGGAACATCTCGAAAGAGTCTTTTTACTATCTGAGTCACCACTTATCAAGGCCAAAAGCCACTCTAGGACAAGGTTTAATGAGACAGAAATTATTGGCAGCCGAAAGATAAGGAACACTACGGGAGTTCTAACAATGATCAATGGTATAAACTGCGTTTGGTTACTTATAAGACGGTCCGTGACAAGAATGTTTTCACATTGGATTTGAGGACGAACACGTTTGAAAGTATTTGAAAAGCAATGGGAACTCAGCAGAAGTGGCTAATGCTCATAACCCCATTATAATTTCCGCCTAGCAGTTGTACTAAATAAATATATTGTTCACTAGCTGAAACTGTGCCAAGGCGTTGTCCGAGGAAATTGAGGAAACTAAGAATCTATACCCTCAAAAATAAATTGACAGGAAAAGACAAGAAATATTCTATTTACCCATAATTCTAAGCCTTAATTCACGATATAAACTATTCGTAAAGGTGTTATAGTGAAATGAAAACAATAATTTAATTAGACAATAGTGAAGTAACGAGATGTCTTTTTGCCAAGCAATATGCAAATTAGATAATTTTACGACGTCAATTACATAAACATGATCAGTGTATTAGTAAACTATTGATCTCTTGTTGTGAATATGAATGTGGCGTTTTAATCTCACTGTTGGTGCGATAAATGACCCAACTTTATAAATGTACAGATTAGATTTAGAGATCATCGGCAAAGAATGTGCAGCGTTAGATTTTATTAGCAATCCGCCCCCTCACTAATGTGAACCCCTATTATATCATTGTATTAGTTGAAATTAATAACGGCGAAAAGAAAACAACAGCTCTGCACGAGTTCTTAGAATATTGCGTGAATCTAATTACGCGTTCGGGTCCGCCACAAATAACCATATAATTTTATTTCAACATAAAACCATAAAACTAATCATCGCTGGATAGTTGGATGGATTGGATTGAAATTACTTTCAAAATTCTCGTTGGGCGAATGTCACACTCTAGGATTTCCAAAACCACTTCAAAACCGACATTTTTTGCTTTTCTATTAATCGTGTGGATATAATAGATATCTGTAATAAAAATCTAAAGTACTTCTGCAGTTTACAGACCGTGTTATTTTTTTAGATAGGACTTTCAAGTTAAATTCAATTTTTACGGTATCTTTTGTTTATGAAATTGTTAGGTGAAATTACAGATTAACAAATGTTAAGAATGAGTTTCTAAATAATAATATTATTATTTCAAAACAGTTAGTTAACTGCAAAGTACAAAATGTAAATAATATTTATATCAAAATGGTTATCAAATAAAATAATATACGATTTCCGTTTCTGAATGACAAATGAAATAAAAGAAATACATAAGTATCTACAGCATTTGCCTTTTAGCTAGGAGCAAATTGTAGCAACTGTTCTGGTACTGCACTTAATCTTTGCTGTCCTCTGTCGGTAAAGCAGAAGTCCTTCTAGACTGAAGCAATTTTTAGTTTTGTCTCTTTCTTGGGAGCTAGATTTACCCCACATTAAAAACCGACCTTGTGTCTAACTCTATTCTCGTGGGGAGGCAAGTAAATAGGAACAATGTTACACACAAAAGAAAGTACATAGTTACTTATAGCCGACCCTGTATATATTCAATATTCTTCACTTATAAATTGTTCAACGGAGCATTTTTTATCCACATGCACATTGAATTATTTTCCGTTATTTCTGTGTGGCATTTTATATGTTTTATTCCCATTTGGCCCGGAAACTGACGCATTATTTTAATAATAAAAACATGACCGGATCTTTTAAAGATGCGTCCATTCAAAGTGCGTATTTAGATGTAAATGCAATTTAAAACCGAAATCGGCGAAAGTGTTTTTAAAATTAAAGTTTACAGAAAAATGGAAATGCTATTTCAAGCTAAAGCAACGAACATGCTTTCTTAAAACTAAAACTTGCAAAAGAAAATGCTATTTCAAGCCTAAGCAACGAACATACTTTTAAAACGAAAGCTTACAGACAAACAAAAATGCTATTCCAAACCAAAGCAATGAACATGCTTTCTTAAAACTAAAGCTTACAAAAAATGCTATTTCAAGCCTAAGCAACGAACATACTTTTAAAACTAAACCTTACAGACAAACAAAAATGCTATTCCTAACCAAAGCAACGAATATGTTTTTTTGAACTAAAGCTTACAGACTAATTAAAAATACTATTACAAGCAACATGTTTTTTTAAAGCTAAAGCTTACAAAGAAAAATGCTATATCAAATCAAAGCAACGAATATGCTTTTACAACTAAAGCTTACAAACAAACAAAAATACTATTTCAAGCCAAAACAACAAACATGCTTTTGAAAACCAAAGCTTACAGATAAACAAAAATGCTATTTGAAACAAAAACAACAAATATGCTTTCATAACTAAAGCTTATAGATAAAAAATACTATTTACAGCAAAAAAACGAACATGCTTTTTAAAACTAAAGCTTACAACAAAAAATTATATTTCAAACCAAGACTACGAACATGAAAGCTTACAGATAAACAAAAATGTTATTTCAAATTAAAACAACGAATGCTTTTGAAAACTAAAATTTACAGATAAACAAAAATACTATCTCAAACCAAAACAACGAAGATGCTTTTAAGAATAAAGCTTACAGATAAACAAACATACTATTTTAAGCAAAAGCAACGAACATTATTTTTAAAACTAAAGCTCAGATACAAACAAAAATGTTCTTTTAAACTAAAACAGCGAACATTCTTTTAAAACTAAAGCTTACAGATAAACAAAAATACTATTTAAAGCCAAAACAACGAACATTCTATTTAAAACTAAAGCTCAGATACAAACACAAATGTTATTTTAAACCAAAACCGCGAACATTCTTTTAAGATTAAAGCTTTCGGATAAACAAAAATACTATTTTAAGCAAAAACAACGAACATTATTTTTAAAACTAAAGCTCAGATACAAACAAAAATGTTCTTTTAAACTAAAACAGCGAACATTCTTTTAAAACTAAAGCTTACAGATAAACAAAAATACTATTTAAAGCCAAAACAACGAACATTCTATTTAAAACTAAAGCTTGCAGATAAACAAATAACCATATAATTTTATTTCAACATAAAACCATAAAACTAATAATCGCTGGATAGTTGCGTGGATGGATTGAAATTACTTTCAAAATTCTCGTTGGACGAATGCCACGCTCTAAGATTTCCAAAACCACTTCAAACTCGACATCTTTGCTTTTTTATAAATCGTGTGGATATAGATATCTGAAATAAAAATCTAAGGTACTTCTGCCATTTACAGACCGTGTTATTTTTTAGATAGGATTTTCAAGTTAAATTCAATTTTACGGTATCTATTGTTTATTAAATTGTTAGGTGAAAGTACAGATAATAATTTTAACCCTCTCTCTTGCAACCTTTGATTCTTTTTTTAACCCAATTGTTAGTATTTTCTTCTCTTTTCACTTCACGAAGAAGAATCTTATTACTTTCATAAATATATTCATTGTCAACACTAAGTAGACTTTCTAGGTAGATACAATCGATCTGAATCCCATGTCTTTGCCAAAGCGGCATAAATTGTAAGCATTTTCTGTGTTTTGTATCCAAACCTTTTAGTTCATCTACATTTCAGTCAAGTATACCAGCGGTATTTCGAATGATAGCTACTGCTTTGACATTGATAGCATAGTCTGTGGAACTGCAATTGAAGAATAACCCTTACTCTTTTATTGTACATAGCTGTGACCTGGTTTTTCATGTTCTTGTTTTTAATCTTATCTGCCTCCAGTATTCCCAAGTATGTGTAGCCCTTTTCACCGTCTATATTCTTTATCAGATCTGTTGTTGGGAGTTCAAGGCTATCTAAGTGGACGAGTTTACCTCTTTTAAATAGCACATTTAGTGATTCCAAATTCCATTCGTATGTCATTACTAAATAATTTAACCGTATTCATTATGGCATCAAGTTGGTTTTCATTCTTTCCAAAAGCTTTAAGGTGATACATGAATAGTAAGTGGTTGACTGTAGGGAGTCCTTTCCCAAGTTCATAGCCTGCCTTCACTTTACGTAAGAGAAGTGTTATTGGGATCAAACTAATGACAGAAAGCAAAGGGGGAAGACTATCGCCCTGGAAAATCCCTCTCCTGATTTTCACTTTACCTAATGCAGCACCTACTGAAGTTTAATTGGGTTTCCAATTCTTTATGCTATTCTTTAAAGCTGTTTGAATCTTGGGGATAATTCCAAAAATCTTCAAGCATTTGTGTATCCATGAATGATGCACCATGTCAACCGCTTTCTTATAATCTATTCACCTATAGCAAGGTTAGTAGTTCTTCGTTCGCAGTTTCTCAGGATCATTTTATCGACTAGAAGCTGATCTTTGGTGACATGTTATCTTTTTCGGCAGCCTTTCTCTTCCTCAGGCAGCAAATTGTTTTGGTCCAAATGATCATAAATACTTTCAGACAATATGCTAGTGAAATATTTCCACATAACTGAGAGGCAAGTGATTGGTCTAAAGTTTGTCACTTCACACCTTTTGTCTTATCTTTTATGATCAAAACTGTAGTGCTCTTTGTCAGCCATTCAGGGAAGCTATCTGTCGACAGCTTTAGTATTACTTAAGTGAAGACTAGCCAATACTAAAATGAGTGACTATTTTGAAATACCATGTGCTGTATGTGCGAGGGCTCTCTGCTTATCCCGACTTCTCACTGTCACTGGAATCAAACAATGCCGGTAAAGAGAAGTTTGGTTGAAGATTACGCAACTTTGTTTCACTTTATATTTCGATCGTAGGCACCGTTACAGAGGGTGTCCATTGTCTCTTTAAAGACTGAACGTAGGCATGAAATATATTATGCATATACACATAAAATTTTCTTGAATCTCCAAAAAATGTCCTTGTAAATTCATTGTTTATCATTACTTCGGAATTCTTCCTTTATTCATAGCTATTTTGAAATCTATTTGGGCAATTTGTTCCTAACATATGATACTCTATTAGAAAAACAAATCTTGTTTAGTTTTTGAAATCTTTCTCGCCAATAAATTTTCAGTATTGTCGGGATTTGGTTGTTGTCTTTTGTTATTTGTACTATTTTATGTACGAGTCGTTTTCCATTTGAACACAATCTCCCACATTATTTACGAGGCTTTAAAGGGCCGCAACTTGATCGCACATTTGAGCTGCAGTCTCAGCCGATCCTATTGGATAGTTAAGTCCACAGAAGGAAAACTAAGTTTGTGATTTATGCCTCTTTCGTGGGTACGCGCGCTTTAATGGATACCCACGCTAACCATGGAATAGGTTAAACCGGGTTCAAATCCAGTGGAAACAATCTCGTTCACTATACTGTGATACCCGTTCTTACGAAATTATCTCACACCAAATAGGATGTTGATTCGTTGATTCAGACAAATGTCTGACATTGCAGAAACTCATACTATTACCAGAATACTTGTCATAATTAGTAAGGAGTCTCAGATTTTGGGTGATGACCCCCACCCCCCCAAAAAAGTAAAAGTTTAAGTGAAAATATTGCCTTCACTTAGTATGACATAATTCAAATACCATCTCTTCATTAATAATGGAATTTTATAATCATTGCTGAAAACAATTAAATATAGATTCTCCCTGAATCTGTATGATAATACGCTTGTACTCCCGTCTGTATGTACTTTTTCACTTATCACGCCGATTTAGAAAATGAGATCGTTCGATCAACAATCTGTATAATAAAACGTGTCTACATTCGTTCATATGTACTTTATTATTTTCCTGGCCCATTTAAAAAATAAAATTGCCGAACTAAAGTGATTGAGAAATATCTGATGTCGCTGTGTGTCAGAAACTTTTTCCCAAATCAAATAAACCATCATAAATAGAATTCTGTCATCCTGCCGTCTTAAAGAATGAAAAAAAAAACATATTCTTCACATTCTTTTTATTTTAATAATTTGCTGTTACAAGAGGCGACATCACTTGGAGAAGGTGCACTATTCCTCGTATAAGCAAGTGTGGGGTACCCATACCGAGAAAATATGTTTTGGGGCTTCAAATACTATGTTTCTTAAATATTTGGTCAGGGTTTACTTGTAAGGTGAAGTATCCTCATTGCAGGTTGTCCCGGCAAAACCCTGTACAAAGAGGATGATGTCTTGTAGTTATTCAAATACTCTTCTTTTCTCACTTAATGTTTAATTTTACTTCAGTCGAAGTTCTCAGAAATCAAGGGGCCCCTTCCTGGGGCTAACACTTGATCTCTATATAAGATACATAGATACCCGAGTATTCTATTAAAATTCTCTTTTATTTCTCAAGCATTGAGTTAGTAAAAAAGTAAAGAATAATTTCTTCTCTCCCCAACTGATCAGTCAATATGTCATAGTATATCTTTCTTGTCGTCTGTTGGTCTTACCGGATTCCAGGACAAGAATTCATCTAGTCTGGTGGAGTATCCAGCACGTGGTATTACTTGAGGTAACATCACAAGGAGAAGATGCACTATTCCTCATACGAGGGGATCTTATTTGTGCTGCGGATACTATATAATTTGAATATTTGGTCAGGGTTTACTTGTAGGGGTAAGTATCCTCATGGCAGGTTGTCCTGACAAACCCTTGTACAGAGAGACCGAAGACACTCGAGGACAGTGTCTAGTAGGTTTCCAGTGTGTGAATATGTGTGAACGTCTGCATGAGTTGAGTAGTCATTCGCTTCCCTGCCCTTCGAGGCAGAAGTGGAGGGGTGGAGGTGAACGTAATATCGTGTTCGTTGACTATTTTATTTATAGCTTAACTGTCTCTGTAGAATTTTGGTTTTAATTAGAAATTTTAATTTCGCACAGGCTCGATAAGAGAATATTTTCGAACGAGCAGAAATCCTTTACATTGGTTGAGAATTGTGGACTTTACACATTTATCTGAAATAATCTTTTATTATTTCGGAGACGGCCGACGTAGAATAGGCAATTGCTTTGACTGCATTCCAGTTCCAATAGATACAGAAAAGAAGAAACGAAAAGGAACGAGGAAGCTAAACCAACAGAGAACGAAGGAGAGTAGCTTATACCAGCAAGCAACTTTTTACGTTTGTATTGCATCTCTACCTCCTCACACAATTTTTGTAGATTTAAAGAATTTATTATTATTCAAGAAATGACAGTAAAGTTACTACAACAGTGCGCCTGTTGATTTTCTTCTTTAGTTATCCGTAGACAATATCTCGTTTATATTTATCAGTTACTCAAAGAATATTACATTCTTTGCGATCCCTTTAGAGGGCTGCAACTTGACTTTTATAAAAAAAACTTTTACTCACCTCTAAATAAGGCATATTGCCGTCTTTAACGATTTGGGTAGGAGCAAAATGTAGTACCTGTTCTGATGCTGCACTTAGTCTTTTGAGTGAGACAAAAGTCTCTCTAAACTAAGTTCATTTTCATTTTGGTCCATTTTTTTAGAGAGGGTAGCTAGATTTTCCTCACGGGAGGCAAGTGAATAGGAACAAGATATATTGCAACTGAGACACAAGGAACTATATGATTAGGTGCAGATTTATAGAGCGACACTCTATGTGGAGAGTTAGACAGCACGATCTTTGTTCACATTACATTTAAATTTCTGCATGTTGGGGAAACACGAAGCAGGGGAGGATCGCAAAAGCAAGTGATCCGAGAAAAGAAGCTGTTGGAGTAGAACATTTTCCGCTTTAGTTGGGTGTCGAATCAATTCTGTTTTGATATCTGAGGAGCCGTAATCGGTTATGATTCATTTCTTTTTGTACAGTTGAATTGGACACATTTTCTCGTCAAGTTAAGTACATAGCAGCGATTACACGCTGTAGCATAGAGCGTACAGTGTTTTGATTTTTACAACGCTATCATTGTCTCTACACTTCTGTATGGTTTATATTATGAGATGATATACAAATAAAATAGATTTTGCTAATTAAATAGACGTTACTTGATCGTCTAGTAAGTTTGAAAAATGCTCTTGAAAGCCATTATTTGATCGTCTCGTAAGTTCTAGAAATGATGTTGATAGCCCTTACTTTATCGTGAAAATGTCCTTCAAATGCTGTTGATAGCCATTATTTGATCGTCTCGTAAGTTCTAGAAATGATGTTGATAGCCCTTACTTTATCGTGAAAATGTCCTTCAAATGCTGTTGATAGCCGTTATTTGATTGTCTAGTAAGTTTTAAAACTCCCTATATATCTGTAATTAAACAGAGACATACACTTGGTCACAAGTGAATTACAAATACAAAATCCATACATTATACTTCATCATCTTCGTTCAACGAGTAAAAAAACAGGTGTTTTGTAATTCAGACGTTAAATGTTTATATATCTTGACGGAGAATGTTGATATCGAAAATCTTTTAGTCAAGACAAAGAAATGTTATTATAAGTTCATGGGTCTGGACGAGGAAAATGGTATTAAGAGTCCATAAGAGGAGAATGTTCGTACGTAGATATAAATAAGAGCTGATCAGCTCATATATAGACAGATTTGGGAGGGTCCTACTAACCACCATCTTTAACATTTTATTTTCATCAATATCTGTTACCTTAAACGATTAATTTGGCCTTGTGCCACATCTTATTTTATAAAGAAACTTTACTATAATGTGAACGTTTTTGTAAAATTTTAAAAATGAATAAAATCTTAAGAAAGTAAGTCCACGTGTAGCAGTTACCTCCTCCTTTCACACATAACTGCACCGGCTGGCCGTCAGGTGTCGCTTATTCACCGACAGGTGGCGCTGAATGGCTACACCAGAGTTATCTGCCCTTCTTGGTATAAAAGCCGGTGTAAACACAAATCACTCTCTTTTTCATTCAACAGCCTCGCAGAGACGTCCCCTTGGCACCAGCTGGGACGCATCGCCGAGAACACAGACGAGGAACATGGAAAAGCTCTTTCTTCTGCTACCGTCGCCTCACTCGGAGACTACTACCATCTTCACTTGAAGAAACCCCACGGGCAGCCCGGAGAACCATTACATTTTTCTTCTTCCTCAACCGGACACTGTCCAACTCTCTCTTCTACCTATACAAAACGGTATAGGTATCCTTGAGTCAATAAAACCCCTCTTTTTTGTTGCATGTTACCCAGTTGTTCATTCAATTCATTTCGTGCGATAAATGTGAGGAAGGGACAAACTATCCCTTCCATTACACACGTGCCAACGTCAATAGCCAGAGACTAAAGGCGGGGTTCGTTTGTGCGCAAATCAAGATTTGGTAGTCGGATTGAAAAGCGTGAACGCAATTTTTTTAAATAACTGAGAACAAGTGCGCGACTCCAGGAGAAATCTTTTCTGATTGGTTAAATCTCGACATAGGAAACCAATCGAAATTAAGCATCTGCTCCAATCAGTACCGAGTATTCAAGTAAAGCCAATATTTTAGATATCGCCATTATGCGGCTGCTGCTGTTGTTTTTGTAGTAACTATTACCGCTACTGATTTCGAAACCACTCATCTGCGTTGTTGTTATTGTTGTAGTTACTACTGCTACATATCTATTGTTTATTAGCCATATTAGCCGAAACAAAAATACATGTTGTAATGACCAGCGAGAACAGTCGTAACATAAGAAAGCTTTATTCAGCATAAACTGTCAATATTAGTACAATATTAGTGCTTATAGTGTTTATATCGTTAAGACGAACAGAAGAGTTCTCCAAAGGGAAGATAATTTAGAATAGGGAAATTATTCGTAATTGTTCATTACACATGTAATAAACTTTCTCATTCAATGTTTATACACGCGTACACGTGTGCATAAGAATTGAATAAAATCAATACGATTAATTACAGCCATATTTCTACTTTACACACAACTGTGAGAAAATTACATAGCTTTCTCAATAGTATTAATACGTAAATGAACGCGATAGTATTTGAACTTGTCATTACTGATTTCAGAGGCCGCTACTGCATCACTTAATCAAACCACCTAGCTATTTATTACTTTAAAAATATTTTTTAATAGAACTTATATCAAATTTACCATTTTATAGTGGTCTTTTGTTTGCTACGGGTGTAACCGCGACTAAATCCAAGGAATAAACAACCGAAAGTAATAGAATAAATGAAGCATAAACCTTGCCTTTATTACTTTGGTAATCTAATATAAAAACAGAATCGACTACAGTTGCAACTAGAAATTGCGATTCAGTTTCAGTCCTCTAAAATCCGCGTAAAGAACGTGGCATCTTTTGTTAAAATGACAAGTATAACGGAGAAAGTATTCACCATTAACAGGTCGAAGTTTTAAATGTCGAGCTAATAAATCATTACAGAGAGAAACGTACACTTGTATATAAAAGACTAGTTCGAATACCCACCCCAAGAAAGGTGTGTAATACTCAGGCACTATTGGACCCTATTGCCATAACCAATAGCAACAACGTTTAAACATTCCCGACCTAACATTATCAGGCAACATGAAGTGGGGTAAGTACGTAGAAGATGCTGCCAAGTCTGCTGCAAAAGAAGGTAGGCGACCCGTACCCTGCTAGAAACACTCGCGCATGCCAATATAATATACCTCTATAAAGCCACCATTCGCCCACGCATGGCATATTATTACCACATCGAGGCTGGAACACCAATCACTAACTTCTCCCTCTTGGATAGGGGACAAATAAGAATTTATAACCTAATAGGTCCGTGCTGTCTGCTAAGCTCCAGTTTGTGTCGCATCGCCGCAGTGTTGCATCCCTGTGCTTATCTTACAAGTACTTCAACTGAATGTGCCTTGATGAACTTACTGCATTTGTACCCCGTCAACTTAAATGCTCCCTACCTACCTGATTAACAGCAAATTCCCACCCCTTCACTGTAGAAGTCCACAGATTATGTTGGAAGATTTTCTACTCTGAAAGCTTTTTTGCCTCGGACCGTCCTTGCATTTGGAATTCCCTTCTTTCTCTCTATTTTTTCAACTGTACCAATATGCAGAAATTTAAATGTAATATGAACAAATATCTTGCAGCACAACCTCTTACTCAAATTGTCCCCCTATAGATCTGTTCCTATCAGAATAGCCACTTCCGCATTAGTGGCAATATGCCTTGTTTGGAACGAACAAAAGTAAAATAAATAAATAAATTTAAGAGGTCTGACGCAAAGTGGCGCTGCTATTGAGAATGCTATACAAGACAGTAAAAACTTTCATACGAACTCTTGGTTTCTGTTTTTTGTTTAAACATAGTAGTCATTCTAAGATTACATAATCCTCAAGTAAATAAAAATTAATTCCTACAAACTTACGTTGTTTAAGACTGATGGTAACAACGATTTTAAGTTCAACATTGCTTTTAAATAAATTTCCAATTATTAAATATCCACACGACGTCTGATGCATCTATGTTTATTTTATGTCGCTTTCTATTAACGGTAGCCATTGCTTTTTCGCTCAATTGTGTGTCACAGCCTTATCGATTATTAGACAACTCAACACAGTTTTATGGTTCAATTATTTTATTGTCCCTACGATCTGATAACCAAAGTACAAATGGGCCAATTAACTAGATCCAACTGCTGCAAGCAAAGAGGGATACTTCTCAGCGTTCACATCATAGGTTGATGTACGGATGGAAAGAAAAAAACCACAACCCTAATGTTAGGTAGAAATCATTTTTATCTAAGAAAATAAAATACACATATTAAAGGGAGATAACTTGTCAGAGTTATACTCCTTGAGAATTTAGAGAGTTACGACCCCTTGACTTCCGACCGAGACAAACATTTTGTGATGACGTTATCGTTTCAGCTCCCACTATAAATATCAATTAATTAGTAAATCTTCTTCTTCCAATTGTAAAAATTAAATAAATAATGAATTCTTGACTATAGTAAGTTTCCTCAGTTAAATTCTTTCTCACATTTTTGTTTTTTAATTCACATTCACATATTCAAAGTTACACCCACTCCATCACTATCCAATAACCCGACACGGTCACATCACCTGTAAATACAGATACGGCTAATAGTCTAATTCTGTGCACTTCGTTTTTGACATCTAACAAACACCCACAATATTCAACTCCGTCTATCAAAACAAAAAATAAAAAATAAAACAGAAAATAAAAGTGCACTTGTACCCCCTCCACGAAAATACTCTCGATCCACTCGACTAGCAACAAAATCCCACCCCTTAACTCTAGAGATCCACAGATGAAGGGGTATTTTCTACTCTAATAGCTTCTTTCTTTTGAGCGCTTGCCTTTAGAAATCCATTCCTGCTACCGTATGGACGTGCATAAATTTTAACCCAAAGTTAACAAACATCTTGCTGCTCAACTTCCCACCCAGGTTGTCCCTCCCCTCTAAATCTGTCTCCTATCACAGTAGCCCCTTACACTTCAGTAGTGATATGCTTTTTGGGGGGTTAATAAAAGTATAAAAAAATGTTTGAAAAAAACAAACAAAACGGAAGCCTCCAGCTCTCGCCACGTGACGTCAAAGCCATGGGGAAAATCAAGTTTCGTGCACCCGTGTAATATTCGACAATTCTTTTTCGTGGGGGTTACTGAAAACAAAGGAGAAAGGAAACTCAACAAGATTGCAGCACTCAATTAACAATGCACAATTGAACGACTATTTCGCGAATAATAATTATTAATATAAAACTACGATGAAATATCAAGAACAACTTTTCTATTTTCTTGCTTGCGGCAATTCATCACATTCCTTCTGGATAGGGAACCAGAGATTTTGATACTCTGCCCTCGGACAGTTATACGAGAACAACAGATGCGCATTGCATACATAAAAGAAAAAGAACCCGTAATAAAACCAAATTAAAAAAAAAAATAGAATGCGAAAATGGAAGCCGATAAGCACAGTGAATGGTTGTACAGAAAGAACGCCATGGCTCCGCTATATCCGTCTACTCCGCCGTCAACAACGCAGTGATTTATTTGCCACACAGACGAGGAAACAAGAATAAAAATTATTTTGTCTTTATAAAATTTGGTTTCTCATTACATTGAACGGATTCGCTGACAACCGAAGTAAAACAGAATAACAACGACAATAACATTCCCAGGGGTGGTGTCATTCTTTATGAAAAATTTCCTTAAAAAAATTGTTTTTCATTTATTTCTGCTTCTATCACCCCCCCCACGCACCGGAAAAAATATATAACAAACACAAATATGATTTAAGTCAATATGTCTTTGTCATCTATAGACAGCTGTTTCGTCGTTTTATAACTCATCAGTGTTGCTCGACGTAATGACTGAACCAGCCACTAACGTCCGTCTCTCTACCCCATGGGTATGCTATTACAAGTGAAAGAACTATATCGCTTATAAATGATTATTTATTCTATTACCTTTTTACGATAGTGATTACAGACACGCACACACACACACGCACACACACACACACACACACACACACACACACACACACACACACATATATATATATATATATATATATATATATATATATATATCGAACTCTCTTAGTTAATCACTATCCCACACCGGATGTTTTCGGGGACCCCCTCAGAGATACACCGTTTTCTGTCATTGTTGACGCCATTCCACCATCGGGCCGTGACTACAATCGTTTCAGATTGCCGATGATTCCACTGGGCAAAGAGATTGACTAAAGATGTCTAAATCTGCCCTTTTGGATGAAACCGCGGTACATTGCTGAAATATGTAATATACTGTATTTAAATAAATTATATTAGCTCTCTTATATTTTTTTTTTTTTTTGTCTGGTGCTTCGAACAGGCGTGTTCAGGCTTGCTGGTTGTTCAACTCGCCCTGGCTGATGTGAGGATCCTGTGAGACAAAGGAACCGCACCAGCATGTGCTTGCATGTGCACGATAGAATTGGTGTCGGCTTGCCTGCACGCCGTGTATCCGACAATTTGGGGTTGGTCCGGGATATTAGCGAGGTAGGCATCAAGAGAGCGCTTAAATTGTTCCACAGCAGCATTTTTTATATCCCGAATACACCTAGGCATGGCATTGAAGAGTTGTGACCCCTGTACAGGTAAGCTCGTTTCAAAAATGGTTCGTATTTTCCCACCAGTTTTTAGCGAGGGAACAATACAGTGCCTCCCGCGGCGTTCATTGTCTCGGGCTTGAATGTGGCCATTAATGTTCGGTACCTTTCCTTCCAATATCTTCCAGATGTAAATTATCCGGTACCTTTCACGTCGTCTTTGCAGCGAGAACATTTTTGTCTTCTTCAGACATGACCAGTAGTTCCGATCAGCTTGAATTTTCCGTAGAAAGGACCACTGAATGGCTTCAAGCTTTTGGATGAGCCTAGGGCTACTTGGGTTCCACAAGACAGAACAGTATTCCAAAACTGGAATGACCAAGGATTTATGATCGAGCACTTTATTTGATTTCTTTTCATATACAACCTGACACTATATATATATATATATATATATATATATATATATATATATATATATATATATATTTACAACAGGTAAGCTTCACACAAATTTCTGTGTTTCACTCCAATAAATAGTTCTTCAGGCTAACGAAGTTCTTTTTGGACTAAATGACAGATGTTTATGTACCTTACTTGTCAGAGGTATATTATATACTACAACTATTAAGCTCCACCTATGTATTGATCACTCTTAGGGTAATAAATGAAATACACACACATATAATAAATATAAATAAATTAAATTAATAAAAACAATAAATACACCGATACATAAATATAGAACAGATTCAATCACACACTCTTTCTTTTTTCTTCTTCTGCCCAAATTTCAGAGAAAATAATAAAAACATTAAAAACGACGGCAACAACTTCATTAAAAAAAAACAAAAAAACAATAGCACCTGATGACGATCGCGAAGGTAGAAAGCGCTTGAAATGGCTGATATAAGAACTCTCAGAGCCATACCACCCCAATTACCACCGGATACCCGGAAAACTGGCTCACAGTGTCTAGAAAGTAATTAAAGAAATACAAAACGAGAAAACTCCGTAGTGTTCAGACTATACATATACAGGGTGATTCATAAGTCACTTAGCTATTTAAAATGATTACCATATGAAGTACACACATACTACGAACTTTTGATAATTGTTATCTTACTCTCTAATTACTGCTATATGTTATTTAAAATTTGTTCGTTTATATATTTGTTTCTATATATCTTTATTTTTATTTATTTAAATTTGTGTAAATCATCATATGTGCTTTTTTTTCAGGCAGTATGTCGTTTACAATTGAAGAGCGAATTTTTATTGGTATTCATATGGCCAAATTTGATGAATCTCCCACACTTCTTGAAAGGCAATGACGACCTCAAATCAAAAATCACTGCCGAGTTTGTTAAAATTAATCAATCAAATATGCTACAAAGAGTCGTAAATTCCTTGCAAAAAAAGAATGAGGCTATGCATGCAGACCGAAGGTGGAAATTTTGAAAATTTGCTGTAATTTTAAACTCCCATAATTGAATTTGTTGAATAAACTTTCTGTTTTGTATTACCGTATTTTTTAACTTTAGAAATTCAAAAATGAATAGCTAAGTGACTTATGAATCACCCTATATATATATATATATATATATATATATATATATATATATATATATATATATATATATATATATATATATATATATATTCAGTCAACAGAAAATTATAAGCCCCACAAGTTTGAAAAAAAAGTATAACAGTGAATAAATAAAACTAAGAATGAAGAATAAATAACTAAACGTTCCGAATTTATTGAACGATTTTAGAAGCAAAGTGAAGTAAATTCTAATTTCAGTTTTTTTTGTATAGTCTGTACGAAATTTTCGGGGACCATTCCCTTCTTTAAGTCTTCTATGACGTGTGAACAAAGTTCTTGTAAATAGCGAACTAAAATCAATATTATTTTTATTATTTCACAAACCGGCCACTGGGGGTCGCCTCTCAAAGACATATATGGAGGTTCTTGTTTTCAGTTTTCTTTCCGGTACACATGTATTGGGAAAGAAAAGAAAAAGGTAGTCTTAACATTAAAACTGTCTGCTCGGTGTGTGTACGGGTGTTCTCTTTGAACGCCGGTTGCTGGTCTGTCTTACACACATTCGACGGGAAGAGAAAAGAGAAGAGAAAAAAGAAAAGAGAAACTACTGTCCACAGTTATCTGCTAGTTTAAGTCCGTCTGATAAGCACAATGTTTTGAGGGGTCTATATCTTAAATTCAGTGATTAGCAGTGCGTATGTAAACATAAATGTAAATATGCGTACACATCCACGCACACACAAACACACACACACACACACACACACACACATATATATATATATATATATATATATATATATATATATATATATATATATATATGTATGTATATATATGCATCAATACAAACACACACATACGCATATATACATAAATTGCACGGGGAACAATTGTAAATTTCACACTAACTGAGGAGGCACGTGCATGCGTGTGAGTGTGTCTGTGCGCGCGAAAGAGAAGTAAGATTAGTAATGTTTACATCCAACTGATGATATGGTGCGTATATCTCGGTACCCTGAAGGGCATATTTATTGGTGGTGTGATGAAAATAAATTGTAGGGACTCAAAACCCCGATATCTAAGTTTATCCCATTGATATGAGTGTTTAATTTATAGATTCATTTTATTTCCTTTTTCTGCAGTGCTATGTGGAATGGAAACCTTTTATGTAGTAATATACACTGTATGTGGTCTATTGCGTGGTTTGCTGAGTTGTAATGTCTTGCCACTGGGGAGTGGGGATTGTTGTCCATGATCGCTTTCTTGTGGTTAGTGAATCTTAAGTGGAACAGAATGCCAGTCTCCCAGACGTACCCACTCATATATATATATATATATATATATATATATATATATATATTAATGCAATGCATATATCAATGCATGGTCTCTTTCAGTAGGCAAGCACTTTAACGGCGGCTGCCTTTAAATCAGATTAATCTATCATTGATTTACCGTGTTGTTTATAACGGCCGTGTGGAATAAGACGTCCGAATTTGAGTTGGAAACATGACTCGTGTTTCGGAGTTAGACTCCGGCGATTGGTATGAATAATCAGGAATGTACATAAGAGATCTAATTAGAAAGAAATTTATGCAAAATTATATCTAGGAAGTCGCACCTCAAAAGAAAAGAAGAAAATAAATATTATCTTATACAATATTTAAGAGTCATTAAAAGGGAGAATTAATAACATATATAATCAAACAATGAGAAAATATTAAAGTTCATGGAGTTTAAATATCAATGGTAGAGGAATTGACCATAAAGGCCACAAAAGTTGCCTAATTAAAAACTATTTCTAATAGGTTAGAAGTATGGTCAAATAAGCTACATAATTAGTTAAGATTATGATACGCAGTATGGAACTTGTATTTTAGAAATTAAGTCATATTTATAATGAGCTCAGAGAACATTTACGTTAAGATATCGACTATAAAATGTATAACTAATATAGAATGCATAATTTGTGGAGACTGATGTGGAGGCATTATCTCTTATTGAACCCCCAGAGACTGGATTCAGCAATAATAATGTTAAATTAAGTATTAATAAAATTAATAAAATTAAAATAATTACTAAGGTAGAGGATATGCAGTATGTTCTGTTAGCAAGTTTAACTACAATTATGATAACATACTTAACTAAGAGATAGTTGTGGGAGAGTATCCCACAATTCACCCTAGAAGACTGACTTACAATAATCAAAGTTTAAAAGCCAGTTATACGAGAGTTAATATTTATATGCTAACAAATTCTAATGATTTGTTTATATATAACATTTTTGTCAATGTTATTTACATCAATTTAAGGAATCATAGGACGAAAGATTGCCCTCACAATTAAAATTTACAGTTATAAATCTGAAAGGTACTTACAAAATTTAAGTGGCCAACACTAAACGTAGCACATATAGGCTTATAGATATACAATGAAACACGAACATATACGTAAGTTCAAACATATACACACCTACAATGCACACACACCTACATAAATATATACACACCTTTAAACTCGCAATTTAGATTATATAGAAAAACTCTAATGATATAACTATATGCATTTCGATGTAGAATTGAGTTTTTAATCAGTGGTAATTACTAAGGTATTCATCAGGAAGACTTTTCTTGTGATTTGGTTCTGTTTTTAGTTGAATTTCGAACATTTTTCGGACGTATAAAATGAATGTGTTTGTTTTATATTACACTTGCTATATTTCTGATTTCAAAATATATTGCTATGTTCTGAAGAGAATCAGCATTTATAATTTTATGATTCATTGTAATATTTTGCTTTGAAACAGCTGTAAACAACCGTAATACTTTGGTGCATACTCTTGATTTGGAAAACGTTTTGAATCCTGTCTGTCTGTCCTTAACAAAAATATAAACAATACAAATAGAAATAAACAAAACACTAATAGTAACCACCCGAATAGAAATGAAAAAGTTAGCAATGAAGAGAAAAGATGTAACTGCATAAATCGTACAATTGTCCACTACAACATAAATGCCTAACCAAAAGTATTGTATACCAAGCCACAATATTTGCCAAGGAAAGACCGAATAACAAAAAGTACTACGTGGGTATAACCTCCCTAGATTTTAAAACCAGATATTATGACCACAAAAGCACATATAAAAGTAGAGAACGTCGAATTAACACAGCACTAGCAAACCACTATTGGAAGCTCAAAGAAAATGGACGCTCACCAATAATTGAATGGAAAATAATACGACAGGCCAGTACATATAGAAATTTAGACGACCCGTGTAGATTATGCCTGAATGAAAATTTTGAAATCCTAAACTCTAAAGATCCCCGAAATCTATTAAACTGTAGAAGTGAGATAGCAAACAGCTGCTTACACAGAAATAAATTTACCTTAGGCTAACGATGAATAAATAAATAAATAAACAAGTAAAAACTAAACAAAAACTTAGCAATTTAAAAATTAAAACCTAAAATAGAAATACAAGGAACCACGTATTAAAATAAATTCACTCATTATATTGACACAACAAAGGAAACAGTATATAGGCCAATCTATAAAAAAAAAACCAGAACAATAGAACAGGATATAGGAAGTAACACTAACAAGACCTTTGTTCGCGGGAAGCCCAACGATTGGTTGAGAGAAAAACAAAGAATTTGATTGGTTAACTAGCTAGCCGTGCATATAAAAACACCCGGCAAAAATAACTCAATGCATTTTAGCCTGAAGATTCTACCCGGGGATGAAACGCGGAAGCCTCTGTGTAGCTTAATTGCCATAAATATATTTTCATAGCTTACTATATATATATATATATATATATATATATATAAGTTAAAATCAAAGGAAATTTTAACTTTAACGGACGGTATATGACCTAAGGCCGAGGTGCGTTAAGTATAAACACCCTAGAACGGACATTACCACAACCGAGCACTGTAGATATAGGTATCACCTCAATGGATATATATATATATATATATATATATATATATATATATATATATATATATATATATATTGAAAGCTTAGGCCAAAAAGCAAGATACTTTCGTAAGTGGAATTGAATCCTACAAGCTTATCAATATCGTAAAAGTAAATAAAATTAATACAAAAATGAATTTAAACGCGATATATATTTCTTCCATCCAAACAACTGGAGAGATGGCGCTTTGAGTAATACCGTTGGTATGTCGGTAGTGACGAAGGTCAAAGGATCTGTTCTCTGCAGCTCGAGACACTGATGAGTCATGAACAGCCAAAACACGTCTCTGCAGAGACTATAATTATATATGTATGTATAATAAATATATAAACGTTTATATCTTTTTTATTTATTTCTTATTTGCTGACGTATGACGTTGTATTATTATCTCCATAAGTATCATGTATATATGTCATACATATATATATATATATATATATATATATATATACATACATACATACATATATATTAGACATGTGTCATTGAAGACTACGGAGTTCTCCCTCTTTATGATCTTTCTGGTCAGTTTCTCGACTCGGCGAGCGATTCGTCGGGTTTCTTTTATTAATTGGTGGATCATGGCGCCTAATGTTGTGTCTTGGACCATTTCTCTTGCTGGCGATATATATATATATATATATATATATATATATATATATATATATATATATATATATATATATATATGATAATCATTTAGATGATAATACAACGTAATAGAAGCGAATAAAGGAAAAGGAAAAATTGTTTATATATTCATAAAAGATTCGTCGTTATTTAAAGACTTTCTCAAGATGAATTATTTGAAGAATAACATAGAAGTCAATACTTGAAAATGTTTTTGTTGTTATTTCGAATGAAACATAGACGTTAGGATTCAAAATATATGGTGTCTAATGGAGCAAAAATAATGTTTTTGATCTTTTTTCGAACGAAACATAGACGTTAGGATTCAAAATATATGGTACGTCATGATGCTAAAATAAAGGAAACATAGACGTTAGAATTTTTAATATACGATGCGTCATCACATCGAAAGAATATTTTTGTTTATTTTTCGAACGAAACACACACGTTAGAATTCAAAATATGTGGTGTGTCATAACGTGAAAGAATGTTTTTGTTTGTTTTGTCGAACGAAACGTAGATGTAAGAATTCCAAATAGTTGGTGCGTCATGACGCAAAAATAATATTTTTTTCGAACGAAACATAGACGTTAGAATTCAAAATAGTTGGTGCATTTATTAAATGGTATGAATGATTTTATTATTAATATCGATGCTTATGTACACATTTTTATTAGAAATGTGGTGGAAATTGTAATCAGATATACGATGCTAGAGTGTCAACGCCATCTTAAAAACAGTTTGATGAACATAAAAGATATAAAAAACAATTCTCTGAATGCACTATTCTTTTATGTATTACATGATCATTCTTTTAACTTTAAACAAGCTAGACTCGTTAAATTCATTTTAAATTAGTCTCGCCGAAGACTTCTTGAATCAAAACTCATAATAAACTCAATTACACAAGGTAAGGCTTCTAAATTTTATCTCCTTTAGTCAACAAACTTATACTAACAAAACAGAACTTCAATTTAGATCAGGCGAGATTACACCACATTCCCAAAACTTTGTACATAACATCGATATTAATAAAAAAAAACACATTCGCCCCCCCCCCATATATATATATATATATATATATATATATATATATATATATATATATATATAAAATAACCCACATACAGACTGTTTCGCAGCTCTACAGTGCGGCAAGATCAGCTAATGCCTTAAGCCGAGATCGAAACTCAACCGCCAAGCTGACACTCGGAGTTCTACCCTTACGCTAGCATAACGACACGAGCTGAATGCAAGTGAAATCTCAATGTATAATTGTTTAATGCCAGTAGCTCGAATTGGTTTTACCCAATAAGCTATGCCTTTCAGCTAGTGGAAAATGGCGATTCTCTTACAATAAGCTCTACACGAGAAAGGGAGCTTAAATAGTCATCCACATACAGACTGTTTCTCTGTAGCACATCTACTTTAAAGGATTCCATATTTTTGCGATTGTCAAATAGCGTAACACACACACACACACACACACACATATATATATATATATATATATATATATATATATATATATATATATATATATATATATATATATATATACAGGGTGCCCCAAAAGTAGGTTTACAGTTATCATTTAATATTTAAAGATTTTTAACTAGGTTATTCGAAAAAACTTCAACCATATAAAAAATAGTTTAATAACTGTAAACCTACTTTTGGGCCACCCTGTATATATATATATATATATATATATATATATATATATATATATATATATATATATATATATATAAGATGTTGTTTTAAGGCTTGCCTTTCTTTCCACCTTTTTCGGAACTGTTCCTAGTGTTCCTACACTTATTGGCAATGCAGTCATTTTCTTTATGGTACATATTCCTTGATGTTTTCTAGCAAGTCACATGCATTAGTTTTTATGACTCATAAATCTTAACACTGTTACATACTGAAACGACGAAATCTAACATTTGGTCGTTTTTTTCTCCTTCTCGTTGATTATTATCAAACTCCATCTTCTTGATTGGATGAGTTTGGTCTTCCATGTCTCAGAAGTTGTTATGATTTTCATTTTCCATTAAAAATTGCGGTTGGTGTCTGTACGATTATGTGTCATATATGCATCAACCAAGTTGTCGTAATCATTACAGTAATATTAAAGTTCATAAATTGTTATTCATACCTTGGCCGATGGTGGTTCCATCCTGTATCCGCCACCCTTGTGATCCTCCCATACCGAGAGAACGCTGTCCTGTAACTAATATTTATATTCATACCTTCAAAAAGACTAACTCGAGACAAAACTCATTGAAGACATCAGGACATTTATTCAACGTGGTTCTCGTGCCAAATCACTGACCAGTGTGTGTGTGGGAGACTGAAAGATATATATATATATATATATATATATATATATATATATATATAGAGAGAGAGAGAGAGAGAGAGAGAGAGAGAGAGACTGATGTGACTAATTAATTATTCTTGTCAGCCTACGTCAATGAACTGTCTTTTCTATCACTCTTTCTCTTTTGGCCATATGATGTCATATCGTTTCTAGTATATTTTCATCGCTCAAACAATTTTCAACCCGAGATCATCAAGTTGATTTCGACTAATCACACTGTATTTTTTTATTATTGTCTGTTATTCTCAACTAACAAAATTATACACTTGGTGATCTACCCGCTCAATAACTAACATTAAGAGAAAATAGTATTTAAAGAAATAAAATAGAATTTATTTTTACATATTCAAATTCATTCAGAGAATCTAATAGAGTCAATTTGGAAAAGCTTCGAATGGTGTTTGTGTAAAGACCAGAAAATGTCCAAAATTTACGGCGTCTCGTGCCAAGTCTATTCTACGTTTCTCTAGAACTGCAGTATTCATAGGGATTTTCAATCGCTAGGGTTTCTTGATTGGAAAGTGGAGTTAGGATCGGTCATTTACTCTCTCACTCTGTACAAGACCTAATCTATTCCAGATTAATCAATTTCTTACTTATCTTCGGTATTACTCATAATAAACCTCACGTTTATTTTCCAAGGCCGTCATTCACAATAATAACCCCGTCACTCGAGGGGTAGGTCAAACCGTTCTCACCCCGGATTCACTTTATATAAAAAACATTCTTTCCACTTTATCCACCCTGCGAAAACACGTGTTATCAGTTTAGAGTTTAGAAATTTTCATGAGAAAATCATGACTCATAATATAAACCTATCATCGTATATTTGTGTTCGAAATAGTTCCACATTTTTCCTGAGAATTGGAAATATCATTTTACTGCACTCTCTTTTAAACAATCGTCGTCTTGTGGTCACACTACCTGTACTGTTTAATTATCTGTTTATTACTATTTTTTATTATATTTTGTAGTTTATTTGCGGTTATTTTGAAATATACTTAATATATTATCGTTTGTTTTTTGGCTTTTCTTTTGTAAGATAGTGCACTATTATTTCTCACTCACACCCGACTCACCGGACTGGCAGCAAAATCACGCCCCATTCACTGTAGACGTCACTAGACGCCGGAAGATTTTCTACTCTAATAGCTTCTTTCCTCGAACTTCTCATTTTTGGAATTCTTTTCCGACCCCTTGTTTCCACGACCATACCGACATGCAGAAATTAAAATTTAATTTGTAACAAACAACTATGTTGTAACACTATAAATATACCTTCTATCACAGTATCCCTCTACGCTTCAGTTACTATATGCCTTATTTGCGGTGAACACAAGTTAAAAAAAATAGTGACATATAAGCACTATCTGCGTGACAGGATCACAGGAATATCATTCCTGGGTCTGGTGTTACCACATGCACCTACCAATGAAATATAAAACTAAACAAAAATAAAAATCATGTGGCTCAGAAACAAATTTTTGCGTCTTAGCAAATTTTACCTTGATGATCTACGTTGATAACTATTAGGTTGGTGAAAAAACAATGGCGTTTTCTCACGTATGTTATATTTATATATGTTTTCTGAATTAATTTATTGATAAATATAGCGTTGTTATAAGTCATTTTAAAGAACGGTTTTCGCTCTATCGAATCGTGTTATTCGTTTACATTTTTAATCTCTTCATTTATTGTCTTTGCAGGCTTTTCGACAGCATGGGCAAAATTGAAATCCGCACGACATTCTTGTTCCAGTTCAAACTAGGCCGAAAAGCTGCCGAGACAGATCGTGACATCAATGATGCGTTTGTCCCAGGAACCACTAACGAACCTACGGCACCAAGGTGGTTCAAGAAATTTCGCAATGGTGACGAGAGCCTCGAAGATGATGACGATCAAGGCCAACCGACTGCGGTTGATAACGAAGATCTGAAAGCCTTAATTGAAGCCGATCCTCGCTAAACCACACGAGAAGTTGCTGATGAACTCGAGGTCGACCACTTAACAGTCGTTCGCCATTTAAAGCAAATAGGGAAGTAAAAAAAAGCTGGATAAATGGGTGCCGCACGAATTGAACGATAATAAAAAATCGTCGTTTTGAGGTGTTTTCTACGCTCTTGTTGCGCAACAGAAACTGTCCATTTCTCAAGCGAATTGTGCCGTGTGATGAGAAGTGGATCCTCTATGACAATCGGCGACGTTCGGCACAGTGGTTGGATGCCGACGAAGCTCCAAAACACTCGCCGAAGCCGAAATTGCACCCCAAAAAGATTATGGTGACTGTTTGGTTGTCTGCGACCGGTCTCATCACTCACAGCTTCTTGAATCCAGGTGAAACTATTACGGCGGAGAAGCACTGCCAACAAATTGACGAAATGCACCAGAAGCTCCAACGTATGCGCCCGAGATTGGTCAATATGCAGGGACCAATTCTCCTCCATGACAACGCTCACCCGCATGTTGCACAACTGACCCTGCAGAAGTTGAACGAATTGAGCTACGAGACTCTGCCTCATCCGCCATATTCACCGGACTTCTCGCCCACAGATTATCACTTTTTCAAGCATCTTGACAACTTCCTGCGCGAGAAATGCTTCAAAAGCCGAGATGATGCCGAATCGGCCTTCAATGACTTCATTGCTTTCAGAACTCCAGATTTTTACGATAATGGAATTTAACTTGTTTCCCGTTGGCAAAAATGTGTTGATTCTAATGATTCTTATTTTGATTAATAAAGTTTGGTATAAAAGAAGTGATAGTCTTTGGAAGTTGAACGTCAAAAAACGCCATTGTTTTTGCACCAACCCAATAGGTCGGCCTATGTTGGCTATTTTTAATTTCAAGTAGCAGAATATCACAGACCAAATACGAGTGAGTAGAAGTAATCAATACAACACACCAGATATGAAGAACAAGAGATAATCCACCACTAAGGAAAGAAGATTAGTAATTGAAAGCTATTATAGAAACATCCTCAAAGCAAAAGGGCTACTTGAACAACATGATTAACACATGGAACATATCTGCTGACTGACACGCAAGGAAATCAAAGATTACCCACTAAGCAATGTTAGGTAGTAAGCTGTTTTTTGTTAGTGTTGTTAATAAACAAACAATTATTTAGTTCGCGTGACTGTAAATAAACAAAGACTATGACAAAGTGAAAAATGAGACTCGTACATGATACGAACCTGTTGTATTCTTTACTTATTTTGAGACGCGCGGACTAAATAATCGCTTGTTTAGTCATATTATCTGCGAACACAATAGCATTATCATAAAAAGCAGCTTAATACTGTATACTGTTGGAAATATATTTCTGATATTAAAAACATATACAAACGTTATGCTTGAGTGTTTTACGGTGTATCAGCAGCAACTTGGGCAAAAAATCTCAGAAATACGAGTCCGGACTGATTAAGAATATTTATTTGAAACGCACATGGTCCTCGCCAATTTGAACGCAATATATTCACTCAACGTGAAAACCGAAAATAAATAAATACACTTCTATAAGCATTTCTAAAACAAACGAATAATAATTTGAGTTGAATACATATTAATTTAAGAGAATTTGTATGTTCATCTTTTTTGACTCAGCGATAAGCCCGGGCGCAAAACGCCATAATCCACCCAGCATGTCGGTCGTTTCAAAAAGGTTGATGTCGTGGTTAAGATGTCTTCTCCTTAATGAATGCTGGAAAAGGGTGGGAGTGAAGCTAAATGCCCCTTTCGTGAATACTGGTCAAACGAAAAGGGGAATAACTGGCACACATTCACATACGGCATGTCAACCATTTCTGTGTTATTTAATACTGAAACAGAATATATGTCGTAAAGATTTATTGAATACGATACATTCAACAAAAGTTATTATTTTACCCATCATCGGTAAAAATTATAGATAAGAGAGAATTTGAATTCGGCTTAGTTGATTGACTAGTTCGTGACGTTATCAATGACATCAAAACACGCATTATATATACAAGCAAAAAGGGCGCATATTTTTGCTCGTATATCACTAGCTCTTAACAAAAGGAGATGATAATCCGTGAGAGGATAGTATCTTGACCACAGAATAGATACTACACCCCCTCCCTCGCCCAAAGGAAACTGTTAAGCCGGGGACGATGACATCATTACAACAGAACATATGCTAAACTACCCTCCCTCCAAAGGAGGAAGTAATGCTTTGGCTGATAGTTTCATGACAACAGAACATACTACACTGACCCCAAAAAAGAATGTAATACCTTGGAAGATGGTATTATGACGAACGAACATATACTATACTGTCCCCCCACCACCACCGAAAAAACATATACTACACTTCCCTTTCCCAAAGGAGGCGGTAAAGCCTAAATAAATTTCATTATGACAAGCGTATATATACTACACTACCCCCATCAAAGGAAGGGATAATGCCTGGGAGGATAGTCTCATGATAAACGAACATATACCACATTGCTCTCCATAAAGAAAGAGGTAATATCTGTGATGATGGTATAATAATGAAAGGACATATAATACACTAGGACGTAATGCTTGGGAAGATGGTCTCATGACAACAGAAAAGATACTACACCCCCTCTCTGAACTCAGCATTGAAACATGCATTAGTCTGGAATAGTATAGTAAACTTATAATATAGTCCAATACTACAATTAGTAGGAGTAAAGTATAGTTTCAGCTTGTGACAGACAGACACCAAGTCTCCATGAGTAATAGATTAAATGCTCTCCAATTTATTAATTAATAAGCTCTATTTAATCGGAGTTTCCCATGTGAAGACACGTTGTCCTAGTGAAAAATACTAAAACATAGTCATGTTTATACAAAAGACACCAATATGTTTATATTAATTACAGTGGAATCTATATGAGAAAATGAAGGTTAGTGTATTTTTTATATTACAGTCGCTATTTAATTGCCTCCCCACAAGGGCAAAGTTAGACACAAGGTCTGTTTTCAATATCGATAAAATCCAGGTCCCCCCAAAGTGGCACTCTGAATTGGAACAAAAATAAAAATTGTTTTAGTCGAGAAAGATTTCTCCTTCATTGACCGATGACAGAACAGATGAAGTGTAGTATCAGAAGAGATATTAACTTTGAATTATTTATTTGCTATAATGGAAAATAATAGGCACAAGGCCATCAAATGTGTGATGTGTGGGTGTCGTAAATTATCTTATGCCCATCCTACTTTATTTATCCTACTCTTAGCTAAGTCACTACGATACCACATTTACTCTAGGAGACATTTTACTTAAAATATTCCTAATGTGTTGAAAATTTAATATTCTTTATATATATATATATATATATATATATATATATATATATATATATATATAGTCAGCATTTTTTCTTTTAAACATATTTCGTTAAATATGACGGACAATTTATGTCTGCATATTTTTATTCTGATCCTTTCTAATTTCCGTATGTGTTTTCTAGTTTCGATTGGAAACTGGCCGATGTTACTGCCGTATTCGCTTATATCCCCAGTACTTTCAGATCTGTCTGGATCCATATTAAGGGGTGGTTGTCGAATATAAAACATGGTGCTTAGATATTTGTAAGTAGTTTTGTATGGGAATCACGTTATGGTTATAGCATTAATACTCGTACCTTATTTATACTATAACTATCACGCCAAAACGAACCATGTTCTTTACTCAATAACCACTCCTGAAGATGGAATAAGACGGATCCGAAATTACTAGGGGTATACGCGAATATGGCAGACACATTGGCTAGTTCCCGCTGGAAACCTGAAAACACATACGGAAATTAGCCAGGATCAAAAGAAAAATATGCAGACATAAATTGTCCGTCATATTTAACGAAATATGCTGAAATATTTATATTTATATATATATATATATATATATATATATATATATATATATATCAGAAGTGGGGAGTGGTATAACAAAAGATTAAAAAAACGGTTAGCAAGACCCTTCCGACCGGTTTTAAAGAATAGACTGCTAACTGTTTCCCGGTTTGCGTAGGACAAAAACAAGCAGGTTGATCCCTAAGTGAGCGTGGAACTTACGTAGGCGGATGAAGTAGGGATCGAGTTAGGGAGTGGATGGTATCCTTCCAAGATTAATTTTATTTGGAGAGGCCAACGTCAAAATAAAAGTGGATAGTGGGCATTAGATACTACACTTTGATCCTCGTCAAAACGAATTCTCGCTGGGAAGAGAGGGGATACTCCAGTTATTAAGAATGAATAACAAATGTAACTCATTGACCGAATCGTTGTTAAACTTCAGTCTGAGTTTGTTTTTGTCTGCTGGAGTGATTTTTCCTTCTCTTTCACGATAATCCAAGGTGGTCCCGCCAAAAAAGGCATAAATGGCGGGAATGAAAAAATGTATGTGGTAAAAAGAAGAAAAGGAAATAAAGAATAAGAAAAAGGAATCTAGTAATGGAGTCTGTTTGTGGGTGGAAATATAATATAATGAATCGACGGGTTTGGCGGCGGTGGTGGCGAACAGCTCTAACCTGGCTGTTGTTTGTGCCAATAGCATTTGCTAAGGTTTTAGGGCCTTTTGTATATTGTCACGGTTCTGGCTGTACTGTTGACATATTTATCACCTCAGTTTCCCTTCTTTGCTTCGAACGCGGTTATCTTCGTTTTATTTCTATTTTTTCCTTTTCTCACTTGACATACTTTTTTTTATTTTGTGACTTTCATGGTGTTATCGTTATTATTGTTATCAACACGTCCGTGTTTGTTATTCCATAAGCCGCTAGGATTCCTTCTCCCCATCTCCGTTGTATTCGAGATGTACGTTTAATCCTGGAAAAGAATGTCTCCAACGTGGCCATCAAGGAGTTATTCATTGAAATAAACTCATATAGTTAAGTGATTTACACGTAAAACCGAGGCCGAATTTCTCAAAACACCAAGACACAGTTTATTAGAAAATTGAACTTGCGTATATTTATTTAACACCAGCTGTACCCACACGGCGTTACCCGGGAGTAAAAGAAAAGAATGTTCACAAAGAAATGGAAATTAATTTCACACACACACATACACATATAACACAAATACACACGTTTGAAGTAGTATAATTTAACCGGGTTCGCGCCTTGCGACCGTCTGAAATCATCACTTCCGTACACTGATGAAAGCGTAAGATTGAAAAGACGATTGAAAATATTGAAAAGATTGAAAATATCAAAAAATAGACATTCACTTAAGCTACAAAGTAAAACTTCGATTAAGTTCGTCGAACTCTTTAGAATGTCTGGATGTTTACGGCCCGCTGTATTTTACATAAATATAACTTAATTTCTCCCGTATCACGTGATAATTTCCCTAAAGGATAGAACGAAAGCGTATGGAGTTTGATTTGACTCTGTGAATCGGGAATTATCACGTCCTTATACTGATGAGAGCGTAAGTTTGAAACAACGTCATATGTCCGCATAAATAATTTAATGTTTATTTATAAATATTGTTATAAAGCCCCTTTCAGAGTTTAAAAGTTGAAATATTAGAAAACAGACATTCCATTAAGCTACAAAAAAGTCTCCGATTAAGTTCGTTGAACCTTTTAGAATGTTGGACTGTTTCATATTTGAAACAAAATGTATTTGAGGGTTAACAGATCCATCAACATTGGCCTTTTGTCTAGGAGCAACATTTAGTATCTTTTCTGATGCTTTACTTAGTCTTGTCTTTTTTGAAGACAATTATTATTTTTGTTCAAATCCAGAGTGCCTCTTTTTGGGGAGCTGGATTTTCCCCACATTAAAAACCGACCTTGTGTCTAACTCTGCGTTCGTTGGGAGGCAAGTAAATAGGAACAACGTTATTCGAAAACAGAGATTAGCGTGGTTTGAACATGTTTCCCGGCTACCAGACTCCAGCTATGTAAAGAAATCAGATAAAGATTGCATTAAAAAACAACTAAGAGAACGATCACCAAAGAGACGGGCCGACCAGATAAGAGTTGAGACTGGCATGCCGCTCCTGATAGCTGAAAGACTGGATCAGGACCGTTATAAGTGGCGGGATTTTGTTTTCAAGCATGTGGCGAAGCTCTCTAGAGTAAGCAAATAAGTCAAGTTGCTTTTATCAATGTTATTTTAGATTTGAACGTCACCGAACTACGGATCGGCTCACAGACTCACTTATAAGAATTCGTGAATGCATCTAAAATAGTTAATAAAATCGGGTCCATTGAAGCAAATATTGTTTTGTTCAATCCACATTCATCAGAGGAGCGTCGTCAGAATTAAAGTTACATTTTGAGAATAACAGTCAAACTACAGATTCAAGAAAATAGTATAAATTTCGTGAAAAAAGAAAGAAAGAATACACGCAGTAATCAGTTTTATCAGATTACTAGAGGTATTCATCCGACACTGTCCGAGTGAAGATGTATTGCTGGTCGAAAATAAATTCAAATTTATCAGAACTTATTAATTTTTAGCCATCTTACTTTTTATAGTTACTTCTGCGTGAACAAAATTCGACAGTAATTAGATAATTTAGTTTTAAACAAATAACACAACTTTTACTATTCATCTAATGGTAACAGGCGACCTTCGTTTTGAGTTCATAGATATTTTCAGCGATTCAAAATATCACTACAACTTAGCACAATAGATACAGAGAGAGAGGGAGAGAGAGGGAGAGAGAGAGGAGGGAGGGGATGGAGATGGGAGAGGGAGAGAGTGTTAAATTGGGACTTTTCTTTTGTTTTACATGTTTTTATCATTAATCAGTTAATAAACACTAATAACATTTTGTTCAAAGTATAAACAACGCCATTTACTTCCGAACTAGGCCCGATCGAGTCTGCCATAATTATATTGACTCAATTGTCTTTTATGATTTGAAATTGACGCTAGAATGGAAGTTCGGTTGTCCGGTGATATGTTTCTCTGAATTTTGTATTCGGATTCATTTACAAATAAAAGAATGAATATTTTTCACGTTGATAATAATGATTATATTGGTTGACCGAGGAACTTATTTTTTATCCTGTTGTTTTTTACTCTTATTTTCACCATGCAATGAACCCCATCATTTTTCTGCTTATGTTTTAAACTAAGGATGCTGGAGAAAGAAACCTGTATATTATAGTCAACTACTTAGATAATATTTTCACCGTAAGTTCTCCGTTGAGTAGTTTTGGGTATAAATACATTATCAGAAGATGATGTAATGATAAAAATGTTGAATATTAAAAAGCTCTCTTTTGGGGGTAGAGCTTATTTGTAAGGATATCACCAATCACTTATATTAAGCCAGTGTCGGATGATAGCACATGGGTAGAGGCGCCGACTGTCAGTTCGATGGTTGAATTTCAAATCCGACTTGAGGCACTAGCTGGTCTAACCGCACTGCAGATCTGTGATACAGAAATATATATATATATATATATATATATATATGTATATGTATAGTCTTGGAAGTTTTTACAACCTTTAAAACTAGATGGCAAAAGAACTTTTAGTCGCAAGTCCTCTGTTGGAAAACTCCCTTGCTTTGCAGTCAGTTAATCTCTTGTAATAACTGTGCTTTCAAAAAATTAAGCTAGTCTTAATATTTTGTAGGGATAATCAGTAGTTTACCATGTAAAACTGTTTCGGGGATTTGAAAACAAAACAGTATTTTATCTCATGACTCCCTAGTAGTGTTGATCAGACACCACCTCCTTTAAAAACATAAGAATAGTTCCTAGTATAAGATCTCTCTCTCTCTCTCTCTCTCTCTCTCTCTCTCTCTCTATATATATATATATATATATATATATATATATATATATATATATATATATACGGTAGTCTTAAGGGTAGTATATTATTATTATTATTATTATTATTATTATTATTATTATTTTGATTATTATTATTTATTTATATATAAGTAACATTTTAAGCTGAATTATTTCGACACTTGATTGGGGAAATGGTAGTTTTATCTGTACCATTGGAGAGCCATGCATATAACTGTCCTGTTTTTAAATCTCCGAAACAGTTTCATGGTAAACAGCTGATGATCCCCGTGTTAATATTAGACGCTTAAGGTCTCCTGTTTTTGTTTCACTGTTAGATACTTAACGCCCCCTTTGTATTTTATTTACTTACTATTATATATTTTATTTTTTTATGAATTTTCCAACGAATGTTAAGTCTGCACTATTTTGGATTTAGTTAGTTTCTGTGGGAATTTAAACTGCATTTTCCTTTTTTTTTGTCTTTTTGTTTAAAATAACTCAAAGCTTCTTTAGACTATATATATATATATATATATATATATATATATATATATATATATATATATCAATCTATCTATCTATCATATATATATATATATATATATATATATGAATTATAGCTGTCCTATATATATATATATATATATATATATATAGGACAGCTATAATTCATATATATATATATATATATATATATATATATATATATATATATATATATATATATAGGACAGCTATAATTCATTTCGCGAACAGAACAGTTGTGCACCATATTTACGTCCCCTTACGAAGGTTAACATCAAGATATAATGCTATAAAACCGTATTCTAATTTTGATCAGAATCCATTAGATGATGTTAATTTCGTAAATATTTAAAATTTAAAGCTTAAGGGGTTTAAGAAGAAATTGAAATTCAGAGAATTTAGCTTTATTAGTGACTGGATCAAATTCAATGCAAATCTAAAATATATTAATTTTATAATGAGACGTTGTGCCATATGATACCCCCTAAAACTTGAAGGAAACTCAAATTTGGAAGAAAACTAAATGAAACGAAATGTAGGCAACCTTACGCCTAGCAGTTGTGTTGCAAAATTTATAACGATCGGTTAATTAGTTAAGGAGTGAATCATATATATACAAATATATAAACATATGCAATTTCCTATATACCTGTTCTGTCCTCATCCAGAGGAGCAGTAAATCCTTCTTAACCGGGGAAATTTAGATTTTTGTCTCGTCTAGAATCCCCCTTATTAGGGAGCTGAATATCTCCCACAAAACCCGACTGTTTGGAACTCTGCTCACTTGGGAAAGCAAGTAAATACATACAATCAGAAGTAAAAATATTCAGTACGTATTCAGATTAGGACCCACGCTACAATTGAGTTGGCGTCGGTACTTTCTGGATATTTTCGTAAACCGACGGAAAATACCGAAGCGGTTGACCAATCAAATTGCGAGAAAATAAGCAGTCAACATTTCAACAGATTGAAACTAATAAGCAGACATGTTAACAGTTTGAAACGCGATTGCAACTTATTGAAATGCGAAAGTACTGCAAAGAATTTTCACAAGCTATCACTGGCTGTTGGCGTCTCCCAAAGGAGTGATTAACTTTTGTCAAAAAGAAAAAACTGACCGCAAAAGAAAAAAAAAACGTTTAGGCAAAAAATAAAAAATAAAACAAAAACTTTAATACCTAACCCTAAACACTTATCGTAATGAAACCAAAAATAATGTTCACTAAAAAAACAAAAAAATAATCCTAACCCTAACCCTAACCCTAACCTTAACGACGACATTTTTACCTGATTACAAACCAAAAATAATTTTCGGTAAAAAAAACAAAAACAACTTAAAAAATATAATTAATCACCCGTTTATTATTATTTTTTCGTTAAAAAAGTAAATATTTATTTCATACAATTTGATTAAGTGTATTATTTGATTGTTTTGATTTAAATGTTCGTTCTTGTTTGTGTTTTTTCCACACTTGTAAATCCAGCTAAGTTTTCTTTTTATTTTTGGGACGCAGGTAGGTCAACCGACTTTGCGTCGGTACTTTCTGGTAGGTTTACGTAAACATCCGGAAAGTACTGACGCCAAGTCGATTTTAGCGTAAGTCCTAATCTAAGAAAGCACCAAAAATTCAATAGGTAAGTAGGGTTTTGTTCATTTGGGAACTCCTGTATAACAACAGAATGATACACGTGATACCTTTACGATTATGGACACCTATAGGTGATCATGTATACCAAATGTCACGTTCCTACTTCTATTAATAGCCTAAAAGTAGTTAGCAGACACGTAAACAAACAGAAAGACACACATATCTCGTCTATCTTTTTAATAATCAAAGTTTGTTTCTCTCGGGCCTTTTCCAACATACTTTAATAACACAACGTACATGCTAGAATATAAGTTAGTACTGGGATTGAGTTATGTTTGAAAAATATTCTGTTTTAATTTTTCTTATTAGTCGTAATTTATAAGTTAATGAATAAGTCGCCCGCTACTCTATAAGGTATCTATGTATTTCGCACGCCCCCTCACCATGTTGAGTCAACTACTCTCTAATATTTGTTAATTTTTGTGTGAGTATTTAGAGAAAGGTAACTCCCTTTTTTTCAGTTTTGCCATCTAACTTACATACTTGTATATGGGAAATGAAAAAGGAAAAACCAAGATATATATTTTTATATATTCATCAACGTTTCGTCTTTATTGTAAGACTTCCTTAGGGTGATAATTTTAAGAAAAATGTCATGCAAGTATATCGAAATATTGGGTTGGCAGGATGGGTTGATTAGAAAAAGTAGTAGCCGTGGCTACTAAGAGCGTTGGACCAAGGTCCGGGCTGAGAGAAGTCAGTCAGACTCTTCCCCTTTTTCACTCACAGTCATCCACATTCATTTCACTCTCTGCCACTGACTGACTTCTCTCAGCCCGGACCTTGGTCCAGCGCTCTTAGTAGCCACGGCTACTACTTTTTCTCATCAACCCATCATGTCAACCCAATATTTCGATGTACTTGCATGACATTTTTCTTTAAAATTATCATCATGAGGAAGTCTTACAATATATACGAAACGTTGATGAATATATACAAAATATCTTTTGGTTTTTCCCTTTTCATTTCCCATTACATCGGATTACTCTCATCCTTCCTTTCTCATACTTGTACATGTATACACCATAAGCACGTATGTAAATTAGATGGAAAAATAACAAGTTTCTTTAGTTCTATATAAGAATAATAAATAATAATAATAATTATAATAATAATGCTTCTTAATAATCACAATATTATTACTACTAATCATACTTCTACATAATATTAATAATAATATTATTAATAATACTTCTAAATAATAACAATAATAATAATAATAATAATAATAATAATAATAATAATAATAATAATAATAATAATAATAATAATAATAATAATAAAGAAGAAGTAACGATACTTCGTATTTTTAGTCATGCAGGAAGAATGTCTTAACAGGTATATCACAGTTTACGGACTTTCTAATAAAAGCAGAGTAGAATAAAAAGTCGTATTAGTTGTGAGCCAACGGGCGACTGGTACGTCCAGTATTAGTATAGATACATGAGTTTTATTAATATCACCTTGATATAAAGATGCTATTATTACGCAATACCAACAGACGAGTTGTTATTGGCAACGCAGATACCTATTACGGATATCGGTTACTTTCTAGAATGTTCTCGCAAGAAGCGCTGAATTCCAATTTGGCATGGGAAAACTTTTTTTTTAGCAGGCAAAGATGAGCGACTCTAAAATACTTTAGGTAAATATTAACGATGCTAAGATGAAAATATTACCGCACTTCGTTAAATAATGCGTAGCGAAACTTTGGAGTGTAAGTGTATTTTAGATTGGTGAATACAACTGGGACACTTAAAGATTCACTAAGAATCGAACTCGAAAAAACTGACCGACCAAAATGTTATTAAAGAGAAAGAAAGAAAAAACTAAGTCGTCTCGTACCTCAGCCACATCAGTCTGACAGGGTAAAAAAGCTTTTACGGTGGTCGCTAAAATCTAAAACAAAGGTTCCCCTGACTATCCAAAGCTGAATAGTAACAGATTATAATTTTATGACCGCTCACTTTTTCTGACGAATAATGAAAATAACAAAACAGAAATTGTCTACAAAACTCGATATTTCGGAGTAACACTCCTTCGTTATGTTATTAAAGACAGGATGTGCTTGTCGTGTTTTCTTCTCCATTTCGTCGTGTCTATTACATCTGCATATCCGGATTTACGAAAACAACATGTACGACGAAATGAAGAAGAAAACATGACGAATACATCCTGTCTTCAATCACTTGATAAAGGATTATTACTCCGAAATATCGTTTAAAAATATAATAATAGCCTCTACATATCTTGTAACCGAGTTTTATTTTCATTATATATATTAATATTGTTAATAATAATAATAATAATAATAATAATAATAATAATAATAATAATAATAATAATAATAATAATCTATTACTAATGTAATCCGAATCCGAAACTATACTATTACTAATATTACTAATGCAGTATCTGTCAGTTTGAAGCCAGAACTATACCAATAATATATTTTAATGGTCAATTAGGTTTACTATACTATTTCAAACTAATATACTATCTTTTAATGAGCAATGTCGGTGGGGAGGTTATGTAGTATCCGTTCTGTTGTCATGATAACATCCTACTTGGCATTACGTTTTGCTTTTGGGGAAAAGGGTAGTTTAGTATTTATTCTGTAGTTATGATATAATCATCTCAGAATTTACCTTCTTTTTATGTAGGAATAGTGTATATGTTTGTTTATCATATATGCTAGCAAAATATGTTTATAATAATAATAATAATAATAATAATAATAATAATAATAATAATAATAATTCAGCGTCTCAGCAGTCACATGGTGAAGATCAAGGAGGCCGGAAAACTAAGCAAATATACGGAACGTGCCAGAGAGCTGACAAGCATGTAGAACATGAAGAACATTATGATCATGTCAGTAGTTGTAGTATTGCGTTGTACCTTGTTTCTTCCACTAATTCCATGTCGTCAGCCATTTCTTTGTCATGACCCGGTCGTGGTTTCGTCGCTTTTGAGAATCTTATTGTTATCAGCTTCTCGCCGTCGTGTTGCCTCTGCTTAGGACCCTTAGTTCGTATGACATCGTTAAGTTATACTAAGAAGAATTAAAAGGAGACAGAGTTTGGTAATGTTTATTGAGAGAAAAAGGTTAAATAATCACAAGTACCATTTACACTTAATTATGTAGGAGAGAGACAGTATTATTAATCTAAGTAACTATAGATAGACAGATAGATAGTCAGAGACATGGATAGACTGACAGACAGACATACAATACCCATTGCCGCGTCAGACTGTAAACAGTTATTCACTCATTGTTTTTTTTACATTTCGCGTCAAAATCCAAATAACCGTCTCACTCCCAATGGAAGGTCCAAGTCTTTATATCTGACCCTTCCGTGTTCTTTCTCCCACTCTTGGTTATGATCTCGCTTAGTATCGCAAATTTTTGCGTCATCCTGTAAGTCTCACTGACGACATATGAATTTCTAATACGCATTTTCTTTTCTTTTGATCTAAATTTTATTATCAGTGCGTAATTCATATTCTCCTGGTTTTAGCTTATTCCTTTTAAACTACGCATTTAAATTTTGTTTTTGATGTCTTTTTTCTTCAACTGTGCATTTTCGCATCTTCTTGGTTTGCTGCTGCCTACTTGATTCCCTCGAAAGGTCAATTATTTAGTTCAGTCTGTTTATCTCATCAGACAGCTTTTGGAACTTATTTGTCGCATCAACTCACAAGCCATTACTTCGTTATTTTGGGATTTTATCGGCGACTCATCCTGTCCTCGACTTTATAAAGTGTTGGCCGGTTATGACTTCAATCTTCCCTGACTCTCTGCCCTTCTGCGTTCTTAACAAGACAAATGAATTATTGTTTTACACGCAGACAGGTAGTTTGTAATCGCACTCATTCCCTTGTGCTAAAAGCTGTACTAGTAAAACCTACACACATATTATCCAACAATAAGAGCGGGAGGAACACTTCCGAAAAACTTTGGAAAACAAACTAAGAGAAATTTGAACCAAAGGAAAATTAGAACTATACAACGTACACGACTGCTTAACAAACTGAAATATCAAGGAAAATCCTCAAGTGCGGAAACCAACCCACATAAAACTAGGTAATACTGACCAAGGAAGGATATCATGGCATAGAAATAGAAAAAAGTATAGAATCCAAGGTATTAAAACTATCAGAAATCTTATGAAAATTCCATAGACGACCAGTGAGAAATCAATGGAATCCAGGGAACACTACCGGTTATTATTAGTGAGCAATCACTGAATCTGATGACCTGTGTGAGAACTTCTAGTGAGTAAATACTACTACTACTACTACTACTACTACTACTACTACTACTACTACTAATAATAATAATAATAAGGAACTGGAACAGCTGATAAATACGACCAGATTCTTCAGCCAGGACATTCAAATGGAATTTGGAAAGGAAAAGTGTGCACTGCTAGAGATTAAATAGGGAAACTGGAGACAATAGAGACATGGAACTGCCCAACCAAGAGGAGTGAGAGTGCTAGGCAAACAGGATAGCCATACATTTTTGGATTTCTGGAAGCAGACACCACCAAATCTACAGAAATGAAAGAGAAGATTGGACAATAATACTTGAGAAGAACAAGGACACACTTAGAAACGAAATTAAAAAGCAGAAATCTAGTAAAAGGAATAAATGCCTGAGCAGTATCACTAATAAGATACTCTCGACCATTCCTAGGCTGGACTAAAGAAGAACTCAGGCGCATTGACTAAAAGACTAGAAAATTAATGAGCATGTACAACGCACTACACCCAAAAGACGATACGGACAGATTCTACGTGAAAAATAGCGATAGGGGAAAGAGGACTGGTAAGTATGGAAGACCGTGTGGAGATACAACAAAGAGCTGAAAAAATACATAACCCAGAACACAGAAAGGCTGATCACCGAGCAAATAAACAACTCGGGAAGCACTGAAACAAGAAACAAAAAGACAAGAAACGAAAAGTGGAAAGAAAAACAACTACATGGACGTTTCATAAGAATGACAAGAGAAGAGAGCCACCAAAATTCCTGCGCATTGCTTACAAAAAGGACACTTGAACAGAGAAACGGAATCCATACTGACGGCTGCACAGAACAATGCGATTAGGACTAACTACATTAAAGCTAAAATAGATAAAAACAAGGAAAATAGTAAATACAGACTGTGTGGACAAAGTGACGAAACAGTAAATCAAATAACAAGTGAATGTAGCAAACAAGCTCTAAACGAATACAAGAACAGACACGACTGCGTGGGGAAGCAGTACACTTGGAACTATGCAAACGACTGCATTTCGAACACGCGGACACATGGTACAAACATAAACCAGAGACAGTACTGGAAAATGAAAATCATATATCTTCTGGGACATGGAAGTGCAAACAGATGAACTCATAGACACAAGGAAACCGTATGTCATAATAGTCAACAAGAAAGAAACATCCGACCAAGTTGTAAATTTTGCCGTTCCAGCAGACCACAGTGAAGATCAAGGGGATGGAAAAACGAAGCAAATACACGAAACTTGTCAGAGAATAGAAAGAGATATGGAGCATGACGAAAGTCAATATAATAATAATAATTGTAAGAGCATTATGAACAGTCCCGAAAAACTGGAAAAAAGACTGGGAGAAATTGGAATGAAAGGGAAGACTGAGACCATACAAAGGACGGCAATGATCAAAACAGCTGCATTCTTAAGGAAAATCCTCGAATACGGAAATCAACTCGCATAAGATTCGAACGGTAAGTAGTCACATGGAAGTTACAAAAGGAAGAAAACAAAACTACAGGCGAAACACGACCACACGTGCCAAGCAACAGAAACTGCAAGACATCTCATAAACTTCCTCCCCTACAAAAAGTGATTGCACCGGCCTCGGCTAGTACCACACAAAATAATCGTGAAGGATCAAGGAGGATTGGAAGACCGAGGGGAGAGAGAGAGCATTAACCAGACCTCCACTGGAAGAATGCATAGAGTACTGAGACCTTGTGGAGGCTTATTGCCACCGAAATTCTAGAGGAGATCAATGCTCGTGACCAGCGATAAATCAATAGTAGGCGGATGTTTCGATACCTCAAAGTCATTTGCAATGGTTATCGAAAACAGGTGGACAGTACTGGAAATATGGAGAGGCGCGTTGTCACTCATAATCCAGAAAACACCACTGGTTATTATCAATGAGCAATCACTGGTGATGCCTTGTGTGAGAACTCCTAGTGAGTACAAATAATTATAATGATAATAATAATAATACATGTGTTGTCTCTGTTTCAATATCGTAGATAATGCAGTTTCACATTGCTTACAGACCAGCTGAAACTGGCAACATAAATAGCTATTACGTAAATGTGTTTCTGACCGAAATTCTCAGTGAGAAATTGTTCATTGATAATTTGGCATGTAGACAAATGTTATTTTCAAGATACCAAAAATACGAATAGTCAATTATAAGCAAAAGCAAAATTATGAATTGTTTTTTTCGCCTTTTTTTATGAAGAAAGACAAGTTATTAGACGATAAGGAGGGGCAGCTTAGGGTGCTGCTGAGGGGGCGGGTTCTGTTTGTTTCGTATATTTAACTTGAAACCTTAAACTGATTCATGGGCGCAGCATGCTGCAGCAGAGATGAAATGGTCTGCTGTTTATATTTGCTGAAATGTTTTTCTTGGAACTAAAGAATTCTAACAAATACAAAAACTAGACAGAAAACAAAACTCGTTAAGAAAGAAGACATACTTCAAGGGGACGGCTGGTTTAAAGATGTGTCTATTTACTGTGAGCGCAAATGCATCTAAACATTCAAAACCAAATCTTAAAGATGGCCGAGATTCAAAAAACACCCGTAACTATTGTTACACATGTTTATAAAATTTCTGTTTTTCTCCATGTATAACACGACGACTTCATGACTGAGACTAGTTTAGAGAATAAACTAAGCGGACGACAGCCGATCCTTATCCCACCCCAAACCCAATGTTGGCCCTGTGCCATATCTTGATATTTTATAACAACAATTACTATATTGTGAACTTTACTTGTACAATTTTTAGATCAATAAATTCTCCTTGGCATTTTGGTTCACAACAAAGTATAGTGTCTGTTCTGATGCTTAGCTTAGTCTATCTGCCCTTGTCTTTACTTTTATGGGGAGCTGGATTTTTTTTACATTAAAAAACTAACTTTGTGTAAAACTATGCCCTCGTGGGGAGGCAAGTAATTAGGAACGCGAAATACTTTGCATAAAAATCTGAACAAAAACATTTTGTAGGTAGAGGATTAGGATTGGTTATATAATAATCGAACATTAAAGACATCAAAGGAAACTGAAACTGTCAATAATCCCATAATCTGACGACCCCTATTCTCCCAGATTGATGGCACCAGCCCCTGTTAGTATAACACACACACTATTTGTGAAGGTCTTAAGAGAATGGGAATACGGAAGAGGGAGAGTACCAACCAGACCTCCACTGGGATGATGCGGAGATTACTGGACTTATGGGGAGGCTTATTGCCACGCAAAAATCCAGACAGATGGTAAACGATAAACAAAAACACCCCTAACTATTTTTACAAATGCTTATAACATTTTCACTGACTCTTTATTTTTTCATTATATATTCCCAATTTTCTTTTTATTAATCTATAGCTAGTGTACACCCTCCATAAAATGACGGAAGAAATTGCTTCGACGGTGTTCGCATTCGCATTTTATCTAGGCATATTACTCAAATATTAATTAAATTTTAATATATAAATAATAATTATTATTTCTTATGACCTACAGAAAAAAACTCTCCATTGACTTTTTATTGTTGAATGGAAAATCTCTTTCCGAATTTATTTCAGGCGGCGAAATAGGTCTGAGGTGCTTGTCTGACTTGCTATCTGCTTTCTTGCTTTCTCTCACCACTTGAAATGGTTTTGTCCGGAAGAACGTGTTTTACTCGCAAAATGTGTCGTGACGGGATGAAAGTACATATATTTGTTTACGCACACATACACATGTAAACACACGCACATACATATATATATATGCATATATTTATATATATATATATATATATATATATATATATATATATATTAGTATAATATAATTACAATTAACAAATATTATCACAACAAAATTCACTACCGATACTGAGCTCATTGTAAAATCCATAAATAATTACATTGAAATAGAATGCAAAAGTAGCAATTAATACCCTAAATTAAAATTATCAAAAATATTTTTATCTACACGATAATCACCTATTACAACAGAAATGACAGTTACAATTTTATAATTTTATTCTCATTATCAAATTAAACCCACCCAGCCCTCTGCCCCGGTTGAAATTGAGGTCACGATGGCCCAGACACTAGATATCACCCTACTCAACTTTCTAAAATATCACCTGTTAGGGTCCCCCCCCCCCTTTCCTGTCCTCGCTATAGGCTAAGCCCCATCTCCGTCCCCCTCCCTTTTATGCATCTTCAATTTCCGGTTGAGGTTGAATTTAAGATTCTAGGCAGTGATTCCGTTTAAAGCTTGAAGAGTTGGCTTTCATTATGAATGCTAACGAAACAACATATATATTGTCGCAATTAATGGAATAATAAAATCACCAACAATATATATATATATATATATATATATATATATATATAGCGAGAACAAGAGAGAGAGAGAGAGAGAGAGAGAGAGAGAGAGAGAAAAATAAATACTCATTGGTTTTTATTATACAGTGGAGGATAATATGAATGTCTGTCTATGTACCCGCTAATTACTTTTTCGGTTATTATACATAGAAATGCAAAATGTGGTAGGAATGATACTAATGCAGATGGCCCCAAAACAATAAAACACAATCCCCCAACCACACCGGAAATATTGCGCCTGTGAAGTGACTCTTAACGTCAACAGATATTTAACAACTCTCTGTTACAGTTAAATCACGAATGGAAATTGGGAACATTAGGTGTGAGATCTTTGGATCTACTAGCTTGGGAGAGGCACATATCACCACATTATTCTTAAAGAGACATTCCTCGTTTTGAATGTAAATGCTAACGGACTCAGACTCGTCATTTCAGGGAGCAGCTTTTGTTCGGTGAAGTCTGGGTCGATTAGACACAAACGCTTCCAAAAAACGGTAGATAGTGGCTCTTCAATCAAGTCTGTTTCAAGCTAGTTTTCCATAGCGTTATTCTTCAATCCTTGAACTTTAATCACGAGTGACATCTATTCATTGAGATTTCTTCATAGAACTTGAACATAAACAGATGGTACATCATAGACATACACGTATATCATGACTCATATATTGTTGAAAGATTCGACTGTTGCGAGTAGGTTTTCATAGATATTGGTGATTGATAGACAAAAGGAGTGGATGTCCACTGTCATAGCACTTCAGTTTGCGTCACATTTACAAGCCCCAGCTTGCAATACAGTCTGGTAGTATCTGTAAGTGTGGTGTGGTGTGTCGTGCCTCTGTTGTGCGGGCCACACCTGTACAGTCACATGCATATTGCAGCCTAGTGATATTTTTGTCTGCATGCTATTTTAGAGACTGCTTATCTACAGATGTTAAGGAGATTTCTATTAAGTCTAGAATCCACAGTAACACCACTGTCTCGTTTCATATCCTCGTGCAGTTGAATTGTCACACACAGAAGCAACATGTTAAACAAACTGGATCGCAACAGTACTTAGATTTAACGCCTTCAATGGTGACACTTATTAACTTCATCCTCTCATTAGAATAGTGAACTATTTCAGTATATTTCCGTGGAACACCAAATTTAAGCAAGATATTCGAGCACATATTCCTATTGATTGTGTTCAAAACCTAAGATAAACTAATAAAACCAATTAAAATGTTGTGATGTTGCTTCTTCCACGTTTTTCAGATTTGCTGTACTGTAAACACCATGTTGTGATGTTGCTCCATCGACGTTTACCAGATTTGTTCTACTGTATACACCATATCCGTAACACTCTTGTTTCTCCGGAATCCTCACGGTGATTGTATTTACTTATGTACATATAACATCAATATTGTGAGAAATGGGGGATGAAAGTTGACCCAGGCCAATTTTCATTTTCTGGAGATAATATCTGAATAGACACAAAACGGTTGAAAAACCCGAAGATTATGTGTTTTTTGGCTCAAGGGTTTTAGGGTCCTCATCTGACATTAGTACAATAATAGGAATAGCAACTTATGCATTTGGACGTCTAAAAGAAAAGTTTGGAGTAGGAAGGGCATAATAACGCCTTCGAAGTTAAAACTTAACAATGCATTATATATATATAATGATTTAATCTATATAATACTAAAACTCTATTGTTCTTGTATGTTTGCAATCAGCTTTCAGCTTTCCGGTTTTCAACATCCGGTTGCGCATGCGTAAATAGCATCGTCTTCAATCTGTTATTCCAATTCCGTTATTCTCTATTATGATTAACGAACGCATGAAGTTTTTCATTCTGGAAATTTTTAAACAATTTCATTTAATTTCATCAAATAGTTTATTTGTTTTCTTCACGGCTAAAAACATTCAACGGGAGGACTTCGTAAAGTCTGTCGCAGTTTCAAAAAAACTCCTCCCTTTTAAAAAACAAAAACAAACAAACAAAAAAACAACACTCATTATTAATATCAGCCATACTAGCGGTCGGTGAACGAAACCACCTCCCACTTTCCCTCTCATAGATTTCACCACTCCTACTCCCTCTGTTTTCGTTACGTACGCGAGAAAGCTTGCTGTACCCCCTTCCTTTCTCAAATCGCCCTAACCAACCACTTATAATTCAGTAACTGTAATTTAAAAAAAAAACAATTATAATAAACAGAACGACTCATAGAAATCTATCTATATTCTTTTTTCATTTTAATATACTTTCATAGAAATGCTTCTGTTATGTAAAAAAAACCTATTTCTTTATGTCACAAGTGTCACGCTCATACATGAATTCCATAGCTAATATAACAAACTGACCCAACGGGTCACGGGTGGTCTAGTATTTACTAAAATTTAATATTTAATTATATATTTACTAAAATAAATATTGTTATGTATATATAATCATTTTTTTCACTTAATATTATTTTAATATCCACATACATATATGTTTCATCTGCACAAAGTATAATCAATGTAGCTATATATATAATCGTCCAGTCACGCACATGATTCGAATCTCAGACTCCAGTCATCAATGACTGTCAAGATTCAAACATTCCAATCAATGCGACTGTTGTGACAGCGATATGAAATCACACAAAAATAAACTCTATTCCATTGTTAAGAAAAATACGTTTCTTAAGTGTGTTTTATTACCAAGGAAAATAACCCAGATATACAATTATATATATATATATATATATATATATATATATGTAGCTCATAATTTATTTTTTCATAACGAGGATTTTAAGCTTTTCTCCTTCTACTACATATGTTTCAAATATTTTGTACTTTGTGTGTTATTTTTTCAGACCAATCATCCTGAGGAAGTCTTGAAATAAAGATGAAATGTTGATAGATTACATAAATAATATTTTTGGTTTTCCCGTTTTCATTTTTCATATATATATATATATATATATATATATATATATATATATATATATATATATATATATATATATGTGTGTGTGTGTGTGTGTGTGTTTGTGTGTGTGTATTAGTAATGCCTATATATATGTTTTAACAATATATATATATATATATATATATATATATATATATGCTATTGACAACAGTGAGAATAAATTATGTAGCTCTATGTTCTCAAATAATGATTATTGACATTCATACCAGTATTTTTGTTTGTTTCGGTCTGAAACTTTTATTTCAACAATACCTCCCAGGCACAGAGATGTAGATGAAACGAATGCAAATGGGACTATAAAGAAGTAAAACGAAACATTACGGCAATATTAGTCGTATGCAAATTGAAGTTATTCACAACATTATTCAAGCGTGATTCTTTACATTTCATAACATTATTTTCACCCTTTTTCTTTATCGTTTTTTTTAGTTTAAAACGTAGTTCGTATGAATGAGCAAGTTACTTTACTTTCTAGATTTTGTTTTTGTTAGTATCGTTATCCCCCGATAGAATAAGATACTCACATGAGCCATCACGTGATGGTGGCCATCATCCGTACTAAAAGTAGTTCTACGGATCTGAACAGTACTCGAACACGACCCGACGAGTCGTCAGACCGCGGCAGTATCCACATCACCACCCGTGTGGAGTGTGTACAAATAACGTATAAAACCCTTTATAGACCGACCTTGATATCAATCTATCCTCCAAGCGAAATAGCGACTTTAACTATGGGGGGGGGATTCTTCTGAGATTTAATAAATGCCTCGTTTCTTTCGTATGTAACGAAGTCGAATGGTGAAAACATTGTTTTTCTTTGCTTTAATTGTCTTCAGTTGTATTCCTTTTTTTTTAAAACGAAGTTCACCCCCAAACAAGGCAGGCCGCCACTGTAGACGTAAGGGGCTACTGAGAAGAAAGAACAGGGGAGAAGGTTGGGAAGGGTCAACGCGATGTCTGTTTACATTAATTGTAAATTTCTGCATGTTAGTACTGTCAGAAAAACAGGGGGCAGGGAGGGAGTTCCAGAGGCCAGCAGCATGAGGAAAGAAGCAATTTGAGTAGAAAGCTCGCCGGCATCTGGGAACCTCCACAGTGAATGGATTGGATTTAGTTGATTGTCGAGTTGGTCTAGTGAATGTACTTCGCTCGCTCGCAATCGCTTTGCAATTAAATTTATATTCACTACTTGAAATCATTGAAACGAAACTAATAAGTAAGAAAATGAAGATAAACCCCCTATTTCGCTTTCTCTTTCTCTATCGATAAGAAAAAAAAGACAAAACTACTCGATAAAAAGACAAAACTAATCGAAAAGAAACAGAAGACAAAACTGTCTCTTTCTACATTCGTTCTGTTTTAATAATAGTAAGGGAATATTTTTCTGCGTATATTAAAAGTGAAATAAATTCTTTCCTTTCATTTTTATATACGATATTTTTAAGGTTAAGTCTCCGTTTCTTTTCTCATGAAATCTTCATTTGCATACGTGTATATTTTTCCTATCTTTTTATTACTATCAGTTATTATTAAGATAAACCATCTTCTTCTTTGCTAATAAACTTACATTTGCATACGTGATTATCATTTCTTATGAGCTACAGCATACGTGATTATTGAAGTGAGTCAGAAACACGTACGTTAACTTTTATTATATAGATTAGTCACTTACAAATACCTTATTAACCTATAATCATGTACATGTTTCAAGCTCTCCTACACACTAGCCCACTCTATTCCTACTCAACCAGCAGTGGCAATGGAATATATAAATAATCACAATATATTATTCTAGTAACTCGTTATTATTTGTACTCTTTTTCTTTGTCGGTTTCTTTTCTAGTACAGTGACGAATGCGTATCTAAGCGTAACATATTTTTTACTGGTGGATCACAGCTTATCAAGACCCTGAGGCCACTCGAGGATAAGAGTTAATGATTTAGTGAGTTGGACGATGAACAACATTATGAGAGGATTGTAAACAGTGGGTGAAATGGACAGAATTTGATTATTTAAGAAGACTGCTCAACAAGTATTTGTTAGCATTAGACTTGAAGACGATCATGTTGTAGTCAGTTGTGAAGCAGCCTCGTGGTATTTATTCCACATATGGGAAGTTCTAGGAAACAAGCTTTGTTCGTGGAAGTTCCGTTTGCTTTTTTTTGGAGAGAGAGAGAGAGAGAATGCTATTTGTTGTGGTTGTAGATCGATTAGCTCTTGTGTAAATAAGAGAAACCAGAGATTGGAGCTCAGTCGAGCACTTACAACGATAGAGTTAAAAGAAACTAGCAACGTCTCTTCTATGAGAAAGCGCTTGTACTCTGTTAGAACAAAAGTAAGTCAAATCTGCATTTAAAATTCTACGCATATACCAGAGTTATCAGTGCTCGTTTAAGTATTATTAGAGATAAAGAGAAAAATAGAACATAAATGTTTGTGAGATACTGCCGAAACAATGGAAACTGCTACTAACAAATAGCGAGATGTAACTTGTAAGTGCGTTTTCTGTCGATCATTCCCGGATGCAAACCCTTGACGTAGATACAAAAACTTAAGGCTAATACAACTATGAGACTAAGTCAGCTGAACGGGAAAAAATGGCAACAAAAAAATTAACGTGTTTTATCATTAGTGTTAAAACCCTCGAAATTTCTTTTTTTATTATAATCAGTTTTTACTAAAATTAAAACTCTACTTCTTTACCCATAAACTAAATTTGCATACGTGATTACTGTAACAAGCCGACCACACGTACGTTCACTTTTATTATATAGACACGTGCGTTTACTTTGCCATTAGCAATCTACCTAGGTATCGCTAAAATCGATGCGATTCTTTTAAGAATAGGAATGGTTTATTTGGTAGAGTCATATATTCCGGGAAATTGAATGAAGAAGAAATTAATGTATGAGAGCTTAGGCTAATTAGATTGCGGATCAGATTAGCACATGGAGGTTTTGGTAATGAACCTATTATATCTTCATGTAAACTTTCCTTTATTATATAGATAGTTGAAGTGGGTATTTTGTCTCCTTATGATACAACTAAGTTAATATTTCATTAACACATATAATTATATATATATATATATATATATATATATATATATATATATATATATATAATCAGGTAAATGTTATTGAATAACATAGAGTGTTTTTTGTTAATGAGAATATAATTAGGAAATTGTTTGTTAATTAGAACTTGCTTAATGTGTTTTAATTCATTAAATAATATTTTTCTGGTTGAAGAGATTAGTTTTGCGCGGTTTAATAGATTTTTTTTATCATTGCTATTTTATATATTTGACGAACAAATTAAATTAACGATTAGAAACTTAGACAATACTAATAATAATCAGCTAAATATTTTCCCACTATATTAATTTATTCTTCTGTAAGCAAATGCATCCGAACTTTAAATTGGATGTAAAAAGCTGAAATAATATAATACATTGATATATATCCTCCATCAACTGTAATAATAAAATAAGATTTATTCATTTATTTTTTTAAATTGAAAACATTAAATCTCGTAGTTAACAATGCCTCTTTTAGGGCTAAAACACAGTAGAAAAGGCGATGATTTAATCAGTTTTAATGCCCTTTGGGAAAATGTATCTCTTACAATAATAAGAAAAATAAAATTGTTATATCAGTTTTCCGACGACAACACGTTCCCATAGGCTCACCATGCATCCATCTGACACTATCTCAAGTTGCCAACATCTAATCAAACATGACTGCCCACTCTTAATATACCCATATTTTACTTAATAATACTAAAAAAATACAGAACGATATGAACATAAAAATATTAAATATTCTTGAAACCATTTACATTAAAACTTGAAATCCGACAATAAATAATATTAATTACGAAACTAGGCACAACATATTAAAGTATTTAGCGTAGTAATTAACATTAACTAATTCTTTAGCTGTTAAACAGCATCCGTCTGAATGTTTTACACGCATCGCACGTAATCACGTTCGCATGCAACGCTCATTTTAAAAGACATAGTTTTAAACACACCAAGACGTTAACCGCCCGATGATGATTTGACTAATCAAATCGAAAGTATTCGCGTAACAAAAGAAGAATTGAACAAGAAACCCACGGAACTGATATACACTAATTTGACCGAAATACTAAATGATTACTGAGTGGTTGGCTAAATAACATTGTGTAGCTTTTCAACCAAAATGGGTACATCGTTTAGAAAGTTTTCCGTTTAAATACATTTACGCCCCCACATAACGACGACTATATGAATTATTAAAGAAACTAGCAGGAAAACACGACGTTGCTCGGGATTGAATAACGATGACTTGTATGTAGTTTTTTCACTATGCTCATAACCCAGTATGACTTTCTTTGTTTTTATGGCCCCCTCCTCCCGTTTCGCCCCTTAAAATAATCGGAAGAAGCTGAAATGTTAGAAAATTCTCTGAATTTGTGTTTTATACACATGGCTTACGTTTCAGTAAAATCGGTTATACGTATTTAAAGTTTAAAGAGGGTTCTGTCCCGATGAGTCACTTATAGGTGGGGTGACATAGATATTCGGCACATAGACGGTAAAGTTAAGACTCGGGACTACTTCCATTTTATAATTTTATACATATGATATAAATTTCATCAAAATATATATTTGAAGTTTTAAAGGAAATTTAGTTCCCATAGCTCCTCAAGGTTAGAGAGGCACTTAGAGATTCGAGACCACTTCCATTGTCTTCCCTAGAAAGTTTTATAAATCTAATTGAAATTTCATAAAAATCGGAAGTTTTAAAGAGGTTATGACCTCATAGCCCTATTAGGTTTGCGCTAATCGTGTGTTCTATATTAGAACACGCAGTTAAACAACAAAAGCTGCAAATATTTGAAGCCTTGCACATCAAAACAAAAAAAGTCATCTATCAACAAAATTAACTTTTATAATAGTGATAACATACTAAAATGACTAAACAACTAATGCCTTATTAATACTGTAACCATCACAATGTTCCACCCAAACTACTAATAAATATATAAGAATACACGTTCTTTTACCTGATAACCACCCCTGAAAATGGATCCAAAAGTAGTAGTGCTGAAAACAAGCGCAGCAGATACATCGGCCAATCACAGCTTGAAACCTGCAAACTAATAAAGAACTTAAAATGGATGAAATAAAATAAATATGCAGACATAAATTGTCCGTGATGGCGAATGATTAAAAATAACACTGAGAAACGCACGTGGTGCGTGGATGTCGCGATTTGAACCTACGGAAGTAAACTGCCCCATTTAGAAAAAATGAGTACGGATTGTAATCCAGGTTTTTCTGCTTTGACTTTTACCTTTTTTACGAGCACTGAGGATATCCACCTCAAGAAATAAATCATTTGGATACTTGAACATTATTTTATATATAATGGTCGTAGGCCGAAACAATTGTATGCTGGTAATAAAAAATAGATCTTTAGTGAAATCATGTGAATCTGTTCTTCCTTACATTTGATGTGGTTTAAATAACATTGAAATATTTTCTACCATAGCTCAGGCCTTACACTATTGAGCTATTACGATAGTTTTATCTTATAAAATTTATAGTTGAATTCTGAAAATTTAATATATATATATATATAATAATATATATATATATATATATATATATATATATATATATATATATATATATATAAACGGCATAAATTTTGTTTCCAAAATAAACGATACACGCCATTTCTCATTGTGTTTTGACCTCATTTCAGTACGCTGACGAGTCCCTTTGGGTAAATACTTTATTTTTTATTTTTAAAACTCAACCCATCTGGATAAAACCGCGGTACAATTCTGAAATATGTAACATTTAGTTTTCAAATAAATTATATATATATATATATATATATATATATATATATATATAGTATACTACTATTTGACGAAATAAGACCACAGTGCTCAATTACGTTTATAAGAGCGTAATTTAAAAATAACATTTCATAGCATACAATTTAATAAGTTTCATATCATACTATATAATAAGTATCACAGAAAACGGGGAAATTCCGCTCAGTAAGCTGTAAATACTACGTTTATACCGTTCGTCAGTCAGTGACTAATATTCAGATATGTATGTAAACAATACGCCCATATGTATTATGAAAGTAATATATAGTCACATACATTATTCTAAAGTTATACTTCCCCTTCTGTTGATATTCGTATTTGTAACAATGATGTTCAAACAGTTGTAGTTTGGGACCTTCCTGGAAATTTAGAAACATATCCTTAATTTAATCCACTGGAGTAAACCGATCTCAATATGCTTCTCATTTCTCTCTCTCTCTCTCTCTCTCTCTCTCTCTCTCTCTCTCTATATATATATATATATATATATATATATATATATATATATATATATGAAGCAAAATTGTATGTATGTGTTTTCGTGTGTCGCGATATGACAGTTAAACAATTGATCTAACAGCAAAACTAATCACAGATTTTGAATCAGCACCTTCGATCCGATGTCCTTATCAATGTCAACATTTCTTGAACATTTTGAATAACTCATTATTCAAAATTAAATGTACGTGAAATGTCATTAAAAACAAATGTTCCGACATTTTTAGCGTTTCGTTTCTAATTAAAAACATTCTATTATTAGCCGACCGAAGAACATACCTGTAATAATCGTTTATTCTTTTTACGTCAAATCATTGTACGTATTTGACGAATTGTTTACTTTGAAGAGAAAACTTTTAACCTTTTTTTAATTAAAAATTGATAAAAATATTTGCTTAATGTTCACTGACATTTTAATATTATGTTTCCCTATGTTTCCTTATTTATTTTAGACAATCGAACTTTGATAGATCTATGCGGAGAGGTAAAACAGACTTTTCCTTTGTATCTATATGTCGAAATCATATTAGTAAGTTAAAAAAACTAACTATTTACTTTTTACCGATAAAAAATTAAATTCGTATTAATTAACATCGTACGACTTTGTTAACCGTATCGATTCTGTTTTGGCCATTCTTGCAGGAGTGACCACGTAATGGTTGTCAACATCCCTAAGTTAAACTGATACTATAAAATCGAGTGTGTTCGAACTTGGGACACCCAGGTCGTCGGTCCGTGACGCTATCAGCTTAAACACCTTTACCTCCCTTTGATCGGTGGCCGTGTGGACAAGCGTTCGCCTTCAGTTTCAATATTTTATACTATTGTAGGTTCGAATCTCATACTAGACAATTGTTTCTTTTTGCGATAGCGTTCCATCTATCACCTAGACGATAACGATCATTATCGTAAACTATAATTTTTTTTTAAATAAAAAAATGGATGAAAAGTATTTCATAGATGTTCTTAACTTCTAATCTTGGCTATAAAGTTCAAGAAAAGTTAAGAAACCCGACGTAGGTGGGTACTTTAGCTAGTCAGTTAACATTTCTTAAGTTCATCAACGACGGATTGAACTGACATATAGAATTCACTTCGAAAATATTGCTTCACCAATGAATTATATGTTATATACCTAGTAGGGCACTCTAGTTTCATTTGTGGAGATGTATAAACTTAATGTCTAGTATGATTATCGATCGATACACATATACAAAGTGATAAAAAAGATGTGACTATTTGTCATAAAGTAATATTTATTATTGGAAGAAAAACATTATTGTTTCGTATATCTGGCTTACAGACATATATGTTTTGTGTGGCATAGGTTTTACCCCGTATACCACCATTTTGTGAGCATAGCAACATCGTTTATAATGTGCTTGATCCAAGCTCCTTGGCGCCGAATCACTGCGGCTACTCGCACATTGAAGTTCTTGGACTTTGGGCTAAGATCAAAGTGTAGTATCTGTTCCGATGGATACTGCACCCCATACTGGTGTTGTCTTGGCCTTCGGGTCTTGATTTACGTCGGTCAATGGGTCTGTCCTGTGCAGTTCTGGAAGGTCCACCTTCCCGTGCTTTGCCTCCCCTCTTTGGGGAGGAGTAAGTTTATTGCTTACTGCCTGAGGCGCTTCTACCGGGGAATGCCGACGAGGCTGCCCAGGCAATTTTTAAACCCCACTTTCCCGACCCTACCTTGGGTCACATCTTACTTGTGGGAGTAAGATAAAAAACTGGCCTTGTGCCTAACTCCTGGAGAAGAGTAAATCAATACTCGCACATTGAAGTTTCTAATGATCCTCAAAACGTTATATTACAGTCATGATGTTATTTTCTGTACTGATTGACCGTGGCCGACCACTGCGACGTTCAATGCGATCATGAGCGTTTTATTCTGAGTTTGATTAGAGCGTTTCTCCCTGGAAAGTTCCTCCGAAATTCTCGTTGAGTTTGGACAACCGATTTTGTCGCGAAATAGATCTCAACAAGCTTTGATAATTTCCTTCACGTAATATCTTGTTGCATGTTCCATTTCACCTGAAAAAGAGAAGTCTGCGTTCATAAGAATGATAGCGATGATAAAATGGATAGATCTTTTTGGACCACCTTATAACTTGTTCTATGATTATGGTGTTACTAGCGTACACACTCTGGGAAAAAATGACGGGAAAAAGTTATGCCTCACCAGTGGTCGCACTAATATTCATATGAAATCATAGAATTACGTAATTTATTTTTTGTATATAAATTATGATTATCATTTCTGATGACCTAAAGAAAAAAAGTACATTTAGCGTTGAATTATTATTTAGAGTGGAGGTTTTCATTCTGAATTAATTTCAGAACGCGAGTGTTGTCTAATTTGCTATTTGCTTTCCTGCTTCCCCTCACTACTTGAAACAGTTTCGTCCGATGACTAAGAAAAGGGCAGGTCTTTTACTCGCTAACGCTTGTGTGACGAGACGGATTTATATTTATTATAGAGTGGGGAATCAATTAGTTTTTATTATTGTCGTTGTTATTTCTAATTTTTGGATTATTTCCCTTTTTAAACTTTATTTCTGTTTCACATATAATATTCATCGCTATACTTAGTATATGTAAGAGGTCACTGTAGCATAGCATATGGGCTGAATCTTCGCCAGATCTTACAATTTCAGAACAGAACGAAACATATAACATTAAATGATGCATCATTTTTTTTATTGTGTCCGAACACAAATATGAGTCATAAATAACTGTATTTTTTTCAACATTTTCCCATTCTTATTATGATAATTAGATCGAGTTATTACTAGTATTATTATTGCTAATAACCAAGACGATGATGGCCGTTCGAAACATGTGCATAAAATAAATAACCAAACCTCATCTCGTAAATATCGTCAAAGACATGTAGTTATACGACCCCGTGAAGAAGTACGCGCTATTGTGAGAAGGTAACTCGAGTTGTGAAGTATAACAGGTTAATATATTCTAAATCGATGGAATGTGTACGCTTACAACCTGTTAAAAATAAAAGAGGTCGACCCACACACAGAAAAATCCATTTGAAAAATACGGATTTTCAAACCATCTATTCAGTTTTAAAACTATTTTTTGTCACTTTGTACTGCTTGGCTGATTCTCTTTTGGTTTGTATCTTTTATATGGTTTTCTTTTTGTGCTAGTCTGCTTTCTTGTTAATGATTCTCGATGATAATAGCGAAGGTCCCGCAAAATGAACTGATGCGTTGCTCTTTTGTATGGTTATAGTTCATTCCACAGGCAAATAAAACGTTCACATTCCTTCGCGTTCACGTGCACATGCACACTTGGATTGGGACCCACATGAAACGAGACCAACATAAAATGGGGATTGGTAATTCGTAGTATTTTGACGATTCACACTACTGTTCTCATCTTGAGTGCTATTCGCACGACGGACGCGTGGCGCAACAGATTAAGTGTTAAGTAGTAATGGTCTTCTTGAGGTGTAAGGTTCAATCCTCACTACAGACGATATTAAGATAAAATAAAAATTACTTATTTGACACTTCTACTCGGTCATGGCCGACAGAACAAGAACAATCTACCCCAGTGAATTAAATAACGTGCTCAGTTCGAAATTCCGTATATATTCCCAAATTTAGCAAGACGCACTTGAAGAAGGTCAGAGGTTACATCGGCCGAAACGTTGTGAGAATAACACCTAAGATGAGAACAGAAGCCCGAATAATCCAAATAATGCAAAATATAAAACATAACTCACTATTTTACAAATAGCTTAGGACAAATCTGGGTTCATACTTTTCTCAACAGTATTTGTGCGTCATTGACCACAATAAATTCAATAGAATTTTATAGTCGGTATAGTCGATTCTATATCCGCGACATTATCGATTAACTTAATAATCCACCGTCCCCGTACATATGGGAAGTACGCATGTGGCCGACGTAATAAGCCACATCTGGATCGAGTGGTGGAAATAGCCCTGTTGCCGCCATAAAAGCGTCTTTCTCCCTCTGGCGTGTATAATCTGGAAATGAGAAAGAAAAAGTGTACGCCGGAACGAGAGTATTTATGCGTATCGACCACATGTGACCGGCAGTGTTTTCGCGTGATCGTCATAGTGACTTAATTTGGATCCCCCACACATCGAAAGTGCAATCATCAACAAGTTGGCTGCCCCATAATTCCTAAGAAATCTATATAATTGAAACGATAAGCTATTTCTTGTTTGTACGTACATTATCACCATTTGCACTAAAAAGAGGATGAGATCGCCCGAACGTTTAGTATTTAATGCAGCAACTATATCTGGACAAAAACGAAATATGCTAGAAGCGTTAGGTATTTAAGAACATAATCTAATATTCAATAAAACAATTATATAAGACCCAACATGAAATACGCTAGGTGTGCCACATATTTAAGAAAGCAACTATATATGAACAAAACAAAATATAGTATGCGCCAGGTGTTTGGTGACAAATTTTAATATTTAATAAAACACCTATATCAGACCAAAAACTAAATGTGCTAAATTCGTCAGGTGTTTGAGGACATATTTTAATATTTAATAAAGCAAGTATATCTGAAACAAAAAAATGATATATAATATGCGCCAGGTGTTTGAGAGCACAATTTAATATTTAATAAAGCACCTATATGGAACCAAAAAGTACATATGCGTCAGGTATTTGAGGACATATTTTAACATATAATAATGCAACTATATCTAACAAAAAACGAAATATGCGCAGAATAGCAGAAGAGGATAGATGTGTCAGGTATTTGAGGACATATTTTATGACAAGGATTTATTTTTTCAAGGGAAATATTAATATTAAAAGTACATCGTGCAACTGGAAAAAGAAATAAACCGTGGAATTTCAACGGGGTCTCGCTTGTTTAAATATCATTTCTTTATTTTTCTTGCCATAGGAAACGAAGCCCAATACTGCCACTTTTTACCTAGGTTAATCTCTCGCCAACTGACTATTTCAAAACATTTTCTCTAATCTAACACGTCATTGATTCAGCCAATCACATCTTCGTATTTCCAGTCTCTTTTTCTCTCTAATAGCTTTAATTCTCGGTTTCACTTATGCTTTTAGCGTGAGTACTATAATGAGGTAACCTTACACTTTTGTTAATTAGTTTAAGCCCCCCTCCCGTTTCAGCTGAGAATAATATAGCAACTTTTTTAATGACTGTAAATATGTTAGATAAGTAAAAAAAGGTCTAAATACACAGACAGTTTTCCTAATGTAATACGCTTCCTTGCACAAACGTATATGTTTAGTTTAATATTATGTTCTCTTGATACATGTTCTGAAAGAAAACACATAGAATATAAAGAACAAATATATATATATGCATACATCTATATCTATCTATCTATCTATCTATCTATCTATCTATCTATCTATCTATCTATCTATCTCTCTCTCTCTCTCTCTCTCTCTCTCTCTCTCTCTCTCTATATATATATATATATATATATATATATATATATATATATATATATATATATATAAACATTTCACGAGGGCTGACTTTGTTCATTTAATGAATATATATATTTCTCTCTCTTCTTCGTATAGGTGTCCCAGTGGTCGCAGGGGTGAAAATGTCAGAACGCAAAAGGTGACTGTAGTCATGGTTCGAATCCTGTGAACAGTAATATGGGTTATAACTGGCTACATTAAACATACTTTAAAATATTTATTATGAATAATTATTTAATGCTCACTTAAAAGGAAGAGCATTCTGTACGGGAAATATGAACAACTTCTAAGTAAAACAATATTGCAAAGTTTCATCCCCTTGGTTGAACAATTTACAGAGGCTGACTGTGTTCATTTAATATATATATATATATGTATATAGTTGTCCATAATATTCAAAAATACTTGCCTGAAAGAGAAGATGCTGCCCAGATATTCATATATATATATATATATATATATATATATATATATATATATATATAACTTCTTTGTAAAATGGTAGGAAAAATCCCAGCAGAGTGCTCGATTAATTAAGAATTAAAGTTAAAAATTAAGAGCATTTTCCTTTCCTCGTTGTATAGCTGTCTCAGTTGTCGTTGGGGCAAAGATCGAAGTAAAAAATGTGACTTCAGTCAGGACTTCGAATCCTGCAACCGGTGGTACAGTTATACCGAGCCACACTGATGAATCTTGTGTACAAACATGTCTGTTAAGTCAGGAGCTGGTTTTACAACTTTATTACATAGGTTGTCTCCCTTTGGTAAATATGTTTAGTTGTCGTTATTTTATGCTTCTTCAGATGTCCTACAGAAAATACCTATTTAGATTTTGATGTTTACCCTAGATCATTGTCATAATCCCTCTGAAAAAGGTGCTTGAGTTGTTTATGTTCAAGACGATGTTTTGCAAATTCCATACAACTATTCTGATATACGTACATACATATATACATAGATACTGACCAATACCTAAGCAGTTAGCAAGAGACTTGTATGTTGTATCTAATTTAATAGACTGTTACCCATTTTAACTAACTAGATACTCTTTTTTTATTTGTTTCACCGGAAACATGTTAGTAGCGTTCTTTTGTTTCTCGCAACCATACAAGTATATAACATAGGCTACACGAAAATTGGTAAATAGACACCACCGCTAATGTTATATAAAGTGCGGAATGAATGCATGGGGTAATATAAGAGAAGATTTATCTTGGTTTATTCTTCTGTTAAGTCGTTGAGTTGATCTGTCCGAGATGTACAAAGTTCAAATTCTATCGGATCTAACTGTACAGTTACGTACTGACATCTAAGGGACAGTTATGGTAAAAAAAGTAACTTATATTTAATAATTCGTACGCAATGAACCTTTTTTTTGTGATGTTATAATTGGAAACATATATGACTTGATAGATATGCTAGAAGAATAACTGCCCCATGACGGATCTCTTGGTTTCGGCCCTCGTGTGTGTTACCCATTATTACACAACACACAACATGCCGACCAGCTGTGCGGTAAAGATACACCCAAACACGTGGTCGCTAAAAGCATAAAAACTAGAATATAAAATATTCGTTATATTCGTATACAATGATACAATCAAAACGCACTATGTTATTCAAATCGCAGTATTCACCTTAATTTCCCTGAAAACCGGTCAGTATTTCGCCGTTGCACCGAACCTTTAAATGCGCGAGGAAAATACCCGCCATTTTAACTTTCTAAAAAAAGGACTTTCAAGAGAATAATTTAGTCTCGGGTTCTTTTGCACCCAAGCGAATGCACCCGACACCAACAAGCTATTTGAAGCTCTTGTTAAGCTGATTGTCGGATATTTACTGGTCTGGTAACTTGAAACAGGTAATTAGGCAAGTATAGAGTAAACCTATCTTTCAGGGTTGTTTAACCGCTTCTGTTAAGTGATTTGGTTAAACAATCTGTCTTTCACATTACGTTTCGAGACACTTTTTTATAGCAGAAAGAAGACGTTATTTCTTTTTCACTCTGGTCGCATATTTTTGATAGTATATAAAATGTAAGTGTTGAGATTACTAATGAACAGTCGATTGTGGCAATTTTTTTTGTTGACGTACACACCACTCCCTCAAATGAGTATGTAATGCCCGGGAAGATTGTCTCATAATAAATAAAAAGATACTAAACTACGCTCTCAAAAGAGGGGAGTAATGCTTGAAAGGATGGTATCATGACAACACAACATATACTACACTGCCTTCTACCCCACCGTCAAAAAGAGAAGGTAATCTCTGGGAGGATGGTATCATGACCACAAAACAGATACAACACTACAACCTCCCCCCAATAAGGAGAATGAAATGCTTAGGAGGACATTATCATGACAACAGAAAATATACTACACTACACCTGAATTGAGCATTGAAAGATAGTACAATTAATAGAAGTAATAGTATATTTTCGGCTTCAGACAGACAGATACCAAATCTCGATAAGTAATAGAAGATAGGACAATAGTAGAATTAATAGAAGTACTAGTATATTTTCGGTCTCAGAAAGGTAGATACGAAATCTCAATTATTAATAGATCAAAAAAATAAGTAAAAACAAATTGCAGTTTATTTGGTTATTACATTTTTACTTCGAACTTTACGAATCTTTACTAATGGCTTTTAAAAAATATCTGTCTTATGTTTTATGACTAAGAGTGATTATTATTTCCATTGATTTTATTCGGACTATTGTCTTCAACGCTACTATTAATTTTTGGACTACGTTTCAACCGATGTGTCGTTCAGTATTCTCCAAGTGCAGTTCTCATCAACTGTAATGTGTCCCTTGAATTCCATTCCAAAAATATAAATAACAATACTCCGAATAAAACCGTGATGTTACTTTATGTAACCTTACATGGAGAAGGTGCACCATTCCCCGTATAAGCAAGTGTATAACTGTGTCGAGGGAATCTTATTTGGACTTCGAATTCTATGTTATTTAAAATATTTGGTCAGGCTTTACTTGTAGGTTGAAGTATCCTCATGTCAGGTTGTCCTGATAAACTCTTGTACAGAGAGACCGAAGACACCCGAGGATGGTGTCTAGTAGGTAATTACACTCGCCTATCCTAATATATATATATATATATATATATATATATATATATATATATATATATATATGTGTGTGTGTGTGTGTGTGTGTGTGTGAGGAAATAAATAATAAAAACAATTAATTACATATTGCTGTAACTTATCGTTTTGTTTAATAAATCCCTCCGGTTTAATTGGATTTTTTCAGAAGTATGCTATATATATATATATATATATATATATATATATATATATATATATATATATATATATATATATATATATATAGATAGATAGATATATATATGTGTGTGTGTTAAATGCATAGTTTTTAGTTTTTTGTCCGTTTACGGGATTAGAATTTTTCGGCAACTCCTGTCGCCTTTTTCAACCTAATATGAAATTACGAATATCAGTAGAGAAATGGCGTTATTAGAAAAAAAACACGTGCAAGAATTACGTTGCATTTGTTTAAAAATTAGTCTCAACAGTTTTTTGTTTTGTTCTTTTCTCTTATTGCGTGGATTGCTTTTGTCCATGTAGTTTTGAAAATACATTGTAATGTATGTTCACGTATACTTCTGTTGTAAGATGTGATTGTAGGAAATAAATAACAAAAAGGCGACAAGAGTTGTCGAAAATTTCCAATCTTGCAATGGGAAAAAAGAAGAAATCTATGTATTAATATATATATATATATATATATATATATATATATATATATATGTGTGTATGTATGTATACATACTATACTTCTAAATAAAAAGGCTCAACTAAACCGAAGAGATTTAATATACAAAATGACGAGTTACAGCGAGATGTAATTAATTTTTTGTTATCTATTTTAAATAAAACCGCAATAGATAGTTTTATATATATATATATATATATATATATATATATATATATATATATATATATAGAGAGAGAGAGAGAGAGAGAGAGAGAGAGAGAGAAAGAGAGGGGGGAGGTAAAATGTTAAACTGACACTATTGTTAAAATTCCACCAAAAAACTCCTTTGCATGAAATTAAACTAATCACAACCTTTGTGCCTAGCAGCTGTGTTCAAAAATGCATAATGATCGGTCAACAGTTTAGGAGTGAATCCTGTACGTACAAATATATAAACATATACACATACCTAACATTATATCGATAGATATATGTATGTCAAATACACGCAAAAAATATATGCCTAATGTATAATTAATCTCCATATAATTCTATCTATAATGAATGTATTCTGCTTAACGGGCTCTTAGCTCGCCATTTGGGAGGCTATATTAGAAAATAGTTTATCTTAGCTGTCATGAAGCATAGTTATCACTTGATGAACCATTACACAAAAGCCGATTAAAACGTTTTCGGTGTGACTTAGTGTGCGTTCCCGTGTGCGCATGCGCGTTCGTGGCATCTGACTACTTCGTCTCAGATGAGTCGCCATTTTGCGTGCGTTTGTCAACCTATAACCGGCCTTGATGAAAACAGCTCACCACTCTTTATTTTCTCGTGTGATTCACTTAGTTCCATCAAAGTACGCTTCGTATCGCCTTTGTTGGGACAAAGGAATTATATTAATCGAAAAGAACAAAAAATGTCCCCAATGAAACCTCATTGACTTTAAATCCTTCAATCTTTTTCTATTTTTCTCACGGTCCTTCTCGCCTTCTCTATCTTTTTATCTTTTCTTTTCTCTCTGTCTGTTTTTAATTTTTTCTCTCTGTTTTTTTTATTGTATTACAAAATTGCGTCTGTTTGTGTATTTTAAATCTCTCTCTCCCTCACACCCCCCCCCCCCACACACACTCTCTGTCTCATATAAACGAAAGCGTTGCCTTTATAAACTATTTAGTTTTTAACAGTCATTCATAAAGTAAGAATTCATAAAACGAAGTATACACACGCACATTATATATATATATATATATATATATATATATATATATATAAAATTGCCAATCTTGTATCCTGTTGTAGATGATTATAAAATTTAAATTCCGAAGAGACATGTGTACACAAGGATAAATATTGTTGGTGCTTACAATCATTGCAATAAAATGAATAAATCATAAATGTTCATTCTACTGAGTTATAATATATATAAAATGTTAATATTATGTAAACCTTGGTTAATTAAGAGAACACATTTCGATTAAAAAACAGTTTTTATTGATATACAATTGTTTCTGCCTTCCTCAAAATCATACATATCCTTGGTATACAAAGTATCCAAAATTAAATAACATAAAAAATCAATGAGTTTTATGAGGAATTAATAGATGTGCGAAATTCTCATCAGTCAGAGAGTGCAACTAGTTCTTTGTTGATTAGCGAATAGTATTTAATAACGTAAATGGAGAGGACACATTTTTGTTTAAAGCGATTCATCATCCATGTCGGCTGTGATTTCAGAAGTTCCATCAATCGTTATGAAACTGTAAAATGTTCCAACAACAGACTATTTATGCTGCAGATATGCTCATAATTCTACCTACTTATCAAGAACACTTGGTTCAGACAGAAAAAAACAAGTTCAAGACGACCTGGCATACTGGACTATATAGTCGTAAGATGTAGGTCTCGTTAAAATGTTATGTCCGTTTTAAGAGAGAACTATGGTGGTAGAAATGTTTCAAGGCCTGTTAATGCAGAGCAACTCGTTAGCCGAGAAAAGCGTGAAAGTTTGAAGTATCTACTGGGAAAATTAACATACCCGAGAATGCATAAGACCCCTACTGCTATATCAGAATGTATGGAAATAAATAAAAAACAGGTATTGTTTAGAGAACAATATTTAGTAGCAAGGCAATTGAAACGAAGAAAATAATGAAAAAGGAAAAGACAACATCTCTGTTTGTGAACGCCTTTAAACACTTTAAGGTACGGATTCAGCATGAACTATGAAAAGCAACAAATACATGGTAGCTGAAAGAAATCCATCATGTACAGGCCTCGACTGATAGCTGTAACAGTATATTATCATACTACAAACTATGTGCAGTATATGTTCGACCATGCTAAATGTTTACTCAAAAACTAGGATGTAATCCTGATGAAAAAAAAAAGCCAGAAGAGGAGAATAGTGCTCTCATCAACTGCACATCTAATGTCAACGAGAATGTGACAAGTGAAATGATTCAGGTTTCTGTTATCTCTGACGTTGACTATTCTCCAACTCTAGTGAAACAAATTCTCACCGCCCAGGCTCTTATTATATACGGCGCTTCTGCTTCTTGTTGTTTTTGTAGTTGCTAAGCGAATCGGACTTCATAGCCCTCGAAGATTCTGCCTGAAGATGGTCTGTCATGCTTGAAGTCCTCCTCGTTGACTGTAGTTATTCGTTATGTCTGCAAGATTTCATATTTTTACATCCGACACCAAAATAGAAGGCCCAGCGGTTGCACACGAAATCGAAGAAGGTTTGGCTCAGAACACAGAAAGGAATAACTGTTGCACATGCACAGACACAACGTTGTTATTTTACTCCATTGATTTGCGGTTCGAGGTGTGACACGTTCTTGCTTGTAACAAAAACAGAGGCAGAATCGACCCGAGCAGGACGGATCCTGATGTTGATTACTCCTCGACTTTTACCAGCGCCCTGTTAGCCGGGTATCTCTGACACTATAACGTTGTTAGCACCTTTACCGCGGCGATGACGAGTTTGCATTTAGGAGGCGATGTTTCTGCCGAAGTAGTTAAGCAAGGTAGTCCCTCAATCAATAACCTGCTGCGTGACTTATCCTTACAAGGATGATATTCTTATATCTTTTTTTTTCCAGAAGGTTGTCAAGGACGTTTGTGATAACAATCGTCGGGTATCATTTATCTGCCTGAATCTCAATGCGGTTTTAATCCCAACAGGATTGCGGCGGGTATGATTTCTGCAGCTGAAAAGGAGAGATGCAGACAACAGCAACTTGATTTATATAAAGTTTCCATCAATCCTACGAAGACCTCCGATACAGTCAATAGATATGCCACATAGCAGACCTTTTTCGGGTTATGATACCTTGAAAATTTCACCGGGATCATATGTTCCTACCAAAATTATATGAAGACATATGCATGTCTTAATGGAGAACTTTATTTATTTCCGAAGTTCCAGTAGAAATCCAGACAACATCAGCTTGATATATATATATATATATATATATATATATATATATATATATATATATATATATATATATATATATATATAAATGTTTAATCGATCTCACAAAAGTCTTCGAAAAAGCCAATAGAAAGCCCTCTAGCAGATTCTTTTAAAATTATGATTCCCTAAAAACGTTCACTGGGATGATATATTCCCTCTAAATAATATGGAGTTATTTGCATGTCTTGGTGAGGAACTATTATACCCGTTTCCTCTTGATATCGGTGTAAAACAGGGCAATGTTATAGCTTCTGTATTCTAAGCTATCTTCTTGTGTTATTGCATTAAGACACTGGATGTTATAGATTATTGCGTGTACGTCGGAAGCTTTCTCTTTAGATCAATAAAGATATCAGCTATAAAATATCAAAATATGCATATCTATTTAACGAACCGATAATACCTAGTGTGGTACTGGTCCTGGTCGGCTATGCCGGCTTCCTACGAAGTGGGAAGTTTACAGGGAATATCAAATTCACAAGGGGTCTTCAGCCGCATGTAGATCCCGGTAATTGGAAGATGACACACATCGCTTAGTATTCCCAAATGGTCACCCATCTGGTACAAGCCAGGCTCCACGTCGCTTAATTTCGGTGATAATGTCGTATCTATTTGGTGAGCCAAATACAACTATTGTCCTAACCAAGTATTAACTTGTACAGAAGTAGAGATATGCCGAACGTGTGTTTTACAATACTTGTTTATGCGTGTGAAACTTGGACAACTTATCGGAGGCATATATAGCATCTTGACGGTTTCACCAACAGGATCTCATTGCAAGATCTCACAGAGGTTCTATATAAAAGACATTGATGTGCGACAACGAACCTCTTTGCTGAGCACTGATGTTAGGACATGATTATGAAAAAGCGTCTTCGGTGGTGAAGTCACATCGTGCACCCAAACAAAATTCGGTTTCCACGAAACAAACACTATATGGTGAGCTGGTACAAAGCAAGTGCACTTAGTGCAAACTTCCAAAAAGAAATTTTAAACTTTGTAAAGCTTACACTTTATAAGTCTAACATCAACATTGGTACATATACGTATATATATATATATACGTATATATATATATATATATATATATATATATATATATATATATATATATATATATATAGGTGTATATATTTATTTAACCCCTTTTCAGAAGGGTAGACACAAAGTCAAGTGAGTTTTGAAAAGCCATCGCACTACACGAAGCGCTCTCCGGTCTACGATAATATCCTGAGCATCTTCGTCTTCTTCTTTCGTGTGAAGCAGATGATTCTGGTGTTGGCATTAGTTTCCCCGATGTTTTTCTAGTTAGAAATCTTTCTGGAAAGACATCGGGTACTCACGGGAAGGACCACGAGAAGGTTGCCAACATCCCTAAGTTAAAGTGGTACTGTGGAACCGACTGGTTTCGAATTTGGAACACCCAGGTCTTCAGTCCGTGTCGATATCCACTTAACCACCATCACCTCCCAGCATCTTCGTCAACATTCTACGATAGGGGCACCTCGGATTGATAGAAAGCAAAACGTGGAAATATGTACCTCCTAGAACTGAACAGAACCATACCTCAGTCAGACAACAGCAAAACCACTACCGGACTGATTGTCAGGGACGTATCTCCGACTGATACGCACATTACTTACTTAAACCGTACCAGTTGCATATACATATGTACATAGGTTTCTATCTGAGTGCTTGTTTATATATATATGTGTATATATGTGTTTGCGTTTATATATCTATTTAATTTCTATGTAGTTGAAAGAAGAAAGTTTAATGAAATATAACCTCGGCGTACAAGGCCTGCATTGAAAACTTACTGATTTAGAAAGAAAACATTTTAAAAAGATGAAACGCAATTTTAAATGCCAGTTTTAGGTTTCGCCTTTTCAGATTCATCCCGCGTCTTCGGGTGGCAATTTGTCTTTATTATTAAAGAAGCACTTACCATACAAAAAATACAAGTATGTAACTGAGCTTATCGGGCAGCGAAGTAACCACCCACGAACACATTCGCATAATCGACACATTAGAGTCGACTCAGTATGTACGCATGCGTGCCCCGACACATTAATGGAACAGGGAATCCATTTTGTTTTTTTTAAAACAGGCGATGAACATATCAGAGGTGTTTCTCGTGAATACGAGCTGTTTGTGTCGTTTTCTTTCATTCCTTTTGAAAGGTTAATACTTTTCGCTTTTATCGTTAATTATAGAGGAAGCAAGGAAAGCAGACACTTTCTGTTTTTTGCACAAACAAAATGATAGAACAAGGTTTTACACCGTTTTGAATTGTTTGTGTCAATGACTCTGGATTTCTGCCGCATTGTAATTTGTTATTTAACAAACGGAGACAAATTGTGACGCAAGTTCGGTATAAATTTAGATATAGCTAGTAGAATGCCCATCCCAGGACGGGTATAAGCAATAAATATAGCATTAGTTTTAAATTTAAATTTTTTTTTTTTAAATTTATTTGAAGGGTATGGTATGATTTCGGTGGCATCCTCTAAATAGTAAAATTTACAAAAAACAAAAAAAAAATAATATGCTCACATTACTCACACTGTTGCCTAGAATACATATACCATGATTCATAAGACGAAATAGAATAGTTTATTATTTTACTAAGAATATACATATTATTGAAGCTCACTGGTACGCATAAATCCTTTCAAAATGTATTACTGAATATAACTCAAAATAGGATGTAGACCGATTATTTTCTCTATTAAATCTTTTGTATCTAACTTATTTTAGAAACGTTTTGCTAAATAGTATAGTTTACAAAAAAAAAATAATGTGCCCATGTTACTTACTGTGTTGCCTAGAATATATATTCCAAAATTCATAATGACCCATTCTTTAGTTTAGGAGATTATCCTGTACATATAAGTATATATACAACTATATATATATATATATATATATATATATATATATATATATAGAGAGAGAGAGAGAGAGAGAGAGAGAGAGAGAAATCTCTCTTTTTCTCTTATATTTATATATATATATATATATATATATATACCTAACTCTAAGCGACGTTGAGTCTGGTCAGTATTAGATGGATGACCATTTAGGAAGACCAGGCGCTATGTGTGGGAACACCTTGCTATGCGCAAAATAGCATCGCCAACCCGCAGTGCCTAGCGTGGCGACAATGACCCCTCTGTAAATGACAGTCACCAATAAGGTGGACGAAAACCAGTAAGGGGTTCCTCCTCCAGGAGTGATCAAAATCCTGATGGTAATGAAAAATAACTTTATATATATATAGAGATATTAAATCAACATTTTATTCACTTTACCTGTATGAATTCAACATAAGTTGTTACGTAGTTGTACAAGTGTATATCCTCTGTCAAAAGATGGCGGAAAAAAATGTATGCTTCACTAGTGTCCGCACGAACATTCATATTCATATACAATAACATCTAAGTCTGTGAAGTTAAAAAAGAAAGAAGAAAATAAAACGTCTCAAACTTGAAACGTTTTAATAAAATAAAAATGAAAACCATATCAATCGGTTTCGAAAGAAGAAAGAAAAAAAGGAAAGCAAACGTCTCATTATGGAAATAAAGTGAACTATTTATTTCCAAATTCATTTTAGATGGCAGGAGCTTTGTTGGACTTGCTATTTGCTTTCTCCAATCCCCTAAAATGGTTCGTCTAGCAGTTTATTAATCAATCAATTTTGTGTGACGGAATGGATATATATTTGTTTATATATTTATGTACAAATTAATATACCTTGGTCTTTATCATAGAGTAAGGAATTTTAGTTATAAAATGTTGATTTTCGTTAAATCTGTAGATACATTATTATTAGAAGAGAAGACTGTAATGTATGTATGATACAACTCTAGCATATTTTATGTTTTCCGCCAATGCTAATCCAGTGCAAGAAGCTCTTGGATATGCGATTGCCAGTATGCTTAAGGACTATATTTCACTAAAGGAGAAAACATCACAAAAACGCGAACCAAAGATAACTCAAGAACAGCCGTTTCATCGCACGATCTTACTGATTCGCGTCCATCAACGTCTGGTATGAGAAAATGCAAAATTGCAACCGCTTATTGATGCTGTGCCTAGTTATCTTTTTCTGTATGACTATGATAATTTGTTTACATTAAAAATGTATAAAAAGTTTAAATATAGTTTTCTCTTCACTCTTTTCGTTAAGATTCATAGAATAAGCTTGTTTGTGTATCAAAACCGACCAAGTAGGAACAAAAGTTTCTAATCCCATCATAATGTGGACGGAAAATAATTATACTTCGCTATTTCTCTAGAATATTCATATAAATATTCATTTATCTAAAATATACTAAAATATTCATATAACATCATAGAATTACGTCAGTAAGTTGATTTTCATATATAAATTATTATTATCATTTCTGATGACCTAAAAATCCACAGTTGATTTTTTTTATTATAGAGTAGATGGTTTCTTTCCGAATTCATTTTAGGCGGCGGAGTAAGTCTGACATGATTGTCTGAATTGCTATTTATTTTCTCGCTTCACCTCACTACTTGAAATGGTTTCGGAAATTGTCTAGAAAAAGGCACGTGTTTTACTCGCTAACCTTTGCGTGACGGGAGGGATGTAAGTACCTATATTTATTTGAATACATTGGTCTCTATTATAGAGCAGATACTTGGGAGGTATAAAATGTCGATTTGTACTAAATCTGTAGATAAATGCTTCTTTTAATAAATGCCTTGTGCAGTGACCTACGTAGTTTAGATTAAAGACACACACACAGTCTCCATTACAATGAGATTTCAAAATTGTGTACACATTAAAATACATGCTCTTTAATTATATAAGCAAAGCACATGAGTATTGATTTACTCCTCTCCAGGAGTTAGGCACAAGGCCAGTTTTTATCTTACTCCCACAAGTAAGATGTGACCCAAGGTCGGGTCGGGAAAGTGGGGTTTAAAAATTGCCTGGCCAGCCTCGTCGGCATTCCCCGGTAGAGGCGCCTCAGGCAGTAAGCAATAAACTTACTCCTCCCCAAAGAAGGGAGGCAAAGCCTGGGAAGGTGGACCTTCCAGAACTGCACAGGACAGACCCGAAGGCCAAGACAACACCAGTATGGGGTGCAGTATCCATCGGAACAGATACTAGCACATGAGTAACCTACTGCAAGATCAAGCTTTAAAGTTCACGTGTACCGCGGCTTTTCAGGTTACTGATATATTGCATTGGTAAGACAATAAGATTATTATTTGACACTAAATTAAAATGCTTATGAATCAGTTTTATTCATCAATATAAACATAATTACAATTAACACAATTTTGCTAAACAGTAACAAGTGTATGTACCCCAATTACCTAAAATTCTGATGCCGTGTATCAACAGATTGTCAAAAGGCATACGAATTTAAAGTACAAAATCACCTCGACATTTTCCTCCTATTAGATATACTCTACATTTTATGTTGTTTAAATTTCGGGTTATTAAAAGTATATAGAATGGGAAAAAGGCGATTAATTTCCGTAGTCATAAACAGCAGAAATGACTCTCAACATCAATGGAGTATTCGACACAGGGACGATCAACGAACGTAATACCGCAGGTGTGAAAAGTTCGTCATAGAGATGCGAACTATAAAGATTCAAACTGTTCTGATTCTCCGTCTCTTTAGACAGACACGAATTGAATAGGTTTGTTGAAGCAAATCCGCGCACACCTGTTTGAGAACTTCAAGGTGTTAAGCGTATCTAAAACATCCGGAAAAATCAACGATGTTAGACGAACGAGTATTGCATGCAATGACATCATCACAAGTTTTGCGACGAAAAGTGGGTCGTTTATAATAATCAGCGACGACCAGTTTAGTAGTGAGATCAAGACGAAGTGCTAAAACATTGCTCAAAATCTGGAAGGATAAAAAAGGGTGATGTTAACTATTTGATGGTATACAGATAGATTAATCGGTTGTATTCCTTCTTAATTCTTTAATAGTAAATAAAGTAAATTTGTAGGAATTCTGGTGTTGGTATTGGTTTCCCAGATTCTTTCTAAGAGAGAATTCTGGTACTTGCAGAAATAACCACATAAAGGTTGCCAACATCCCTAAGTGAAAGTGGCGCTATGGAACGAACTGGGTTCGAACTTGGGCCACACAGGTCATCAGTTCGTACCGTTAACCACTTAACCACCGTTACATCCCTTGATTATTTATGTAACACACGTACATCGCGACCAAGCAAACAAGTCAGTGAATACATCGCTAATAAATTATCTGATCACGGTATGCTAGCTTAGCTAAGGTAATGATCGTCTAATAGTTTCTTCCTTGAGTGGGTATAAACACTTTACCATTATGCTGCGGACTGAATGTTATTTCATTCTTAATTATCATTAATTCACTAGGACGATTTAAAATAAAGGTGTCTTGTTTTTGTATTACGCGATTTAAATATCAGCGAGGCGCGATGAGGGAGAAAGAAAGGAAACGCTATAGAAAGACGAAGGAAGAGGCGGCTGAATTATGCGGCTAGATTTTTAAACAGATCTTCGCTCCTCGCTTGCAATTATTTAAATTCGACGATCACGTCACGTGACTTATTACAATAGTCATATTGCAGTTGTATTTATATATACAATAAAATAGTAGTTCACAAAATGAACGAGAATCTTAATTTTCTGTGGAACCCCTAACCCCTTCAACTCAGCTCCTAATCGATTAAATTCCATATACTTGAGCATTTAAGAATATTTCGACTGGCAAGACTTGACTATAGTTTAACTTGTTTAATCGACTATGAAGTCCTGATAATTCTGGAACTGCAAAATAGGGTTTTAATGATTTTACTTGAACATGTAAACCCCCATCCACTTAAACCTAAAATATTTAACTAACTGTTAAGTTTTTAGACTTTTTAAACCTTTGAAATACAAAAATGTATTAAAACGCGTAAATGTCTTTAAACGCGTAAATGTCCAACTCTCTAATCACTTGAGTTCTTATAAACTATGAACCCTCAAAACCTTATTATATTATATAAAAATGTCTTAATGGCATTGCTTAAACAGGTTACCCACCAGATCTTCACGCTTTTAAATGTACTTCAATCCTCACCCTATAATATCTAACACTCTAAGTTAAATTTTCAATTTCTAATTGCCTACTTTTCAATATGACTAATTTCTCACTTAAGGTAAGTCATGCTACTTTGCTAGTTACTTTGCACCCCACCACACCATTTACTGATATTCCTCCCTGTCTTGCCAAGTCTCTTAAAGCAGCATCTATTAAAATCTATTTTTACTCTTTAACGATGAACTGTATCCAATCAACCCCCCCATCCCATTTAAACTTATGCGTCAGTCAGGCCGTTTAACCCTTCCCTTCCAAATCTCCTTCTACCCATCCCTAATTTTCATCGGTTTTGAACCCCGAGTTTGGCCCAACGATCTAATTCTCTCTATTATTGCCATCAGATAAATATATACACATTCACGAACTTGCTTGAATTTTAGATATTACTTAAATTTCTACACCATTTTGGACTCAAATCCTAATACATTCTCTGCGAAGGTCTATGGAAGAATTTAGGATGACTTTAAATTCCCAGCCTATACCGTAATCAATCTTTTTTACGGCAGAACTACTTATTATTTTGATGGATTAATTCCTCTTGGAATGTTTGAACACATTGATGCATTCTTCACGAACCTTCAGACGGTGAATCTTTGTCTTTCCATTCTCAACGATTTTTCACTGGATGTATTTATTCCATTTTTGACATTCTTTTTACACACTTGAATCTACATTTTATTACT
>OY744518.1:162969212-163084212 GCA_963556195.1 Sepiola atlantica | reverse complement strand
ATAAACATTCCAAGAATTGAAACCAGGTTTATAAAAAGTGCTCAATATCAAATAGAGCTTTTTATATTTATGATTATTTTTTATTTATACAGACATGTGAATTATCTGCGACACTGGTATATCGATGGTATCAATTAACAACTGTTAGAAACTTAAATCTAACCAGGCAGAAAGAAAATCTGATCCTTCTCTCATATCATATTTGGAAAGAATGAAGTGGAAAGAAGAGAAAAAGAAACGGAATTCAAAATTAGAAAATAAAGATTGGAAAGTCACGTGGTATGGTTTGAAAATGTCGAAAATCAAATATAATATAAACTCATGTTGAAGATAAAGAAAAGAGAAAAAAGGAGGTCAAATTTCCTGTGGCATGTTTTAACGGCTGTTTAATGTCTGAATATGTGGTAAGAGTTGCTTCAGTGTGTCAATATTATAGACACAGTCTTAAGTCTGGCTTTAATTTTAAGTGGAGTGTGGAGGGTGTTAAGTCATTTAGATCTAATCATGTTGATTTTTAATTTTCATCTTTTTATTTGTTTTTAGTTTTATATATTTTTTAATTCGTTATTCTATTTTTAATTTTATATTTTATTATCAAGGTCAGCTAATGAAATAATAATGCGATAACATTAGGCAAATAAAGTAAAATTAACCAAAATTAATTGAAAATTTACTAAAGTATACTGACATAATATAAGGATGGTAATAGCAACAACAATAACAACAATAATAATAATAATAATAATAATAATAATAATAATAATAATAATAATAATAATAATAACAATAATAATAACAATAATAGCAATGCTAATAATAATAGTAGTATTTATAATTATAATAAGGGAATGAGGATAATAAGTATGATGAGAAATAATTGTGATTAAGAAATGATGATGGAATAACGGTACAAATGAGAAGGTGACACAATTAATAATAATAATAATAATAATAATTATAATAATAATGATGATAATAATAATAATAATGATAATAATAATAATATACATATATAAGAATAACACGTGTGTCTGCATTATATTTATAATATCAATAACACTATTAATAACAAACAAAACTAAAATTAGATATTCATAATAAAAATAAAGATAAATAATCTGAATTAAAATATACTATTAATTATATTAATGTACTATTATACTGCTATTAGTAATGGAGATTGTGTATCTGTCTGTCTGGAGCCGGAACTATAATAGTATCTCTATTAATGCACTATTATAATAGCTTTTAATACTCAATTCCCTTTACTATACTGTTTCAGACTAATGTACTATCTTCCAATGCTCAATCTAGAGGAGTACTGTAGTATCTGTTCTGTTGTCATGAGACCACTCTCCCAAGCATTACCCCCTTCTTTTGGTGCATTGTAGTATATGTTCGTTTATCACGATATAATCCTCTCAGGCATTACCTCCTTCTTGGGTTAAGGGGACAATGTTGTATCTGTCTAGGTGTCATTATACTATTCTCCTAGGGATTACTTCATCCTTTGGAGGCAGTGTAGTATATGTCCGTTTGTTATGATACTATTGTCTCATGCAATACACATTTATAATGAAAAGAGCCAGTGTAGTATGTGTTCTGTAGTCATGATACCATCCTCCCAGGGATTACTCCTCTTTTTTTCTGGATTTACAGACCTTATTACAAATCAAGTGGGTTGTCTCACCTTGGGAAATATTTTAGTTGGTTGTTATTTCAGATTTCTTCAGAGAGTTCACATAGGCGGCCTTCGCGAGGATTCACATCTTCGGCTAAATCATGATTATTGAGTTGCTCATGTTCCAGAAGAACCACTGTCTCTGATAGATTCACTATAATGAGCCTTACTTAAAGCGATCTCCTCACAGTTCTCTGCACCAAGCCAGATGTGTTTGAGTTTGTTCCTAAGATTGTTGTCAGTACATCTTCGACGTGCTATGGCGCTCTCCATGATGTAGCTCAACGTAAAATAGTTATTCCGAGAGTCCATCATACGGAGAAACACATACACATATATATAATATATGTATACACATATATAATGAAATAAAATGCCATGGAGACAAGATGTATGGAAAAGACAAAATGAAAAACAAATTAAACACGGGAAGAAATCATCAGAAAAACGAGAGATTTACCGGTTTCGTTCGGATCAATGAATGTCTTCAGAAAAAATGAAGATTTATTTATTGAAATAACGGCAAAACATATGAAAAAGAAAAACGCACAACGTGCGTAACTATTCGAAAAATTATGCAGCGCGTGCGACAAAGACGGAATAATGGGAAAAAGAGGGGAACCAATACAAAAAAGAAAAGGAAAAGAAACAAATGAAAACATTGATGAAATGCAGTAAAAAATAAGTGGTACTTAAAACTGAATCAAAGTTTCTTTCTCCCCTCATTTTCCCATTTTAACGTCCTTGTCGCACGCGCTAAAAACTTTTTCAAATAGTTACCTACGTACCAAAAACATCCCGTTGTGCTTCTTCTTCTTTCGTTTTCATACATACACACAAGTATATAGAGATATATACATTTACGTATACATATAATTACATATATGCATACATATATATGTATATATATATATGTGACATATCTACGCATATCTATGCATATATGTAAACATATATATATATATACGAGGCCTGTCTAAAAAGTATCCGACCATTATTTTTTTCGTGCAAAATAGAGACGATAGAGCGGCGCCACTCTACGCAGTGAAAGAAGGCACCTTCATACGCATGTGTGAATTTTATCACCGGTTTCCTGCGCGTTAGTTGCTGCCTGTCGGTCGCTGAGTGAGATGCTACACAACGTGTTCGTTGGATTACCGATTCTCTCAAGATTACTGAACGTGTTGAGCAAAGGTACTGCATCAAATTTTGTGAAAAACTTGGTGATTCTCAAAGCAAAACAATTCGTAAGATTCAGCAGGTGGTTGGAGAAGATGCGATGGATGTAACACAAATTAAAGAGTGGTTCAACCGATTCGAAAATGGCCGCACATCATCGGAGAGTGACCAGCGTTCTGTCAGGGCCCCAAACTGCTCAGCAGAGTGCAGCTGTTGTTGAGAAGGTGTGAAACTTGGTGATGGAAGATCGTCGTTCAATCGTGCGGGAGATTGCCCAAGAGTTCGGAGTGAGTAAAGATTCCGCACATGCAATTTTGCGTGATGATTTGAACATGCACATAGTGGCTGCGAAATTTGTGTCCAGGTTGTTGTCGCAGGAACAAAGGGACCTCAGTTTTCAAGTTGCACAGGACCTTCTGGAAACCGCCAACACTGATCCTGGGTTTCTGAACACCTGGGTTTCTGATAACTGGAGATGAGTCATGAGTGTACGGGTACAACCAAGAAACCAAAAGGCAGTCGTCGCAATGGAAGCATCCCGAGTCTCCAAGGTCAAAAAAGCGCGACAGGTGCGAAGCAAAATCAAGGTGATGCTGACTGTCTTTGGTATCTGCGGAATTGAGCATCACGAATACGCATCGGAAGGACAAACAGTGACAAAGGAGTACTATCAAGATGTTCTCCGGCGTCTCCGTGGCGCAGTTCGGCGAAAAAGACCAGATATGTGGACGGCGAAAAACTGGCAACTGCATCACGACAATGTCTCCGCACATTCACCCCAATTGATTCAACATTTCTTTGCAAAACATGGAATTCCAGTCGTTCGCCAACCTCCCTACTTTCCAGACATGGCTCCTTGCGACTTCTGGTTGTTTCGAAAATTTAAGACGCTACTGAAAGGTTCCTGTTTTGAGAATAAAGAAGAGATAATGTCGCACGCGTCGGCGGAGATGAATACGATTCCAAAAGAAGACTTCCAGAGGTGTTTCCGTCAGTGGGTGGATCGGTGAGCTAAGTGTGTTTGAAGGGGATTAGGGTCCCAACCCTGTCAGGTATTTGAAATATTTTTTTCGAACCTAATGTCGGATACATTTTAGACAAGCCTCGTTTACTCATATATATATATATATATATATATATATATATATATATATATATATATATAAAATATACACTCATTTCTCATGAACAAATATCTATTATTCACAAGTTCATACGTTTCGCCGGTCGAACAATTCAAACCCTGGACTCGAGTCACTAATAGTTAACCCAATCCAACCTGCTTATCCATTCGCCCACTGTGACGGCTATATTAAATGTAAGATAAATAAACCCTAAATGTTATTTACCAATATAGTAAGTCTCAGAAAAGGTTCCATCTGTTAAGGGATAACACTTTCACAATATTGCTTAATTAGAATTTTTTTATATTTCTCTCAAAGTGCTCGATTTGAACAGAGCTTTAGTAATTTTTGTATATGAATAAATATTTTTCTACACACACACAAACATACACACACACACACACACATATATATATATATATATATATATATATATATATATATATATATATATTGAGAGAGAGAGATAGATAGATAGTAAAAGACAGAGGGAGAGAGATCGTAAAGAGATTCTAGAAGAGACGGAGGCGTTTGAAATATACTTATTATCAGTATTAAAGCTGGAATCTTTTTTATTTAGTTTTTACTTAGAAATGTATTTATTTTTTCAAGAACTTAAAAAGTAAAAAGTCTGTGATGTTCTTAAATTTAGGGTGGGCAATCTGCCCGAAGACACGACCAAAAATGAAAAAATAAAGAAAACAGTGAATCAGTGTCCGTGTAGATGTTTCTCGCCTTTAGTGTCAACGTGTTGAACGTGATGATAAACAAGCCGGTCCTTTGTCGGTTGGAACATTTGTTTATTAAAAAATAAAGAAAGAAATGAATAAGCATTAAATAGGAATGAAACTTGAAAAAAAAAACTGGAAAAAAAAAAATGAAACGGAGGCAGATATAAAAACAAGTACGGCGATTCGTAAGATGCGTCTATTCAATCTACGCGTTTAGTGATGAAAATCCTCTTTCAAACTGGAGTGTGACAGATAGACGAACCAAGCGACAGCTGGGTAGAACCTCTTGTAAAGATCTGTTTACGTATCCAAAAAGGCAATTCCAGACTTAAGCGTGACATACCGACGAAAATGACATTAAAACCATAGTCGTGACAGATTGAAAGACGGATAGACAGTGCCTCTTTTAGATATGCATAGATGTATCTACAAAATGATAATCAACTTTGAAAAAGTGTTACAGACCGACGGAAGATCTCTCTCAATATATATAGTTGGCTAGGTGTGTATAGCTTGACGATTCCCTGCAGCGATGAAACGCTGGCGCCTCTGTGTAGCTTAATTGACATAAATATATTTTCATACTTTACTACAAAGTCTTCTCGCTCATTGAGTACTGTTGTAATAAATGCTGACAATCTATACATTATATATTATTTCACATTTATAATATTATACGCGTATACATGAAATAATAAAGTATATATAATATATATATATATATATATATATATATATATATATATATATATATATATATGTACATTTCGTTTAGTTAACACAAATGTTTATGTTGTAGCTCAATAGTGTACGACTAGAGCCTATTAATTTAACATTTCTTAACAGTTTTTTACGGTTGATGGAAAGTATTTATTACTTATATTTTAACTTTAGTTGTATGTTTTTATCGATTTTATTGATTCAATATAAACACAGTGAACAATTAGGAATGTACGCGACGTAACTGTATCACAATATGAACATTTACATAAAAAAACTAATATTAAATAAGTATTTTGATTTGAACAATTGTGAGGAAAAGAACATATGTATAAGTTGAATAAATACATTTAAATTTTTTCAGCCACACTGGGGAATTTTTCATACACTGATGAAGCCTCCTCTTGAAAATCGGTGATATTTTGTATATCGTGAAAATATATGTTCTTCAGATGAATGGAAACAATTATTTGTAAATAAAAGTGTCTTTAGAGGACATATAGAATATTGTTCCCTGAATAATTTTACATGATGTTATATATATCTCCTATCTATACATATAAAGTTCAGTTATTTGGCGCACTGACATTGATATCAAAAACACCTTCTTTTCTATTTAAAAAAAACAACTTCAAAAAGAGTAACTAATATGCATAAGCCTTAAAAAAACTCTCATTACTTCACTATTCATTTCTTCTGTTTTCTATTGGATGATTGGTTTCATTAAACTATTACGCACAGTTCCATTTATGCATATTTTCTACATTGTGCTATAACAGTGTAGTATTTTTGGGTGAAACTTTTCTAGCACATACACACACATACACACACACACATACATATATATATATATACACACACACACACACACACACACACACACACACACATATATATATATATATATATATATATATATATATATATATATATATATATATATATATAGTCCTCGAAGATTTTCAACCATTAAACCGATATGGCAAAAAAACCCAACAAAAACAACATTTTTAGCCTCAAGTCTTTCGTTGGAAAACTACTTTGCTTGTAAGTAAATTATATTTTTGCAGTCCCTATAGTAGTTTGCTTCCAAGAATTTACGCTACCCTTAACTTAACTCAGTTGTTTACCATTAAAAACTCTTTCGGGAATTTAAAAACAAAACAATATCTTATCTCATGGCTTTCCCGCAGAGTTAATCAGCCACCACTTACCTTAAAAAAACAACAATAAAAAACGTTCCGGCTATTAGATCTATTTTTTTGTTGTTTAAGATTATTTTTTTGCGTTCTCCTTACCTGTGTTATTTGTCTGTGTCTAAGAAAAAGTTGCCGTATTTTATAGCGTTCGGGCGTAGATCTGAATTATTTACCACCCAAAATAGGTTTATATTGTTATAGAATTTATTTTTTTATGGAAATTATTTCTTTGATTCATAATTAGTCTAAACACTTAAGATATAGCTTTACTTAAGAGTATTGTGATGCACATGTGAGAGGCAACCATAAAACGGTCGCCAATTGTTTTTTGTGCATTTTACGTATTTAATACATACATCGAAGTTTTTCGTATTTTCCCTCCAACTTTAGTCTTAATTTCTCACAAATAACAATGTTGTTTAGAATGATACTATCAGTTTAACTATTGCTTACTTTATAAGTATCTTAAACCTCACCTATGATTCATACTTTTAACAATAAGTGTTGTATATAGTATATTTTATAAATAAAAGCTATATTAGTTGCTGTCTTATCAATTCGAACTATTACAAACCTATTTTGAAGCATTTTTAGGTTCATGATTATTTGTGAATTTTTAAAGGGGGGGGGTCGTTTTTAGGGTGTTTAAATTGTTTTAAACGTTCGACCTTTTATTTACGAATCTAACTACATTATTCTTCCAGGCGTCGAATGTAGAACGCAATAATTTATGTTTATTTGCCATGGATGCAACGAAATTATCTAATACCTTATTTATTTCCTTAACACATTTCGTATAATAAAAACATTTAGGTTCTATATAGTTTGCGCCTTTACTAAGGAGTTTTCTTTATTTAGAATTTTCAAATATCGCTAGATTACCGGTAATTATATGCCCTATGTCAGTATTCCATAAATGAGAGGATTTACATTCACATTCCGGAATATTCATTTCATCATAATCATTTATATTTATATTCTCTATTTTTTCTTTATAGTTAAAAACCTTATTCCGTATGGTTTGCCCTAGCTTATATGTTACTATTGGATTCTGTTCCTCTATTTTAAGTTCATTGAGTAGTGATTGGATGATTACTAGATTATTAAATATTTTAGGTTGATTTAAATAATCAAATCCTTTATTTTCATACAAGACTACACAAACATGTCGAGGTTTATTTTAAATTTTTTTATGTATGTATGTATATATATATATATTGCTATGTACAGGATAACCTCCTAAACTAATGTACAGATTATATATATATATATATATATATATATATATATATATATATATATATATATATATATATTCAAGGCAACACATGAATTACATAGGCACATTATTTTTGTGTAAATTTTAACATTTAGGGGGCGCATGCATATATGTATGTATGTATGTATGTATGTATGTATGTATGTATGTATGTATGTTAGGTTTGGTTAGATGTTTCGTGATACAATATAACTCCTAAATTAATCAATCGATCATTATGAATTTTAGAATATATTCAAGACAACACGGTGTGTAACATGGGCACATTATCTCTGTTGTAAACTTTACCATTTACGGGGTGCGCCCACTCAAACTCGCACCCTCCTCCAAAAACTTTTTAAATAAGTTAGATACAAAACATAAAAAAAAGAATTGCCCTACATCATACATTTTATACACATCGGTATGCACGCATGAGCGTCAATAATATGTATTTGCTTGACAAAATAATAAACTATTGAACTTATTATGAATTATGGAATATTTATTTTAGACAATAGAATGAGGAACGTGGCTACATTATTGTTTTTTGTGTGGATTTTACCATAGCGGAAGGGCCACCGAAACCGTACCATACCCCCGAAGAAGGAAAAAAAATTAAAATTTAAAACGAATTCTATTTTTATTGTTTATACCCGTCCTTGGACGGATATTCTACTAGTTCTTAATAATATTAATCGGCACCGAACGACCGACCGACAAAGCCATTTTGAAAGATGGTTCTACATATCTAAAATAAAATGCTTCCATTCATTCAACACGTTTAGAGATAGTATTGCTATTTACAAACTTGAGCGTCAAACCAACAGACAGGAAAGAAAGACTATCTGCATACTCCGGAGAGAGCTTCGCAACAGGCTTGAATACAGAATTCCTACCGAGGATGATATTGTTCAATTCTGCCATTAACTGTGCAGTTTTGCTAAAGGAATCTTCAGGCCTGTTTTTTGTTTGCAGGGAGGTGTCGCCGTCATCCCAAATACAGCACCTTGTATTCTAAAATGGTCACTTATCTGGTATTTACCAGGTTCAATATCGCTTAACTTCAGTACTCTACCAAGAACCGGTGTGTAAATGTCATTATACCGTATACATGCAGAGCATCTTAAATAATAAATAGGTTTCGAACAACGAAATTACTGGAGGAAAAAAGGGAGAATATATATATATATATATATATATATATATATATATATATATATATATATATATATATATATATATAAATCTTGTATAGTTGTATAGTTGTTGTTGCGCCAATGTTTATAAGATAGTGCACAATAACAGGTAGAGTTGTATTATAGCATAAATCCTTTTTATTAAACATTAATTACTACATATGTGCATACATGTTTCAGCTGGGACTCTATTTCAAGTCTTACATATTCAGGCCATATTAAGTATACTTATATATATGTGTATACTGGCAGTACAGCTACGTAATTCCATACTAACGTGTGTAGAAAAAGCAAAACATATATGCATCCATGGATATTTTAAATACCTATTTATTTATAGTTAAGGCCTTTCGAGAGAAATTAATTTTAAGATTTAAAGTTAGCCACGTTGCAAGGTTCTCTCACTTTACGAGATCAGAACTCTCTCAAAATGTCAGTAACTGTGTTTACATTTAAGATACAAGGCGTATTTCTCTCTCGCATTTCAAAGCGTGATCGTCACGATGACCTGATGCTGAAGAAGCCAAGGTTCATAATTCTTGGAACCGGAAATCGAATCGTACGGTTACGTAATTCCATACTGACGAGTGTATAAAGCACGAGACGTATATACGTCCATGGATATTAAAGATACTTATTTATAATTAATGATTATATATATATATATATATATATATATATATATATATATATATATATATATATATATATATATATATATATATATATTAGTCTCGGAAGTTTCTCAACCATTAAAACTAAAAAAAACCCAAAAAACCTCAAGTCCCAAGTCGTTCAGTGGAAAATCATTCATGTAAGTCAATTTAGTTTTTACAGTTATTATATTAGTTTGCTTCTAACATTATTTAAGGGATCATCAGTTGTTTACCATGAAAAACTGTTTCGGGAATTTATATATATATATATATAAAAAGTCTTGGGAACATAACGATTTTTAATAACTCAAAAACTATTAGGAGTTGAAAAATGAAATTGGTACCGTTGGAAAGGTTAAAGTTTCAAGTTTTGTGGTGAATCTTCAAAGTTGCTCAATATGAGCACCATTCGTCACACGGCAGACATCTAGTCGATAGTCCATTTCCTGCCAAACGCGTTCCAGCATCTTGACGTCAATGGTTCCCACAACTGCCGTTACTCGAGCCTTTAGTTCGTCAATATCTCTTGGAAGGGGCGGCACATAGACTTGTTGCTTGACAAAGCCCCAAAGGAAAAAGTCACACGGGGTAAGATCTGGAGACCTAGGAGGCCAGGGCATGAGAACGTCATCACCTCGCCCAGATCTCCCAATCCATACCAGGCAGCCTTGTGTTAAGAAACTGCCTTACTCTAAGACTCCAGTGTGGTGGTGCACCATCTTGTTGAAAAATGAAGTCATCAGATTCTGCTTGTTCCAACTGAGCCATTAACCAGTCTTCCAGCATGTTGAGATAGGATTCACCAGTGATAGTTGCCTCTTCAAAGAAGAACGGTCCATAGACACCTTTCTTGGAAATTGCACAAAACACGTTCACTTTTGGTGAATCTCGCTCGTGCTCAAGAAGTTCATGAGGATTCTCAGTACCCCATATGCGAGTGTTATGCTTGTTAACTTTGCCATTCAGATGGAAGGTCGCCTCATCGCTAAAAACAAGCCGGTCATCAAAGCCGTTATCTTCCAACTTATCTTGCATTGCGATGCAAAAGTCACGGCGAAGTGGCTTATCAGTGTCCTTCAACTTTTGGACCAACTTGAGCTTGTAAGGTACCATTTGCAGTCGTTTCCTTAAGACACGCCAGACAGTTGCTGGAGCAAGCTGAAGTTCCCTGCTGGCTCTTCTCACTGATTTACGGGGGCTCCGCTGAAAGGCTGTCCGAACTTGCTCAACTGCATCTTCTGAAGTTGAAGGGCGACCTGTTCGCTTACTTGGGCACAAACACCCATCTTTCACAAATTTAGCATGCCATCTGACAATGGATTTCCTTTCAGGGGCTTCTTTTTTAAATTTCCTACGAAATGCACGCTGAACACATGTCCACGATTCAGTCTTTGCAAATTGGAGGACGCAAAATGCCTTGTCTTGTTTAGAGAACGCCATTACTGCACCTGGAAAGATAACACGAAAATCATTAGTATGACCAAAAACTTTATTAAGCAAGCTTTAAAATGGCACCAGTTTCATTTTTCTACCTGGAATAGTTCATGAGATATACGCATTTGTAATGTTCCCAAGACTTTTGAAACACCCTATATATATATATATATATATATATATATATATATATATATATATATATATATATATATATATATATATATATATATATATATATATGAAAGCAGTAAATAGACATACTTATTATCATGAATAACGAAGACAGCTATCAGATGGTTCTAATCGAACTAGACAAGATGATATCAATTATTTTATCTTTTTGATATATTGGACAATCGCCCGGTGGAATCGCGAGATTTTAGGCGATTTGACTCTGATTAATCCACGTTCCGATTGGCCTATATAATGGCTCCTCTCAAACTCTGCTTTTGGCTCCTGTCATATGACATAATGGTATGCGCATAGATATCTGAAACACAAAGAATATCGCTTATTATAAGATATCGATATTTCAAACTTTTACTGCTGCTTTGTACGACGGTTGTCGTCGAAGAAAGAAGCAAAAAAGGGAATTTCCGTTCTGACAAAACTCAACCACCTCCGAAAAACTCGCGTCTCAGACAAAATGAAGGAAATCGTTTGCGCTGGTATGGACATGCAATACACAGAAACGATGCCATCATTGCAAAAATGAGATTCAGGATAGAAGTCCCTAAGAAAAGTGCGAGAGGAAGGCCGAAGCAAAGGTTGTTGTATACCCTACAATAAGATCTCAAAACGGCTGAACTTCCTCCTGAACCAGGTGTTGATATGATATGCTGGCCTCAAATCCTATTGCGTTCAATTACGTACTGGTACCGTTGTTAAAAATGTGTATATATATTTATGTCTATGACTGTTTTTCACCGCAGCGGCCACAGCGTTGAAAATTGGTTTACAAATAAACGTGCATGAAGTAAAGTAGAATTAACTTATTTCAGATACGTCGGAGATACGTTCTCGACAATCAATCCGACAGTGGCTTTGTTGCTGTCGGGCTGGTGTGGTCCTGTTCAATCCTAAGCTTTACTTTATCTCTGAGGAAGGGTTAATTTATCGCTAATCGCCTGAGGCGCCTATACCGGGGAATGCCGACAGGGCTGCTCAGAGATTTTTTTGGGCCATAGTGCTTTAATCCTTGTACCCTGCCTTTCCAACTTAACACCTTACCTCTTGCAAAACTCATTGAGAGGTAAATGAAATAAGGTACACAAAGTAATGTATATGGAGACATCGACAGTGATGAGCGTGCTTCCAGAGAAAAGCGTGTCATGTCTTCTGTCCAATTCTATGTGGGATCAATTTAAGAGAATTTCAACTTAATACCGCAAGCCAACTGTTTTGGTGTCTAGTGTTTGTAACTTTGACTTCTTCATTTTGCGGTAGTTTTCTAAACGTTTTTCGAAGTTCTATTACTGATTATGTCAAAATCATATAGCAATGAAGTATTGTTGCCACATATGGGCTGATGCACAAACCGCTTGTCTCTTCCTCTTAGACAGCGTCCAAAAAAGAGCCTCTAATCTAATAGGTCTGACCCTGCCCCACCATTTCAATGTTGCATCAATGTGTTTGTATTACAAGTACTTCCATGGAATGCGTCCCGACAAACTTGCTACACTGGTGCCCTTTCGACGTAAATACCCCCGACCAACAGGAAAATTCAACCCTTCATTGTAAAGGTCTCCAGATGCCGAAAGGCTTCTTACTCTAATAATTTTTTTCCTCGAACCTCTTGCCTTCGGAATTTCCTCATTGCTTCCTATTTCCCTGACTGTACCAACATGCAGAAATTTAAATGTAATCCGAACAAACCTCTTGCTACACATCTCCCCACTTAGGATGCCCCTATTAATATGGCCCTTACTTCGCAGTAGTCTTTTACGTTTCAGTGGCATTGTGCCTCGTTTGGGGTGATTTAAAGTAAAATAAAATGTAGTCAGTGTAAGTTGCTTAGTGTTGCTGGTTGAAGTGGCTTACAACTTGTGAAGCTTAAATAATTCAGTTTATTTTATATTATTACGTAATATGTTGTGGACTGGATAGTTAAATTAGAAGTTACTGTGCTACCCTGGAAACGTCAGGTACATCGGGTAGTAAATTATAAATAAATTGAATACGAAATAAATAAATCAAATAATCTATCAAAATAACTATGAATGTAAAGGTAAGAATAAAGGATATCATGTTAACATAAACTTTGATAAGAAATAATGATACAATAGAATAAGAATAATATCAAACAAACATAAGCTCTTCAACCAAATCTGTTTTCGTCTTAACGTGAAGATTTTTTTTTACTTTTGCGTAAGCCCACAACGAAAAACAAACGTCCTTACTTCCTCCGTATGCCTAGCACCAAATTGACTTTCCATGAACAGCGTTTCTTTCCAAGAACTTCACATCTGTGGAACACATTACCACGTACGTATTGTTTCCCTAAAATATTGTCAGCATCAGAAATTAAAAATTCTCCCTAAGTACGTAAACGAGATAACTAATCACACACTGGTGTTTCGGAAATGTGTATTATTTGGATTAGTCGGACTACTCTTCTCATCTGTTATTCTTACAACGTTTCGATCGATGTAACCTCCGACCTTCTTCAGATTCATCTTGTCGAACTCGGGAGTCTTTATGTTGAAATCGGAAATTTACTTAGCGGACTGGGTTAGCTTCCTCTCGTTCCGTCAGCCATGACTGGGTAGAAGTCTTAAGTAATTCGTAATTGTATTCTTAGAATCTCGCCCGCAATGAGGATTGAACCTTCAACCCCCAGAAAACTGTGACTAAGAACTTATTATTACTTAACACTTAAATCGGTTACGTCACATGTTCGCAATATTTTCCGCAAAAAAAAACCTCAGACACTTACTCTCATATAGGTTTATAGAAGGCACTAAAGTCATACCACGTAATTTGAAGCAGACTAGCGACTCGTATATATGTGCCATTTTAATATATATTACTGACAACTAATATTTAATTAGAATATATATATATATATATATTGTGTTTCAGCATTAAATAAATCCACATCTTAGGATATGTCGCTCAGAGCACCCTTTCTTGCCTTAACAGAGTACAAAATTGACTTCGCAATCTAGTGGGGTGTGATGTCTTCTGTTTTGACAGTCCCTTTCTTAGATATGAGACGTCGCTAGTCTTTCTTTACTCTATCGTTAGTTCTATTGAGATAAAGATGTTACGTTGGACTTCCGGTCTGACTAAACTCAACAATGTCCGAAGTTATGCCGATCTAAGACAAAATAAAGGAAAATCGTTTCCGTTGGCACGGCCATGTAATGCACAAAAACGACACCATCATTGCTAAAATGTGATTCAATCTAATCTCCAATCTCTGTTTTTTGCTCGTAAGAAATTCATAGCAAGGCCACGTCATACTACCAGACAACAATTGCAATGTAGGCGAGATCCTCAAGTTATTGTAAATACACAAATAGATGTAGTATTAAAAATACTTGTATCCAATGTAGATAAGTACTTCATTTGGTTCTAAAAGTCGAATAAACAGATCTTCATAAACGCGCATTAGATGTAGACAAGTATTCCAACTGATTATCAATACAGCAACAGATACAGTATTATAAACTTCTTTCCACAATATACAAGTACTTGTGTTGGTTACACATACATCAACAGATATACTTTTATGTATTCGTATCCAATACAGACAAATGCATCAACTAAGTATAAATATAGTAATAGATTTAAACTATCATCAAATGTAGACGAGTACATACACTAGTTATAAATGCATCAATGTGCAGATTACTTTGAACTTGCATTCAATGTAGGCAATTATTTATAGTTTTCATAAAGGCAAAAGTAGATAGATAGAGATGAATCAACTGTAAACAAGTACGTGAAACTGGTTTTTAATACATCAAAAGATTAAGTATTATAAAATTGCATCCAACATATACAATCACTATGATTGGTTTTAAATATGCCAAAAGATAGAGTATGATTAACTACGTTCCAATTAAGACAAGTACTTCGAAGGTTTATAAATACACCAGCAGATAGAATAATATAAACTCACATTTAATGTAAACAAGTACATAAACAATGCACCGATAGAGTAATTTGGACTTGGATTCAAACTGGACAAGTAATTCAACTGGTTATAAATAGACTAAAGATTATGTAATTTGAATTCGTACTAAATGTAAGCAAGTACTTTAATCGCTATATATATATATAGCTCAATGTATGTGTGTATATGTGTGTGGTCGTGTAATGTGTGTCTGCATAAAGGGAAAGGTTAGAGAATCTACATATAATCTAAAAGTGTATCCTTATGTAAAATTTACTGATTAAAATATTCCCGAATCTTTTTGAATCTGTTGAGTTATAAAGTCATGACCCCCTTAAAACTTCAAATATATACTATTTTTGTGAAATTCAACTATATGTATAACGTTTTCTGGGGAAGTATATTGAACTGATTCCGAATCTCCCTTTCAAAACTTTAAATAATTCCATATTTTGATGAAATTTATATCATATGTATACTATTCTTTGTGGAAGAAATTGGAAATGGATACACTTCTCTATGTTAACCTGTATGTGTCGAACATCTACATTCCCCCACCTCTAAGTGACCCATTAGGACAAAACAAATATTAAAACATAAAATACGTATACTCGATTTTAATAAAATTAAACCATATGTATAAGACACTAATACAAAAATATTTGCGAACATTTCAGCTTCTTCCGACTATATTAAAGAGCGAAGCTGAACAAGGGGGGCAGTAAAAAAAGGACATAGTAATGAGCCTCATTCAATCCCGAGCAACGTCGGGTCTTCATGCTAGTATTCTATAAATACACCTATAGATAGAGTAATATAAAACTCACATCAAATATTGATAAGTACTTAAACCGGTTATAAATACACACATCAATAGTATATTAAAAGTATATAACATTATATATTATACACTATTATATAGTAAAGGTCTTAACATTATAGAACATTATATATATAATATCATATATAGAGAGAGTATTAACATTATATAACATTGTATATGTCATGAAATCGCATCCAATGTAGACTAGTAATACTGCATCAATAAATAGAGTATTAGGCACTTGCATCCAATATAAAACAAAAGTACTTACACTCTATTGAAATAGACTAGGATGTACCAAATTATTTTGCAAAATGGGTCGGATAACTGAAAGAATGACGAGCGCGGATCGGATCACCTATATGTTCAATACTTGCTAGCCGGAACAAAAATTCTGGAGAAAAAGACGAAACACTATGTTTAGCATCCCATATTTGTCATGGGTGAGTGGCGTGCAATACACAAAAATCAAAGACAACCAACATTTTTATTTATTTAAAAAGTTATCAAAGGAATTGGAGCTATCGCGACCTGGGATTACACAAAATAAACAAATACAATAAGCATGAACAATTTAAGAGACATAGCGGCCAGGAGGTACACGCATGTCCAGACACCTCATAGTATTCTAGACATAAAATGTGGCTGTAGTTTGGTGACTCCTGAAAACGACCAATAGAGCATTATACATCTGCGTCTATTTCTTGACAAGAACTTCAACTTTTTTGTAAATATACTAATAGATATAGAAATACGAGAACACGAGTCAGTGGTGAGACTGCATACCTACTCCTGACAACGTAAGGATGGGGCCTAAGTCTTATCTCAGCCGTCCTTCTCAATATTGTATGACGTATTACCGAAGTTTTGGCATGGAAACGTTGATAACTCAAAGACTATTTATTTTAGTAAGGTGAAATTTAGCATGGTAGTTACTGTTATCAGAAGCCATCAGATACATATTTCAAATTTAGAAGAATCGAGTCTTTACAATCAACAGAACCAAAGTTATCGCCAATAGTGTGACTTTCACCTTGTCCATAACTTTGATCTTTGACCTAGATATCCGAAGAATTTAATCAGTTCTAAAATAAACCATGGCTGTTGTCTTAACCAACTTTGATAACGATTAGTCAAGAAAACAAATTTTAATGACGATTGGTCAAACAGACAAAGTTTGGTGACGATTAGTTAAACAAACAAAGTTTGGTGACGATTGGTCAAGCAGACAAAGTTTGGTGACGATTGGTCAAACAAACAAATTTTGGTGACGATTAGTTAAACAAACAAAGTTTTTTGACCATTGGTCAAACAAACAAATTTTGTGACGATTGGTCAAGGCAACACACTTTTGTGACGATTGCAAACAAATTCGATGACTATTATGCAAACAAACAAACTTTGGTGACAATTGGTCAAGCAAGCAAAGTTTTGTGACGCTTGGTCAAACAAGCAAATTTCGGTGACGATTGATCAAACAATTAAACTTTGGTGATGATTGGTAAAACAAACAAACTTTGGTGACAATTGGTCAAGCAAGCAAAGTTTTGTGACGCTTGGTCAAACAAGCAAATTTCGGTGACGATTGGTCAAACAATTAAACTTTGGTGATGATTGGTAAAACAAACACACTGAAGTGACGATTGGTCAAACAAACAAATTTTGGTGACGATTGGTCAAGCAAACGAAGTTCAGTGACGATTGGTCAAACAAAGTTCGGTGACGATTGGTCAAACAAAGTTCGGTGACGATTGGTTAAATAAACAAAGTTTTGTGACGATTGGCCAAGCAAACAAATGCGACCAAAAACATAATCTTCGCCTTATCGGAGGTAATAAACTCTAAACAAATGTAGACAAGTATTGCAACTGATTATAAATACATCATTGCGTTTTGTATATTCAGTCAAAAAACTTTAGCTCAACTCAAACCAACAGACGTACCATTTCTGTCGGTCGAACCGTGGAATGTCAAACACGTTTTATAAAGTAAAGAAAGTTATTGTTTCAAAGCGATTTATTTCCAAATGATTATTTAAGCATATCTTGCCTTACTTTCTATACAAATCTCTTTCTGTTTTTTTTTGTTTTTGTTTTTGTTTTTTGACACCTGATCTGTTTCGTAATTTTTTCCGCGCATATCTGAGCCCTTAATCATCAAGACAAGTTTTGTTTTCATTATTAAGGTCGTTTTCACACATTAGGCTGGTCCCACCGGCGCGTACTCGTTGGTCGTTACAGATCTTGAATAAATCTTCACACGAGGCTTTTGTGCTCTGTCTTGAAGCACAATGCCTAGACATGTCCGACTTTGCCAAGAAATATCTTCCGTGCGAACGGAGTTTCTTGCTGAAAACCACGCAAAGGTATGTTCTTAGGCGTGCACGTTTACAACAAATAAAAATGCACCTAAATAAATTGAGTCAAAATACATAACCTGGTTAAATTCCGCTAAAACAGCTGACATCGGATCAACCTAGTCTGGAACAAAGATATTCGACATTTTATATATATACGTGAAGAAATGTATACGTTGTTTAGTTAACACGAAAAAGCGTATTATTATTATTATTATTATTTACTCACTAGGAGTTATCACACTGGTCATCGTCAGTGGTCATCCACTGCCGACAACCTGTGGTATTCCCTGGAGGCTGAGTGACAACAAGTCTCCTCAGGCCTCCAGTATGCTCCACCTCTTTTCGTTCATCACCGCTGATGACCTTGCGGTAATCGCAACAGCCACCTACCAACGATTTCCCGCTGATAAGGGCCATTGGTCCCCTCTGGGGCCCGAGTGGCAACAAGCCTTCCCAAGGTCCCAGAGCTGTCCGCGCTCTTCCAGTGGAGGTCTGGTTTTGCGCTTTCCCTCCCCGACCCTCTGTCCATAATTTTCGTGGCGCCAGCCTATGCTTGCGCCTCTCTCGTGCGGTTGTATTTTCCCCGGTTCTGTTGTTTTGTGCTTCCATGTGTTTGTTCTCCATTCGTTGCTTATGTGGGTTGGTTTCCGCATTCGAGGACATTTCTCAGGATTGTAGCTGTTTTGATCATTACTGTCCTTTGTATGGTCTCAGTTATCCCTTTGATTCCTATTTCTCCTAGTCTTTTCTCCATGTTTTTGGGGACTGTTCCTAGTGCTCCTATGATTATTGGTGTTATACTGACTTTCTTCATGTTCCATATTCCTTTCAATTCTCTGGCAAGTTCAGTATATTTGCTTCTCTTTTCCGTCTCTTTGATCTTCACTCTGTGGCCTGCTGGAACGGCAAAGTCCACGATTTTGCAGGATTTTTCTTTCTTGTTGATTATTATCATATCCGGTCTCCTTGCTGTTATGGGTTTGTCTGTTTGTACATTCATATCCCATATGATTTTGTGTTTTTCGTTTTCTAGTACAGTTACTGGTTTGTGTTTGTACCGTTTTCTTGCATATTCGAAATTCAGTTGTTTGCACATTTCCCGGTGTACTTCTTTCCCCATGCTGTCATGTCTGTTCTTGTATTCCCTTTGTGCTAGCTTGCTGCATTCACTTATTATATAATTTATCGTTTCGTCTCTTTGTCCACACAATCTGCATTTGCTGTTTTCCTGGGTTTTATCTATCTTTGCTTTAATAAAGTTTGTCCTAATCGTATTGTTCTGTGCGGCCGTCAGCAGAGATTCCGTTTCTCTGTTCAGGTTTCCTTTTCTTAGCCATGCCCAGCTGTTTTCATTGGCTTCATCGCTTGTGAGTCTTATAAAGCGTCCATGTAGTTGTTTTTCTTCCCACTTTTCCTTTCTTGTCTTTTTGTTTCTGGGTTCAGTGCTTCCGGGGTTGTTTGTTGGGCTGGTGTCTCTTGCTGTGGTGATCAGTCTTTCCGTGTTCTGGGTTACATATTTCTCCAGCTCTTTTTTGGTGTCTTCCACACAGTCTTCTATACTTACCAGTCCTCTACCTCCTTCATTTCTTTTCACGTATAGTCTGTCCGTGTCGTCTTTTGGGTGCAGTGCATTGTGCATAGTCATTAGTTTTCTAGTTCTTTGGTCAAGGTGACTGAGTTCTTTTTTGGTCCAGCCTATGAATGGTCCAGAGTATCTTATTAGTGATACAGCCCATGTGTTTATCCCTTTTACTAGGTTTCTGCTATATAGTTTAGTTTCTAAGAGTTTCCTTGTTCTTCGTAGATATTCTTTTCCAATCTTCTCTTTCATTTCTGTATATTTGATTGTGTCTGCTTCCAGAACTCCCAGGTATTTGTAACTACTTGTTTTCCTAGCGCCCTCATCTCCTCTTGGTTGGGGAGTTCTATACCTTCTGTCGTTTCCAGTTTTCCTCTTTTGATCTCTAGCAGTGCACATTTTTCTATTCCAAACTCCATTTGGATATCCTGGCTGAATATCCTGGTTGTGTTTATCAGCTTTTCCAGTTCTTTTTTGTTTTTTGCAAACAGTTTAAGGTCATCCATGTACATCAGGTGGTTTATTCTTTGTTCTGTATCCGTAAACCTGTATCCGGCATCACACTTTTTGAGTATGTAGTTGAGTGGCATCATGGCTATTATAAACACTAGTGGTGATAGAGAGTCTCCTTGAAAAATGTCTCTCTGTATTTTTATCTCAGACAGGTATTGTCCTCCGGCTGTCAGTTTTAGTCTCCATGTTTCCATTGCTTTCTGGATGAGATTAATAATCCTGTCTGGTATCTTGTATATTTTTAAGCATTCAATTATCCATGTTTGGGGGATTCTGTCGTAGGCTTTCTTGTAGTCAATCCATGCCATGGTTATGTTCTTTTGTCTGATCTTCACCTTCAGAGTCTTTTGATCAATGTATAGTAGATCATGTGCCCCTCTTTGTCCTTTCTGGCATCCTTTTTGTTCCTCGGGGAGCAGTCCACGTTTGTCCAGGGATTGGTAGATTTGTTCTCTCAGTTGTGCTGTGAGAATTTTCTATATTATTGGTAGACATGTTATCGGTCTGTAGTTGCTGGGGGTCGTTCCCTTTTTGGGGTCTTTTTGTATTAGTGTTGTTCTTCCTTCCGTCATCCATTCTGGTATGTCTGTTTTGCGGATACATCCGCTCAGTTTCTGCGCTATTCTTTCATGCAGGGTCGTGAATTATTATTATTATTATTATTATTATTATTATTATTATTATTATTATTATTATTATTATTATTATTATTATTATTATTATTATTATTATTATTATTATTATTATTATTAAATATGTAGATTATGTATTACTATTATTATCAATAGTACTTTTATTCTATTATAATTATTAATTATTATTATTATTATTATTATTATTATTGTTATTATTATTATTATTTTTTTATGTATTTATTTATTTTATATTTATTTATTTTTATATTTATTTATTATTATGTATTTATTTATTTATATATTTATTTATTATTATGTATTTATTTATTTTTATATTTATTTATTATTGTGTATTTATTTATTTATTTTTATATTTATTTATTATTATTATGTATTTATTTATTTATTTTTATATTTACTTTTGTTAACCCGAAACACAGCATTTTGGCACTGGAGCGCAATGGGTTACTGTGATAGGTGCCAGATTTATAGGAGGCAACCTAAGTGAGAAGTTGGATGGCAAGATGTTTGTTACAGTACATTAGACTTTCTGTATGTTTAAACGGTCGGAGAAACAGGGAAAAGAAAGGGAATTCCAAAGGCAAGCGACTCGAGGAAAGAAGCTATAAGAGTGGAAAATCTTGCGGTATCTAGAGACCTCTACAATGAAGGGGTGGGGTTTTGCTGCTAGTAGGGTGAATCGGGGGTATCTTCGTTGATGGGATATAAGTGCAGTTATTTCATCGCAGAAAATTCCGTGGAAGTACTTGTAAAGCAAACACAAGGATGCAACACTGCGGTGATGCGATAGAGGTGGCGGCTTGGCAGACAATGTGGGACCTATTATGTTAGACATTTCGAATCCTTTGTGAGTGCCCCAGAATACGTATAGACAATGCTCAGCAGAATATCACTTTCCCACAACGTTTTAAAATGATATTTATTTACTTTAACAAGCGGAAGCTGTAATATTAGTTCACTAATGCAGTCAGCTATATATCTATTGGTTTTATTCAGCGGTATAGGTTGTTTGTGTGCGTTTTTTTCTGTTTTATAGCTTTTCAACCTTCTCTTGTACTAAACGATTAATTGTATACAGTTTCGTTAAGATACCTTCAAGTAGGGAAATATATTGGAGGTTCATACCTTCCCTCAAATACTATTAGTGTGATCATTTGATCACAAGGGATGCGATGTTACTTAGCTGATTTCATAGGTCGCTACGTCTATTATTATTATTATACTGTCTTTTTCTGACTAATGTGACACTGTTTATCAAGGCCCAAAGGCCAGTCGATGATGGTTTAAAAAGATTGTCGGTCAGTGATGAACAACACCTTGAGAAGATTGAAAACGATGGGTTAAATGGTCAGAATTTGATTATTTCAGTGGACGACTCGACAAGAATTTGTTAACATTACACTTGAAAACAACCATGTTGTAGTCAGAAGCATTCCACAAATGAGAAGTTCTTGGAAAAACACTTTGTTCATGGAAGCTCCGTTTTGTTTTAGGTGCACAGAATAAGCTAAGAAAATTCTTTACAGTGGTTGTAGTTAAACGGGATTTTGTTGTGATTTTTTTACAGGGGGAACTAGAAATGCCAGCTTAGTTTAGCATCTACCATGAAAGAAACAATAAAGTGGAGAAATACTAACAACGTCTCTTCTGTGAGTAAGGGCTTGTAGAGATCATCCTCCGCCAGATTTTGAAGTCGGTTTTGTAATCTGTGAATGTGATAAAGAGTGCTCTGAACGGCACCTCCCCCAAATGTGGCAACAGTACTCATCTTAGAATGTATCTGTCTCGTATACAGGTAGACGATTGCGTTAGGAGTGGCGTATTTTCTGAGGCGGTAGAATTTATTCCATCCACCTTAGCAGTAGATTTGATGTAAGTCTTTCATTTTAGGTCTGGAGTGAAGGTTAGTCATAGGAGCTTATCAAATCCAGAGACTTCTTCATAGAGAAAGCCATTCATTTTAATTGAGGTAAAGCGAGGATCCGATCGTTGGTGGTGAAACGAGAGAAGTTTTTTTAGAGGTATTAAAAGTAACAAGCTACCTTTTCCCATTGCACCATGTTGGTAGAGAAAGAATCAGAAAGATCTTGATTATCCATGCTCTTCGAAGTTCTGTCATAGATAATAGTGTCTTCTGTGTACATGTCAACGAATGATCTCAGAATATGATTTGGAAGATTATTGATGAAGTTCAAGAAGAGGGTTGGGCTCAGAATGGATCTTTGGGGCCGCCAGCATTGATACTATGTGCTTCTGTCTACCCATAAACAACTACTTTTATAGACCTATCAAAGAGAATAGAATTTGATGGTTGAGAGTACATTTCCGGATATTCCACAGCTACTAAACCTGTTAAGCAAACGTTTGTGCTAAACCCTTTCGAATGTCTGTGATATATCAAGAGCTATCGCCATATGAACAAAGCTTCTTCTGATAGATTCGTTGATCCTGTGCGATATTACAGTCAGCACGTCAGCTATTAATCCCAACATGATTACTATGCCGCATCACTGGAAAATCAAGCCATTCACACACATCGATAAAGAAAACAATTCTTTCAAAGGGATTTTATTTACGACAGTGAGGAACAATTTAAGCTGTTTAACCGGTTAAATGAGTTATGTTTTTTTGGGGATGATGTATCGATTTGGACATCCATAATTTTTGGATCTATTTCTCCCCTTCAAGAATCGGTTTAATAGTTGGGTAAACTCTAGAAGAACGATTTCAGAAGTACACCGCTATATTCAAAATCCACAAACCCCGACGCTTTAAGTTCTCACACGAATCATTATCAGTAATAGTTCACTGGTAACAACATGCGATTTTTCCAGAAGCCTAAGTGAGGTCTACCGAAATTTCCATCAGTTACCTCTTATTTCAGTAACCATTGCAAATTATTTTGTTTACCATGAATTTCTCGCTGATACCGACCGTTAGTTTTTTTTCTAGAAATTGACTGGTTATAGGCTTCCCAAAGATACCTGTAGTCTCCGTACCTCTGGAGTGGAAGTCTAGGCGGTGCTCTCCCATCAGCCTTTCCATACTTCTTGATCCTTCACGAGCATCTTGTTTTGTACCATTTCTTCTTTTTTGTGTGTATCGGAACGAGTATCAGATTATATATATATATATATATATATATATATATATATATATATATATATATATATATATATATATATACACACCTCCTTCTGGGGTTGGGCAGTGGTAAGTGATATCGCCAGCTACTATTAGTGCAATTTAAAGAACTTGTAAATCAAAAAGGAGTACTCTCTAGTGTTTGACAATGTTTATATAAAGCATTGCGATATCACTTGCAAACAACGACCGTACCGTAGTCAAGTGGCTAGAGTCACCGACTATCAACGAACTGGTCGAAGGCTCTGATCTTGACTTGGAGCAGGTGCTAGTCCAGAAGAGCTGTGATACATTGGATAACCACATACACACACACACACATTGAGAGAGAGAGAGAGAGAGAGAGAGAGAGAGAGAGAGAGAGTGAGAAGGATATGTATGTACCCCTTCGATCGCATAATTTTGCTAGCCTGGAAGAGTGATGTCAAAATATTAATTTATGAGAAGCTGTTTGTAAAATAAATATGCAAATTAAGAAGACCCAAATGTGTTTGTGGGTATTTGAAGTTTACTATATATACGGTATTATAAAATCTGATAATTTTAATATAGTAAGGGCACATTGAAAAACCTTCGCATTTTATATATATATATATATATATATATATATATATATATATATATATATATATATATATATACAACATGGTAGTTTTTGCTTTCGGAATTCCTAAATATTTATGGTTATCGTATTTACCAAGTGCCCTCATCACATTTTTATTGGGCAGTGCTATGCCGTTTGTTGTTACGAGTGTTCCCTTCTTTATCTCCAATAGTGCACATCTTTTCATTCTGAATCCCATCTCTATAACCCTGCTAAAATACCAGTTGTGTTTATCAGTGTTTTAGATCATTCTTGTATTTTGCCAGCAATTTAAGATTATCCACATAAATGAGGTGTTTTCCCCTTCATAATCGTAAATCTGTAACCTGCATTGCATCTCTTGAGTAAGTTGGTGTGTGAAATTATAGCTATGATAATAATACTGAAAGTAGAGAGTCATTTTGAAACTGCCTCTATGTATTCTCACCTCTGCCAGGTATTGTCCTCCAGCTGTCCGTTTCAAGCATCATTTCTCATTGCTTTCTTCATAAAGTTGACAAATTGGTCTAGTACTTTAAAGATCCTTAAGCATTCAATTACTCTTATTTGGGGGATTGTGTCGTATATCTTTTGTAGTCGATCAATGTCATTTCTATTTTCCTTTTCCCGGACTTTAATATTTTTTGGTATATGTCTAGTAGCTCATTGCCGCCTCCTGTCGCTTTCAAACACTTCCCGTTCTTTGGGAAGAAATCCCGCGACTATTAAGAGAGTAGTAGTTTTTTTTACTAAGGTGTGCTGTTAAGATTTTTTACATTTTGGTAGGCAAGTTATGTGTCTGTGTTTTTTTGTGACTGTTCCCTCTTCGCAGTCTTTTTTTTTAATTAATGCGGTGCTTTATTTACTTATCCACTCCAGTATGTCCGTTTCACATATACATCTACTTATGTGTTGTGCTAGTCTTTAATGTAGGATAGTGAATTTCTAAAACTAGAATATTAGTATTCTATCGTGGCCAGGTGCTTTTCAGTTGGACATGTGTAATCAGGTAGACGAGCCTGTCATTCTTGAATTACAATTTCTATTCTTTCTAGAATTTTCATGAAAATCTTTCTTCGCGTTTTTAGCCGTTCAGTATTCCTGCTGTGGTCTTGCCATTTTCTCTATTTACTGCTCCAGAGACGTCTAGTTTCTACGGAGTCCAGTGTCTTTGTTTTTGTCTTCTCACATTTACTACTACTACTACTACTACTACTACTACTACTATCATTATTATAAATGTAATGTGAACAATAATCTCGCGTCACATCTCCCATCTTAGGATGCCCCTATGGATATGGTCTTAAATTGACAACAGTCCCTTATGTCTCATTGGCGATGTGCCTTTTTGGGGATGAATTAAAGTAATAATAAAAAAAAGTTATTATTATTATTTCCCGAAAAAGCGATACACCAATTACAACACCCAGACTTATTGCGAAACCCGTTTTTATTTCTAGCAATTCGTACCCATCGTCCATCATATTTTTTTTAAATGTTCTGATTCCTCATACTGTTAATACTTCTATTTCTTTCGTTTTATACTTTATTTCTGTTCATTCATTAATTTCATATGAATCAGATGATTCGATTGTTGCCATTGGTTTCCCCGAATTTTTTATTGTTAGAATATTTTATAGAAATACATCGGGTACTTACAGGAGGGGCATGTGAAGGTTGCCAACATCCTAAGTGAAAGTGTTTCTATAGAACACACTAGATTTGAACATGGCACACCCAGGTTGCCAGTCAGTGTCGTTAACCCCCTCCCATTATTGCTGTTGATCTTATACTAATACTACGATTGTTGCTGCTACTACTACTACTACTACTTTTGTCTTCCGTTTTCGATTTTCATTTTCTTCTGCATATTCTCTGCTACTTTTCGTTTCCTCCTCCCCCTTCTTCTTTCTTCTCCTCTCCCTACCCCTTCTAGTTGTTATTGTTGTTTCTCTTCTTTTCAATTAGTCCTTTCTGTTTTCTTATTCTTTGTTTTCATCTTCTACTCCTCATTCTTTCGTTTTTTTTCTTCTGATCATTGAAATCTCGATACTCCTTTATCTACATTAATTTTCAGTACATATTACTCTTCTTCTCATTACTGTACAGACCAACAGAAACACGCTTCCTTCTCAATGGTGGACACGCTCTCTTTATCTAGTTCACCAGCCTCGTTCCTACAATGACAGTTTTGTCAAGAAACCTTTCCAGCTTTCAGCAATCAATCATTTAAGACATATTCAGCAAACAAAACCATAAACAAATTAGAGAATCACCCTGCAACCCCACAACAAAAGTAAAAATTAAAATAAAGTAAATAAATAAAAGTAAATAAATAATCATATTATAATAATAACCGTTGTCTTCATGTTTGTATATTGATATTTCATCTCTAAACCTCGCATTTTTGCATCATGCACATATATCTTTTTATTGAAGTCGCTCTAGACAAGACATGAAACCACTTAATGTAAGAAGCTAAAAATAACGAAAAATAATTAACGCGAAGAAAGGAGATGCATATTAACCTTAGCCTTGAAAAGACTAAGGCTATAAGTAGGAGGAAAACAAGCTCGCAGTTCTTCAAAACTGGAATAGATGTATGATAACCAGGTATCTGAACAGTGAAGTGATGAAGACCACTAAACCAACGAGTCAAATGAGCTGGAACAAAAGAAGCAGGGAATAAAGCAGACAATTCTTAAGAAGACATTAAATAATAATTATTATTATCAAAAAGAAACGAGATGAGCGCGAATGAGTTACGCGGTGTTATTTTTTCCCTTTCATTCGTGTATCGCCAACATCTATATAATAATACGCTAAGAAAATCTACTGTTCGTACGTACGTTATCACCTTTCACACCCATTTGAAAACGTGAGATAATCCGATCGCTAAAAGTGAAATGAAAAGAGTAACTTAGAAATAGTTAATGTCGTTGTTTTTTTTATATATACTAATGAGTTTGCTTAGCAAGGCCCGAATGCCATTCGAGGATAAGTGTTAATGAGATTGTCAGTTGGCGACAGAACAACACATTGAGTGGATTGGAAAAGATGGCTTAAATGGTCAGAATTTGATTATTAAAGTGGGCGACTCGACAAAAATGTTTAAACATTGGACTTAGAAACGACCATTGTTTACCAAAAATTAAAATGTTACAGATTTCAAAACGAATTGCACTAAAATCGAATAAACTGTCACAAGTAATTTATTTTTATTCTACACTTAAAGAGTTTTACAACATCCCCATTGCATTTTTATTTTAATTTTAATACATCAAATTGTTATAATTTTAGATAAGTAAATTATTAATTCAAAATGATTTAAATTGTTATGATATATCGACAAAATAAAAGGTGGAAACGTTCGTTTTATGTAATTAAAAATATATTTAGCTGACAAATTTTTTTACAGTAAGAAGAGATGATAGGTAAGCAGCCGTGGAATCTCCTCGGGGCCCGCTAGATAATTATAGCTTTGCGTGCTGTGAACGTAGTTATATTCTACGCATGAGAGATTAAAGACATTCTCTCGTAACATGTAAAAATTCCACAAGGTATATTAAGTGTATCTTTTATGTTTAACGTAACGATTAATAAGACTTGTTTTTCAAGCACAAACAAATCTTCAATCCCCAAAATAGTAGGCTCTGAAATAAAATTAGTAAAGTACACTTTAGCGACATCAGATAAATATTACATTTCATTTCCAAAATTATAACCTTCCCAATGGTGTGTGTCACCTTTATCGAGATACACGAAGAAAGATCGACCGAAAATGAAAATCGCCGACCCGACATAACGGGAGAGAAAACAAGTAATCGAGCGGCTATCGTCATGCCCTCATCAAAGATATATGCAACAGATATCGCCATGACCCCTATCGAGGGGATACGTTTCATAGGTTGATTTGTGCAAGGAACAATACGTTTGATATATGATATTCTTTTTCTTTTTCAGTTTATTAATTTTTACTTGTTTTCTTTCTTTAATGTGAGTAAATTAGGAATTTCTTTTTCGGGTAATCTAAGAATGTAATTAATCATAAAAGTCTATATAATGTCCCCCATTTTCTTATTGATTCCTTAGATAATGTCTCGAACTTACTGACGTCTTTACCGTTATCGCACGGTTCACTGAAATCTGGTTTTTTTTGCCTTTTTTTTCCGTCGTGTTTCGCGTCGTTAATTTTTACGGTGTGTATGTTCGATGTTTTTTTAAACATAGGAAACGAACTGAGATGTAACCTGACAGTGACGGTGGGTGACTCTATTTTAAAAGAGCATAACGCATCGCCAAAACACCGGACGTGAAAATGGTGACGTGGCAGACACGGATTTGTCGAGAGCAAAACACATCCCAATACTTCTGATATGGAAATTGTATATATTACTCTCTCTCTCTCTCTCTCTCTCTATATATATATATATATCTAAGCAAGCGTTGTTGAACATCGCGGAACTTTCGCGTTTGTATATTTTCCTCGTGAGGTTCTCAAACCGTCGAGCCATCTTTCTGGTTTCAGGTGGCAATCCGTATAGTACTTCGCCGATAGTTTTAAATTCGGCCATTTTCTCGAGCGCTTTCGACTTTCGCAGTCGTCTTCAGGATTAGGGTTTTGTTTGTTTTTTTTTAAAATTTAAATAAGAAGATTGGAGTTAGTGTTTTATAGATATCGTTACGGGAGAATGAAAGAGAGAAGAGGGTGTGTGGTTGAGTTCATTTTATTCTATCGTTTGTGTGTTTGGTTTTATTGTTTACTTATTTATTTTATTAGTTCTTATTTTTGCTATTATTTATTTGTGTATTATTATTTATTGCTATTACTATTATTACTATTATTTATTTATTTATCAATGTATTTATTTATTTATTTATTTATATATCTATATGTATATGTATATCTATATCTATATCTATATCTATATATATAAATATATATATATATATATATATATATATATATATATATATATATATATATATATATATATATATTTAAGCAAACATTATTATATAACAAGGAGTGTTTTTGCTAGACAAGACTTAATTTTTAAAAAAATTTTCAATTTTCCGAATGGTCCATTTAGTGTTTCGGTCAGATTGGTGTATGTAAGTTCCGTGGGTTCTTGTTCCATTTTTCCCTTTTCCGCGAGTACTTTCGATTTGATTAATCAAATCATCTTCAGACGGTGTTACACCTAGTATCTTTACAAATATGTCTTTACTGTTGAGGTTTTTTTTTGTTTTATTATAACGGCTAGTAATTTACAACTTAAAAAAGTGCGTCTATAATATTGATATGCTACATGAGAGCGTGATTACGTTCTAAGAGCGTGCAAGATTAAAAAGTGTGATAGCTTAATCGCTAAGAATTTGATTACGTTCTAAGCGCGTTCAAGATTCAAACGTATGATTTCTTAATGGCTAAGAATTTGCTAACGTTAATTACTATGTTAGACACTTTAAAATATTGTGACTAGTTTCGTAATTCACATTATTAATTGCGGATTGTTTAGTTTTTATGTTGAAGGCTTCAATAATTTTTCTGTGGTAGTGAAGCCGATGTAAAAATTTGTTTTATTATTATTGTCGGAGATACATTCTCCCATGGGGCATTGAAACTAATATTTTGCATTGGGTTTCACTACAACTCCACTTTCCCGAAGACTCACATTACATCTCTCCAACACTAGCTCTATTTGCCAACGCTAAAAAACATGACTGCCTCCTCTTCTCAATAAAGACACATCCTAGTTTAACAATACTAAAATAATACACCACGATACCGACATCACAAGATTAAAAATTCTCGATTAAACATCACTAGGAGAAGGTATATCATTTTCGTATGAGCCAGTGTGTAGCTATGGCAAGGTGGTCTTATTTTGGCTTCGAATACTATGTTATTTTGAATATTTGGTCAGCGTTTACTTGTAGAGTGAAGTACCATCATGCCAGGTTGTCTTGAAAAAACCTTTGTACATCGAGATCGAAGCCGCTCGAGGATGGTGTCTAGTAGGTAATTCAAACACTATGTATGTGTGTGTGTTAAAGGAAGTCAAGTTCAAATTTTTTACTTTTAGTTGTATCATAAGGGGATAAAAACGTCTATTCAAGTGTATAAATATGAAATTAGTGTTTTACTATTGTTTTTAGTAAAGTTTGCATTTGTGAACGGTTATATTTCGTAAATCATCGGAAGATGTTTTTTTATTTCGAGAGCGATAGCTATTGTCAAGTTGAGAATTATTTACTCTTTAGATGACTATCTTTTTCAGAAGAAATTACGCATGATTTATTAAAATATAATATTTAATAGAACCTTTTATGAACTTTCACTATATACATACTTTCATGAGTCAATACTTCTTTAATATATATATATATATATATATATATATATATATATATATATATATATATATATATATATATATATATATATATACATTGGACAACATTATAGCCTGTTAAAAGGAAGAAAACGTTATAACAAAGAAAATAGGGTTGCTCGATTTGTTGGTTATTTTTGTTTTGCGTGTGTCTGATTATTTAATAATTCTATTGTTAGCTTTACCTGTAAAAAATTGATAAAGAATTATCTTTGTTCAAGTTGAGATTATTAAAGAAATTTTGAAACACATGTACACAATAATATTTCTTTATGTTACATTTTTAGAGCATGATTACAAAATATTGATGATATTAGATTTGTTTTACTCTAAGTTATGATATATATATATATATATATATATATATATATATATATACGAGCAAAAACTACCCGTCCTCCAAGCGGCGATTGCTGACGCTGTAGTCTTCTTTACAGAAATCAAAGAAGTAATTTTCATTAGACATTTTGGTAATTCAGAGGAAATTTAAAAAAATGATGATTGTCGTAGTTTTATTTGATACATTCCAATATGGAAGAAATATACTGTGCATAAACATCGTCAAATTCTATTTTAGGGAAAACAATCAAAAGTCAAGTCAAAAGTCAAATATGGTCTTTAAGATATTCTAAGTCAATAAATTTTATTTTGTTTCAGCATGAAAATTAAAATAAATTCCCCATTTAAACTGGTTATATAATGAAATGAATAAACATAAAATACTCTAGTTTTATATTACTGAGTAATTCGAAATGGGTACTTTGTACTTTTCACAGAAAAAAAAATACGTAGAGAATATTAAAGAAATATACTTTTTTTTGTAATTTAGAAAGATTAAAGGAGGTTTCTTTCTTTTCTATGACAAATCATCATCGTCATCATCATCATCATCATCATCATCATCATCATCATCATCATCATCATCATCATCATCATCTCTACCAACATGTTAACTCCTTGGCCTTTTGGCTAAGAGCAAAATTTAGTATCTGTACTGAATCTGCACTTAGTTTTGATGTTCTCTGTCAGTGAAGGAGAAATCCTTTTAGACCGAGGCAATTGAAATTTTTGTTCCAATTCAGAGTGCCCATTTTGGGGGAGCTGGATTCTCCCCACGTTAAATAAGACATTGTGTCTAACTTTGCTCTCGAGGGAGGAAGTAAATAGGAATAGGAACAGCAAAAAAAACAACCACAACAACAGCAACCAATTTATTAAAACAATAATTAACGCATGTATTTAATTATTAACAGATTAGAAAATATTAATTTTAAGAAACTTAAAAATAAATAAATATGCAAATCAGAGGCTGAGGGAATGATATCATGATGAACGAACTACATACATTGACCCCCCCCCCTCCCCAAGGAGGGGTTAATGCCTGGGAGGATGATATTACAACAGAATAGATAGTACACTAACTCCCACCCACACAAAACTGGTAATTCTAAGGAAATGGTACCGTGAGGAACAAATATTTACTGTACAGTCTCTCACCTAAGAGGAGGTAATGCCTGGGAGAAATGTATCATGACGAATTAAAATATACTACAGAGAATTTAATAAGCATGAACCGTGTTAATGTCAATATAGTTAGAATAAGTGGGTAAAAAACATTTGCATTCATTAATTTACATAACATTAGAAACCATGGCAGATGTCATTGTCCACGTAAAACGCCTAAATGAAAATTGTCTGGAAAAATATAGTCGCCATCTTTATAAACAAAGATGAATATGCTGGCTAAGGAAGAACGATAACTTTCATAATTTTCTAGTTAACAAAGATATGTTTATTATAAACTTTAATTATAGTTCTTCCTTAGCTAGTATTATGGAAACGAACATATACTACACTGACCACCTCCCTGACAGACGATAATATCATGATGAACGAACACAACTTCCCTTCACCCAACAAGGAGGCAGTCATTCATGCGTGGACGGTCTTATAAGAACATAACCGATACTACACTACCCTCCCCCCATAAAGGTTATTCTGACTAAATCCAGTCTTAGATATTTTTAATTCTGGGAGAATCCCCCCTTACACGCCCTTAAAACGGAGGAGGTAAATCCTGGGAGGACAGTCTTATGACAACATAACCGATATTACACTACATCGCCCATTAAAAAATATTCCAATTTAATCAATTTTTTTAAATTGAAAAATGCCTAGTCACAAAAAAATATTTTTTATGGTTCCGTAGCTTTTTGGCTAAGATCAAAGTGTAGTATCTGTTCGACAAAGCAGCGATATTGGACACTTTACTAAAGCCGGAAGTAAATTATCTACCTTGAAAATGTAATTCTAAAAATAAAATATTTTTGAAATAAAATCTATTTATCTTATTTTATTTATAATAATAATAATAATAATAATAATAATAATAATAATAATAATAATAATAATAATAATAATAATAATAATAATAATAATGGTACTATCGATAGCGTATGTAGAAGTAAATTTGACAATACAAAGTAGAAAATTATATTACAGAATATTAATTTATTAAAAACTTAAGAACAAATATATATGCCAATAAGCAAAATCGAGATTTGTTAGAGTGAATAGGAGATGCCTATATATAGGATATTTCCATATATTCCTATATCATTAGAATTAAATAATCTTAACGTGTTTTGATGTTAATATAGTTAGGATAGATGGAAAACACTTTTTCATTTATCTTCTAATATATAAAGTAGAGACGATTATTCCCCTTTACCTTCTCGGAGTATGAGAAAATAACCACATGCATCACAGGCTACTAAACTCACTACTATACTACACTTATTCACTCGAGCGTGTTTTAGTAAATGTGTTATTAGTTTTTCCTACCTAACACTAAATATTACATTTGGCCCACCATCAACGTCTCTCCTAAAAACCAACTCCATATAAGTGGTAGCAAAAACTTTTCTCCGTAACAATTCTGTACTGTCACTCTACTCATCGACACCGGAAACTAATACACACAGTTTAATTTTCACAAAACACCGGTTGTTATTTATTATTAACCTGGTATTAATTTAAGACGCATGCCAATAATAAAGCTTAGATTAATTAACCCGGAAGCGTGGCGAAGACGGCAAGAAAGTAGGTGTCATTAATGCCAGTTTTAGCGTTCGATCCCATTCCACTATACCACTTTCTTCTTTTTCTTTTAAATTTAAAACATTAGCTAACACGGTAGACGGGGCAGAAACAACAATAGGCTGTTTCTTTTTTTATTCGACGTCATGCAATAGGTAGTACTTTCTCCCGTGCAACGCCGGGCGACAGGTTCCGCTAGTATATATATATATATATATATATATATATATATATATATATATATATATATATATATATATATATATATATATATATATATATAGTGAATGCTTTTATTCAAACATGTACAAGGTCTGCTACACTGGCATGTCGATGTTATCGATCTACAGCTCTCAAGAGCTGAGGTCTCATCAGGCAGAGAATTTGTTATTATGATCCAACCTGGTCGCTGAATTCCAAGAAGATCTCATGCCTGTGGATTTTTACCCTACCTGGATTATTAATATATATATATATATATATATATATATATATATATATATATATATATATAGATAGAGAGAGAGAGAGATTTTTCACTGAGAAGATAGTTTATTCAGTAAAGACCGGTATTAGTCCAATAAAAATAAGCTCGATGATACTCGATTACAGGGTACAAAGCATTTATATGTGTTTTTTTAAGGTTTACCAAAATCTTTCGTTCAAGATATCATTCATCACAACAAAAAATTTTTTCCTTTCATAGTTTATTTATTTTTCAGATTTTTCAAAGTTAAATAATTTTTCTCTACACGTGTTTCTCTACTTAAGCAGGTTCTTGTTTGGCAGTTCATCAGGGGAATTATATACCTTGAATAAGAACCCCAGCAACTGACAATACCCAATGTGGTGTTGCCCTAATTGAGGCCATTTAAGAAGAAAAAAGAAAAAAACTCTTAAGAAAGTAGTTCAAGAAATTTTCACAGTATGGTTGCTACTATGCATACCCACAAGAAATTAGTCCCAATGCAGTCCAAAAGAATCTGGAACAATGTGCGAGAATACACCTCCTCATCGGGCGGCACAACGATGAAAGTATATATATATATATATATATATATATATATATATATATATATATATATGAGATCTCACTTTATAGTAACTGTTGATCGATAACATCGACATGCCAGTGTCGCAGATTTTGTACATGTTTGTGTAAATAAAATTGTCATATATATATATATATATATATATATATATATATAAAGATAGATGAAAGAAAAGTGATAAACATGTACGAATGTCCAGATTTATTTCAAACTTCGATTGTTCAATGCAAGGTATACTCGGTAATAAAATTATGTTTATTATTTTTTCCTTAAGCCAAGGCTTTTCGAAGATCAAAATCTTATCAGCAGAGGAATTGCATAGATAGATAAGTTGGCAGTGGAAAAGCCAAAATTAAACATTTGAAAAAATATTAAGAAGTGGAGAGTGAAAAAAGTTCGTGTAAAAAAGATATAGGGGTTTGTCTAGTTGGTAATTGTCCGTTGATAAGGTGTCCAATGAAAGCAGCATGGAAAAGCGTTCAAAAATGAAGTAACTCCAAGAGTGAGATGTTGAGTTCAAGTCGTAGGTGGAACGCACTAAATCGGAATTAATATGAGAAATCGGGTCATTTTAAAAATACTTCCTGGGCCGGAGTGAGAATTAAATTGACGTTGGCAGTGAAATATTTAAGCAATTCTAAGAAGAAATCCTATATATATATATATATATATATATATATATATATATATATATATATATATATATATATATATATATATATATATATATATATATATATATATATATATATATATATATGAATTCCTTGTTTGCATTTCATTGCAATGAATCCTTTCATCGCTCACGGATTTTGATATCGGATTATATTGGATTTATATCCTTGACTGTTCAACTTCTTTCTAATATTTTCTTATTGCTTTTTCGAATGATTGCATGGACACATTATTTTCTAGCAAATTTTGAAACTTAAACAGATGGTAAGAAATTATATTGCTTGCAATATTTAATTTTCAAAGTAGTTTGTTATTTTAGTGGGGTTTTTCCTATGATGCGAATAGCTTATCTTTGAACATCCATGGATTGAGGGTAACATTTGTATGTTTTTTTTCTGCTTGAATATTAATGAATTAATAAATATTGTAAATTGTCCAATTTTATTTTCATAATTTACGTTTTTTCTTATATCTCTATCTATAATATCGGGCGTTCCTTTATTACGATAGGATTTAAGATAAAGATAAAATATGTATACTTGTATTTTCAATATAAATTTTAATATATAAATATATGTATATATATATATATATATATATATATATACATATATATGAAAAATGAAAAATGGAAAACCGAAAATTGTTTTCCTTTTTCATTGTTTATGAGGTTGTGCTATTAATTCCATAATTACCATATATATATATCTCATAATGTATTTTCATGTAATTGTTTTTATTGGTGATTGTAGCATTTGTTGCAATTTTTTATACTACTAAAACAATTGTTTCACCTCCTAAGTGATAAATATGCAGAAGATTGCATGATTAGTCGCCCTTAACTTTATAGGTCGTATTCTTCGTTAATATATAAGTTTTATTCATTTTACCAATTATATTATATTTTAATTAATTTTATACGTACATAAAAGTAAAAATAAGTCATGTACTTTTATGTACGTACAAAATTTATATATATATATATATATATATATATATATATATATGTATATATATCATTATGTGTGTATTTCGCGCCTTGTAGACTTGCTGAATTGTATTGTTTTTTCTCTCTTTATCTTCCCATTTTTGGTGAATTTGATATGATTATAACAAGTGTACACTCTCCGCCAAAAACGACGGGAAAAAATTATGCTTCGCCAGTGTTCGCGATAATATTCATATTACATTATAGAATTACGCCAGTAGTTTAATTTTTCATATATAACTTATTATTATTATTATTATTATTATTATTATTATTATTATTATTATTATTATTATGATTCTTCTTCTTCTTGTCATTATTCTTATTCTTATTCTTATTCTTATTCTTATTCATATTCTTATTCTTATTCTTGTTCTTGTTCTTGTTCTTGTTCTTCTTCTTCTTCTTCTTCTTCTTCTTCTTATTATTATTATTATTATTATTATTATTATTATTATTATTATTATTATTATTATTATTATTATTATTTCTGATGATGACCTAAAGCAAAAAAGACCACCCCCAGTTGACTTTTCATTTAGAGTGAAGCATTTGTTTCCGAATTCATTTGAAACGACGGCGGTTGTTTGTGTTGCTATTTGATTTCTCGCTTCCCCTCACAGATTGAAAAGTTTTTCTCTGGAGGCTAGACAAAAGCATGTTTTTTTACTTGCTGACTTGTGTGTGACGGGAATGATATATATTTATTTATGTAAAAATATACAAATATATAAACATTGATCCTTATTATAGAGTGAAGGATTTGTTTGTCTTTCAGGACCTAACATTTAAACTACAAAATAGCAGAACTAGTTATACTATTAATATAACATCAATCTGCAGATTAATTTCGGTACAAAATTTCACCGATGAGTCGCAAAACTGTCTAACATTCGTTTTCCACTATTATTTTCGAATTCTAAATCAACCCAATTCAATTTTAAAATGTTCTACGCTATTGATGCTCTTGATCTGATCTGGCAACTGGTTCCAAAATATATTACTCTATTATCAAAACATGTATTAATAACTTTATAAATCCTAATGAATATCTAACTGGTCTGTGACCCGAATTAGAAGTACCTGCTATGATGTAATCTATGCTTTAAATAAAATTAGTTTTGAAAATACCAACAAACTGCATCTGATGGTATAGACAAACATCACACATCATGTGTAGAACATTCTTATAAATATATTTTTAGAAGTCGTGTTCTTTTATTATACACATCAAAAATGTGGGTGATCTTTATGCCGCCCCATGTTTTTTTTTGTTTTTTTTTAAATTTTACTTAATCACTTTATTATTGTTATTTTAGTACTTGTAGACACTGCAGAAACAAGCCAATCGTGGGTGTGGTTAACCGCACTGAGAGTCTAAAAGGGCGCGCTACAAAGGGTACCTGCCTTTGTTGATTGGGCGAAGGATACGCTGTTTTATCAGGTATCCTTCTTACATATATATACATATATAATACACGAAGTGTGGGGTTTTCTGGGTCACCCCTATACAATTTTTCGTCACTTTTTTATTTACTTCTTTCTATTTGTTTCCCAAAGGCCTTGATAATGTTACCGCTTTGAAGTATATCTCATAGAGCCGCGCTCCTATTGTATATGGGATATCATTATGGATGATAATGAAAAAAAAAATGTCGAGGGGCAGAAAGGGTTCCTCAAAATACGTCCAGGTACCCCGATGAGAACATAAATATATATATATATATATATATATATATATATATATATATATATATATATATAGCATAATATGAAATGAAATAATAAAATAAGGTGCAAATCAAATTTTATTAGATTTCAAAGTTCAGGCAAAGTATCTTAAAGTCCTTAAATCATGAGTTTTCAAAGATAATTCTTCTCCTCAGAGGACCATTACCGCAGTGACATCACTGCAGGTGATAAAATTACACTTTGAAAATATATAAAAATATATGCAAAATGCATAAGAGTATATAACACATCAAATATATCGGTCCAAAACATACTTTTGTTAAAGCTATACAATCCAAGTCATACAATTTAAAACAAATTCAGGAAAGATATCCAAGAGGTTGATTGGTCCTCTGAGGAGAAGAATTATCTTTGAAAACTCATGAGTTAAGGACTTTAAGATACTTTGCCTGAACTTTGAATTCTAATAAAGTTTGATTTGCACCTTATTTTATTATTTCATTTTATATTATGCTATTAATGCTCTATCCAGTATATTGAGCTTCAGTTTTTATCCGGATGTTTCACTAATTAAAAAATATTAGTTGCCTCTTATATATTCTGTTGGATTAACTTTATATATATATATATATATATATATATATATATATATATATATATATATATATATATATATATATATATATATATATATATATATATATATATATATATATATATATATATATATATATATATATATATATATATATATATATATATATATATATATATATATATATATATATATATATATATATATATATATATATATATATATATATATATATATATATATATATATATATATATATATATATATATATATATATATATATATATATATATATATATATATATATATATATATATATATATATATATATATATATATATATATATATATATATATATATATATATATATATATATATATATATATATATATATATATATATATATATATATATATATATATATATATATATATATATATATATATATATATATATATATATATATATATATATATATATATATATATATATATATATATATATATATATATATATATATATATATATATATATATATATATATATATATATGTATGTATATATATATATATATGTATATATATATATAGAGAGAGAGAGAGAGAGAAAGAGAGATAGAGAGAGTAAGAGAGAGAGAGAGAGAGAGAGAGAGAGAATATATTGTGTGTGTGTAAATGGGGGTTCGAAGACGAACTGTATGTTTGCATAGATGAACTCCTGATCAGGAATTGCGGTTTCTAAGATTACATATTCTTCTGATATTTAAACAAACACGGAGTGCTGGCCATTTGTGAGACTTCGCGTTGTCTTCATGATGGACTGTGATAACGAAGAAGCATATATAAGTAACATGACTGACATATGAGTCACAATGCACGCAAAATTATATTGTTCAACATTATTCCACCAATCATATATTATTTAACATTCCTGTTATATATGTTAGAGATATACGCATGGCGTTTGTATAATTCATTTTTTTAATACTTTACAGGTTTTTATTTATATCATGCTACTTGATTTGTAAACTAGACTGTGGTGAGTAAAATTGTATTATAAGAATAATTAAAATTCAGCTGCAACATTGAGAGCATATAAAAAGATTAAATCAATTGGAAATAATCCATTTCCTTTATCTACTCTAACACGATTGATAAAAATTTCGAGAACACAAAAATACTCCATGATTTACCATCAAGCGTCACTGGATGAAAATCGTGTGGGTGCTGTGTTAGAGGCAGTCAAGCTTACAGTTAACTAACCCACTTGCATTTTTCAACGCAGTGTTACATAGATTCTTCATCACCAAGGTATGCAACCTAGTATAATCTATCGATGATGTAGACAAACCACACGACTTGCTTTCGCAAATTGGATTAAAGAAAATTAGCTGGTGTTAAAAGATGTGGTGTGGTAAGACGAGGCTTATTTCTCTCTTGACAGCTTGGTTAACCACCACAACTGTGTAATTTGGAGCTTTGAAAATCCAAAAGTGGTTTATCTAAGTCTTCATCCAAAAAACTTGTGTGTGTGGATGACATTTAGTGCTGAATATCGTTTGAAAACACCCTCATTCGACTCGAAAATTGATCGAGTGAATTATACCGCCCTGCTTTGCGATCATCTCATCCCTCAGTTACAGAGAATGTGTAAAACGGGGAGTGATGTCTTTAAACACGACGGAGCTCCTCACTACTTTTCGTTGGAGGCTCGAGGGTTTCAGGCTTCAAAATGTCAAGAAAATTGTGTGATTGGCCGAGGATACGGAATTCTTTTCTCCAATAATCTGTTTTTGTTCATCTCTTTGACCGTTCTGGATTTTCTTCCTCCGCATTGCAAACAGCCTTATTAAATACCTATATATACTTATTTGTCAGCAATGCTTTAAGCTAACTACCGTACCCTTATATATATATATATATATATATATATATATATATATATATATATATATATATATATATATATATATATACACACAGAGACTGAGAGAGAGAGAGAGAAAGAGAGAGAGAGAGAGAGAGAGAGAAGGGTACGGTAGATAGCTCTGAAGATATTGAAATTTAAGATTTAAAAAATTAGCCACATTGCAAGGTTCTCTCTCTTGTGAGATTTGACCTCTGTTTAGAATCTCAATACTTGTGTTTACATTGGACACAATCACACTTTTATCGTATTTCAATGTGTGATCGCCACGTTGGCAGGATGGTAAGTGTCATGGTACCTTACCTATAACGGACTACTTGAACTCTTCTACTCACCATAAACACTGGGAACGCATGATTCGCAGGGTTGGACGCACCACATCCCGACAGGAATTGGGTAATTTTGATGGCATTTTATATGTCGGGCTTAGGCATTATACCTAGGTAATCCTGGGATGCACACCCTCCTAGGTCTTGTTTCCCCTCTTTTGGGTGGTGTAAGTTTATTGCTTACTGCTTTAGGGGCCACGACCGACTAATGTCGACAGGGCTGTCCAGACATTTTTTTAGAGGCCAGAGTGCTTCTTCTTTAGGGGCCCTGGCTTTACTCTCTCCACCTTCCGGCCTTGTATCACATGTTCTCGCGGTGGGAAGACAGTAAATACCTGGAACCACACCCGTCTACACTGGCAGTCAAGACTGACGTACAACCACTGTTGTTTTCTGTTGTATTATACTTGTTTTAATATCCTTGTTTTCTCTAACTCCGATTTCGTAACTTCCTTCCGGCCCCTTTACAGGGTCACAACAAGTGGCGACGAGGTACAGTAAGGGATTCTTGAGAACCTTAAAATGGAGTCCACAACTGGTGACGATATAAATTAAAGTTTTTTTTGAGAACTTTAAAAAAAGAAAAAACGTAAAGAAATCAACGGTAAATTCACCTGACAATGTTCTTGTTCTAAAAATTGTCTTTACCGGCGGATCAAAAAGAATAAAAAGTAAAAGATCAAGTTATTTTCTCTCAAAGAAATAAAGGTCATTGATGTTTTTATTGCTATTCCGGCACTATGTTAATTTTTAACAAGAAGAGAAGACATGATATTTCCTTTTCTCTCCAAACGAAAACAGTCCTGCCGCCGAAAGTAAAAAAAATTAAAACCTCATTTGTTTCTGTTGACTAAAGCGTAAATTCCACGGTCACATGAAAAGCGTACAAGTGTTGTTTTTACGAAGAAATGAACGGTTTCATACCCGCTTTCTTAACCAAGATTACGTTACCAGCGTAATATATAAGAAAGAACTAAAAACCGTGTTCTGTGAAGACACATTTTAACCGTGGAAGATTTTAAAAAACTATTACAGAACTCGTAAAATTATATATTCAACAGAAACAGAAAGCTGAAGAAAGATAGCGAGAACAGCAACTAAAACAAGAGCTTCTACTGGAACAACGACAAAACTCCGACGAAAAACTAGTAGAACAGAAAAAGAAGCCGCAGAAATACTTATGGGACAAAAAAGAGAAACCGATCAAAATATTGAAGTATTAATGCAAGCAATATCGCATAGGCGTCAAAACACTGAGAACGAATATGCTTTTCTCAGAATGCCGTTTTACGTGCAGTTCACAATTTCACATTCCCAAAACTAGGATAAAACTTTTGCTTTATATTTCAGAAGGTATGAAGATCTATACAAAATATATTTTGAAAATTTGGTAGACTCTAAAAAGTTAGCTTACTGCTCCGAAAATTAGGCACAACTGAACATATCAAATTTGTGGTTTATTTTTTACTCCAAAAAGGAGCGACTTGTCTTTTTGTGAAGCGATTAAACTTTTAACAGAATTATTCAGCCTTAAGACTTCTCTGTTCCACAAACGGTAGAAGTGTTTGAATTTAGTCAAAAAAGATGGCTAAGACTGCGCAACTTTCGCGTCAATCGTTAATAAATACTGTGACGATTTCAAATTAGCTAAACTTAGCGCATATAACTTTAAATGTGTAATTGTCGTGCAAGGAATTGTATCAGGAAAAGACGCAGAAATCATACGTAGGGTTCTGAACAAGTTAGTAAGTGAACAAAATTTAAGATTACAGAAATTAGCTGAAGACTGCAGAGATTTATTAGTGTTAAACAAGATTCGAAAGACATTGAAGAGTCGGGCATTGCGCACATAAAAAATATACGTGAGAAAACACATTTCAACTCTCCTCAACTAAAAACAGAAAGAGGGATTATTTTCATGCTCTTACAAAAACAAGCCAGCTTAATAAAAACAGGATAAATTACAACCGAGCGCCTGTTTCCGTTGTGGAGCCCTGCATTGGGTAACTGGTTGACCATATCATTTTAAACCTATCTAACTTGTAATACAGTCAGACACGAGAGTTCACATTGCAGAAAGAATAGAGGAAATTAAACTTGGGTTAAATCCACAAAAACGAACGAACAGGACGGCAGAATTATAAGAAAATATGTACAGAAAAAATTGTGAATAAAAATATAAAATTACAATTGGATTCTGGTTCAGACGTGTCGATTATCAACATGCATACATGGAGAAAGTTGGATGAACCGACCATGCTAAGAACCAACCAAATCGCCAGAACAGTGACTGGTGAAAAAATTAAATTCGAGGGTGAAATTATTACAGACATTACTTTAAACAGAACTACGAAAAAAGTTCAAATGTTCGTATTAAAATAAACTAATAATTTATTTGGCAGATGCTTATTGCAGCGGGCCAACCTATGGGGATTACCATCTAACATTTTTGGCCCCAAAATAAAAAAATCGGTCGACCGAGTCAGAAAAACGAAATAAGGAATTTGTTTCAACAATTAAAACTCGTATGAAATGGACGCACAATAAATTGTCGGCACATAATGACACGAAATTCAAACTGCAAAAAGCCAACCTTAAAGAAATTATATAAAGTTCTTTAGATAATCAGCTGAAGGTTAAAGCGAGTGAACTCATGGTTCCAAAGCTGGAATCGCTAAAGTTGCAACTCAAAGATGTCTTAAAAGAGCTAAAGACTATGAACGATAATATGACTTGTCTGGCAGTTGACTATCAAAATAAAGAAGAAAATTTTTCCAGGTGTAAAAATGTACTCCCAAACCAGAAGTCTAGAATTATAAAGCTGGAGGATATAAAATCTGAATTTGATAGATGTCCTCAGTGCTCTCATAAGAGACACCTAAATCAAATTAGGGAACGACTATCGGAAGACACTCACAGTTACATATTACGACACTTTCGACATATAGCTACCCCAAGCAGCTACAGAATAGCGTCAATCCAAAAAAGAAAACGATACTGTGACTCCTTAGGTGGTTACGCCTCGGATGGGGTGTTATGGTATATTACCTATAACGGACTACTTGCACTCTTCCACTCGACATAACAACTGGAAGCACATGCTTGTCAGGGTGGGATCCACCTAAGCCCGACAGAGGACTGGGCTATTTCAGTGGCCTTTTATCTGTACGGCTGAGACATTAGTCCAGGGTAGTCCTAAGAGGTCGACCCCCTAGGTCTTGCCTCCACTATTTGGGGTCGAGTAAGTTTATTGCTTATTACCTGAGGCGCCTCGACCAGGGAATGCCAATGGGACTGCCCAATATTTTTTTTAGATCCCATGGTGCTTCTTCTTTAGGGGCGCTAACTTGATTCTCCCAAACTTCCGGTCTTCTGCCACATCTTCATGCAGTGGGAAGGAAGTAAATAACTGGAACCACACCAGTCTATACTGGCAGTCAAGACTGACGTACAAACACTCTTGTTCTCTGTTGTATTATACTTTTTCAATATACTTGTTTTCTTTAACTCCGAGTTCGTGTCTTCCTTCCGCACCCTTTATAGGGTTAAAAAAGTTAGAAAACAGGGTTCATAAAACTTCGATTCGAGGTTCGAATCGTCCGACCGTCGGTACGGTTACGTAATTCCACACTGACGAGTATTGCAGATGTATAAACAACCACGTCAAAAAACCAAATGGTTTTTTGACGTGGTTGTTTATACATCTGAGGAGACCTAATTAAGGGGTCGAAATAAGTTATAATGTGTACAACCTTAATGTGTGTATAGTTTTTTCTTTTTATAATTCTTTCTCTCTATATATATATACACAAATATATATATGTATATATATATATATACATACATATATATTTAAATATATGTGTGTGTATATATATATATATATATATATATATATATGTATATTTAGGAAGCAAGTCATTATCTAAGCAAGCATTTTTTTAACATCACGGAACTTTCGCGTTTTTATATTTTCCTCGCGAGGTTCTCAAACCGTCGAGCCATCTTTCTGGTTTCAGGTGGCAATCCGTATAGTACTTCACCGATAGTTTTTAATTCGGCCATTTTCTCGAGCGCTTTCGACTTTCGTAGTCGTCTTCAGGATTAGGGTTTTGTTTGTTTTTTAAATTTAAATAAGAAGACTGGAGTTAGTGTTTTATAGTTATCGTTACGGGGGAATGAAAGAGAGAAGAGGGTGTGTGGTTGAGTTCATTTTATTCTATCGTTTGTGTGTTTGGTTTTATTATTTATATATATATAACCATCACTCCTGCATTGATGATAAGGGTAAGAAGCCTGAAACGATAACGCCTGTAGGAAAAAAAACTTTCATATTTAATAAAAAAAATAATATATATATATGTGTGTGTGTGTATGTGTGCGTAAGTGTGAATAAACAAAGTTGTCTTAATTCCTATATTTATTAAGGAAAGTGATCAATAACTGTGAGCATATGTAAATCCATGTGTATGACATGTTTTCAACAGCGCCTAGTGAATAGCAGTCTTTCACTTCGCGTCTTTCAAATCTTATTTGCGCTCTGTTTATGTATTCTTTGAAGTGTGTGTCTTCTAATTTGAAGCGTTTAGTTCATACATATGATTTGTTAATATAAATATATGTACGTATTCATATATATATATATATATAAAAATTTATATACTTATTCATATATATATGTATATATATATGTATATATATATACATATATATATAAATATATATATGAGGATTAAGTACACGATATATCATAAAAGAAAAGCCATGATAACAGAATGTGTGAAGAAGACAAAAGGAAAACAAATTAGATACAAGAATAAATCATTAAAAAATTATACAAACACTTTTGGCTACATATGCTCTTACATACTTCCATATATGTATCAACTAATGCTTGCATAAGTAAAACAAAATTCTATATATATATACATATATTAAATGTGTTAATATGAAAATAATTCTGACTTTTTTATGTGGAAATCGCTTCAGACAGGAGCTAATAAGAACGAATATGATTATCGCAAAGACAGAAGATGCCTATTGGTCTTTGTCTTGAAAAGACTACGGTTATAGGAAAGAGGAAAATAGTCAGCAGGAAGAGAGCTTCACAAGCCTGCGGTTCTTGGAAAAAAGATACTGAAATAGGAAGCTGTATTCCAATGAGGTATCAAAACAGCGAATTGATGGATACCACTAGACCAACCAGTCAAACAGCTGGAACAAAGAAGCGAGGAATAGGTCACCTAATTCTGAAGAACACATGCTATAATAGTATTTATAGCAATGACTGAGACTAACAACATCACATCTGTGAGAGAGAGGGTGCAGATAAGAAGAAAAGGTAGAGCCAATACAATTACAGACACGTTTCTGCACCTTATGAAGAACCCTCAAATGGGACAGAGATTCACCAGTCTAAATATGACAACAGTACACCATAATGGTCTGATTGTTGATTTGTAGAGATAGAGAATAGCCTCACATGTGAGAAAGCGTTTGGAGCAATAGAGCGAACTGGCTGTACGAGAAGCAGAAAGAGCAATCGATCTAATGTATGAACTCCAATAACGATTTGATAAGAGAGAAAGACCAATAAATTTTAGTGCCGATTCTTCCCCAAGAGCAAAGCCATCCATGAGAAGAAAAAGGACACGCCTATTATTGAAAGACACGGGATGAATGTTTACTGGATTGAATAAAACAAACCATTTTGTACCCAAATTCACAACTAACCCCAGGTCAACTGCTAGATCAACTGTATATTTCGACTGATCCAAGACAAGAATAGAGAGTGGTATCATCAGCATAGATGTTAATTTTCTGAACAATATTCTCTGGAAGATCATTTATATAGATAAGAATAAAGTGTTGAGCCTAAAATAGATCCCTCAGGAACACCAGCATTGATAGGAAAACAGAATGAAGAGACCCTGTCCAAAGTTACTCGCAAGCTTCGATCAGAAAGAAAAGACCTGATGATTTCAAGAACCTCACCACCAATACCATAACCCTGAAGTTTGTGTAGGAGACCAGAATGCCAAACACTGTCAAACGCCTTCGAAATGTCAAGCGCAATGGCTCTTCCCTACTCTTGAATTATCCTTAAACCGACAGATCTGCTCAGTTACAACAGTTAACAGATCAGCAGTTGAACGGAAACCGTTAAAGCTATACTGAACATCACTAAAGAGGCCAAGATTTTCCAGAAAATGAAAAAGCTTGCCGTTTACCAACCTTTCAAAAACTTTACTCATAACGGAGAGGAGACTAACACAGCGATACTTAGTTGGGTCAGACCGATCGTCAGCATATTTAAAGATAGAGACAACAGAGGGCTCCTTACAGCATAGACAAACATAGATTGAAAAAATTAGAGAGGATATTAGAAAGTTAAGGAGCACAACAACAGGCATTGAATCATGGCCGTAAGCCTAAGACTGGTCAAGATCAGAAAGAACCCTAGCAACCATCTTTGGAATGATAATAACAGAATCAAAAGACTGATCAGTTTTCAAAGGAAAATCCGGAAGAACAGCACAAGAATCACCAAGGGAATAATTTTCAGCAAAAAGACGAGCCAAGGGATCAGCCTTAGAAGACGAAATGACCTGAAGACCATTAAAAAGAGAAGGATAGCAGACTTGCTATTATTAATAATACTATTGTAGATTCTCCAAAAATCACGAGATGAGATACAGTCAAAAATCTTCTTAAAGTAGCTAGATGCAGCCTCAGAGATTGCTCTCTTGCAGGCATAGCTAGCTCTTCTGTAGGATTGTCTAGAATTCTCAGAACCATCTTGACGTTACTGATTAAAATAATGGTTACGATGGGCAATGGAAGAAGCACAAACAGATGAAAACCATGAAGGAGAGTGAGGTTTGGCTTGAAACCTACGATGAGGAATAAATGTGTCAATTCCAACAAAGAGGCAGTCAATAACCTTCCTAGCAGCATCATTCGGAGACATACCAAAGATAGAACGCCATCGAAAGTCACATAGAAAGTTGCGAAACTCATCCCAATCAGCCTTCCTGTAGTTGAACATCTTCCTATGGAAGGGACGATCAATAGAAGACTTAACCGAAAAATTAACCTCAACATAAACAGAAGAACCCAATGGAGGAGAAGATAACGTATAACACAAGTCATTAACAGAAGTGAGAAAAAGATCATGGTTGATGAACATCATTATCAGGAAAACATGTGAGGAAGGTTACAATTTGGGACAAATCATAAATCAGAGAAAAATTCAGACATATTTCACCAGCTAGATCTGTGCGGTTAGAGTGAGGGAGCCAGTCAGAATGATGAGCATTGAAGTCAACAAAATGCATCATCAATACTGCTGGATATAGGATCAACAGCAGAGCAGTCATTATCAGAAGGGGAATGGTACACAAGCACAAATAGGAAGTGGAGTACAGCAAAGAAAACCTCAGATATAAAAGGACATTTATGAGATTCAAGACTAGGGACACGTGCAATGGGAAGATCCTTGCGAAGAAAAAGAGCAAGGCCATGCAAATGCGTGGAAGAGTCTAAGCGGACAAGAGGCAAGTAATCATTCACATGTAGATCGTTGCTACCAATAGAAGCATCCAGATTAGTCTCATAAAGAGCAAGGATGTGAGGAGATTTGCCCACGTGAAAGGACTGAACATCATAAAAGTTTGACCTGAGACCTCTGATGTTACTATAGGAAATAGTAAGGTGTTTGTTGTGTGGACTTGTAGAAAGACATAATAATAAAAAGTGAGAAAAATGTAGAATCAATTCAAGACAAACCAAGCCTGAAAAAGACCTAACCACCAGCATTCAATCCCTTGGACCCCAAACAGGCTAGTTAAAAATAAGCCTTTAAGAGCCAAATAGGGAAGGAAAGGGTTACTAGGCTGGCTGACAAGTCTACCCCTAAACTAGTTACGTAGATAACCAGAAATCAGTGGTTTTATCCTGACACCATCACGCTCAAACAAACGCTAAATATGGCTTTCTTCCCAAGAGGTAAACCACCATCCTGCCATTTAAAGAATCTCGGCACCATGACTGACCAGGAACTATGCAGGACAAGAGAGGGGGTCAGCTCATAAAGTATTAACATACACACTTATATGTTAAACAAGAGTAATTTTTAGTATACCTTATAATATACTTGCATATATTTAACAGTAATAAATATTGAAAAGGAACGTATCAAAACACATTTTACTAATAATCACCAAATATGAATGAGAATTTGTAAACTAGAAATAGACAGAATATACAAAAATAAAAACAAATGTATAACATTTTAAATGAAGAAGAATTTTGTCTAAAAATATAATATATAACAATAACATAAGTTCTTTTATGAAAATAATTATTATGATTAAACAGAAAGGTTAATTTAAGGAATACTGTTGCATAACGAAAGTCTTTAGTTGAATGGAGAAGTGACTGACAGATGGAGAGTGATTAGAATTTAACCTTTAGTTAACGGAAGTTGGCGAAACAAAGTGATTTCATGAAAAAAAAAGATCTTCTTTTCAGCTGACAACTCAAACTGGCGGATACGGAAGATTGCCTCTCACGATAAGCCCCTGTAGGGGTGGGGCGGTCGTGTGCACATATCGGTGTAACGAGACCAGCTATCTATCTATCTATCTATCTATCTATCTATCTATCTATTTATCTATCTATCCATCTGTCTGTTTATATTTGTCTTTTTCTCCGAAGGGCAGTTTACACACTTGTTAAAGTCCCGAGATCTCTCGCCCGGTTTATGAAATATTAAAGTTGTGTTTATTGAATAAACCATATAATATGCACTTAACATCGGCGTCCGAGTGATTGCATCTACAAACGATCTAGAGCATCGGTTCTCGAAGACAACGGGTGTATAATAGTTTATACTCGCCACAGATAACTAAAACTGTTACAATACTAGTCTGCTAAATAGTACGGGAGATTATAGATACAAAGTTTTAATTGGTCGAATTTAATAACATGTTTATTCCTAGAGGGATATCTTGAAATGGTCATTTAATAAGCGAGATACAATAAAGATACAGCTGAAAATTTTAGATAACTCTTCTTAATATTCTTAATATATATGTATATATATATATATATATATGTATATATATATATATATGTATATATATATGTATATATGTATATATATGTATATATATATATGTATATATGTATATATGTATATATATATGTATATATTTATATATATATGTATATATATGTATATATATGTATATATAAATGTATATATATGTATATATGTATATATGTATGTATATATATGTATATATATATGTATATATATGTATATATGTATATATGTATGTATATATATATATATGTATATATATATATGTATATATATATATGTATATATATGTATATATATGTATGTATATATATATGTATATATATATGTATATATATATGTATATATGTATATTTATATATATATATGTATATATATATGTATATATATATGTATGTATATATGTGTATGTATATATATATATACATATATATATATATATATATATATATATATATATATATATATATATATATATATATGATTATCTAATAGTCCAACCTTTCTCGAATGAATAGAACATACTATAACGAATGTGGATATGATTTGTTCATATGTATTCTGAAAAGAGGGGCTTACTTTTATGAAACAAATTTTTAAAAAACTGCCAATTTGTAATTGTTTTATTGAATAAAACTTGTTGCAAATAATAAGCCGCAATAATTATGCCCAATAATTAATGAAGAGAGGAATAAACTTAGTACATGTTTCGGAATTTTTTTTTAATGCGAATTTTTATTATTTGTATTGTTCGGACTACTCTTCTTATTATGGATGTTATTTTCACAAGGTGTTGGCCAATGTAACCACCGACCTTCTTAAGTGCGTTCGATATAAAAGTTCGACATTCCAGAGATTCCCGCGTTCGACAAGATGCCCCCGACAAATATCGGAAGTTACATCGAGTGAAACGTTGTGAAAATAACAATGAAGATAGAAACAGTGATCTGAATAATCTAGATACTTCAAAAATGTTTCTATGTTACTAGTTGCCAGTGTACAGTCCCCGAAACTTATGAAGCAACTAGCAGCCGGTAATTGGTTCTTTGTTGAATTAATGAATTCATCATTGGAATATTCTACGTCGTACGTGGTAAGGCAACAAGATGACAGCCATCAAAATAGTTAACAGGTACAGTCAAGATAACATGTAACGCGTCTACCATAGAAAATACAATTGAGCATACATCTACCTTAGCAACGGCTAAGTAGACTAACAGCTTGTTGACGCAGCGTCTTCTCAATTTCTTGCTATCTCCTAGGAAAGGCACACAATCGAATCGAGGGACTATTGTCAGCTATGAGATCAACACTAGCCACTTCCATCATCAAGTTCCGATCAAGCAGCCATCTTTTTCAGATCTATCTTCGTGTCTTATCAAATTTACTGCCCATTAAATTGCAATCGAGGCAATTCTTCATATGTGTCTTTATTGTGAAGTTAAACAGGCAGGCAAGGTGTCACGAAGGAAGAGATAACACTGACAAGATTTACATTGGAAAATAACGAATGTGTTCGTAACTATCTATATATCTACATATTTATACTTGTACATACATATATATATATATATATATATATATATATATATATCTTTATACATTTACTAGAAGAATACCCGTTTTAGGACGCGTAAAATTAATTCTCAAACAGAACAGTGTTTCATCACTTTTATGACCCCCCTGCGAACGATTAATATAAAGACACAATGCTACTTGAACTTATGTCTAGAATCCTTATTCTAATTTTGATTCTAAAAAATGTCTAAAGTCTAAAACTTAAAAGGGATTTTGTCTTATTTGTGTCCATTATTGACTCTGGATCAACTATAATTCAAATCTGAAATATTCTAAGTGTAATATGGGATGCTGTGATTCATTTTCAGTCTTGTATCCCCCTAAAGTTTGAGTTGAATTCCTTTTCTAATTTTTATATCCTGTTGAAAGATAAAAATATATCCGGCACCTTTAATTTTAAAGTTAATAAAACTTTAAAATTTAGAATATATATATATATATATATATATATATATATATATATATATATATATATATATATATATATATATATTTATTTATTCTGGTACAGAAAAATCAGTACAACATTCGTACCGTCGGTTTCAAGCACGGAAGGTCTTACCCATCCGGCTCTCTTCAGCTTCTGTTGTCATCTGTTTTGGAAATGTGAGGTCACATGACACTCTTGTTGGGACGCGTTATTTGCTCAGTGTGTTGTGTGTGTTTGTTTAAATTTGAATTTAGTGTAATAAGACCGTTGAGATTTAAAACACGAGGGAATTCAAGATTAAAGGGAATAAAAAGGGAATAAAAAAGGGAATAAAAAAGGGGGGTAAAAAATAAAAAAATATATATGAAAAAATATATATATATAAATAAATATAAAAAACATATATATATAAAAAAACATTTCAATACTAAGAATGAAAGAATAAAAAAAGAGAAAGAGTATAAAAAGGTATAAAAAAGAATAAAAAAAGGAATTAAAAAAATAATAAAAAAATATAGAGAATAAAAATGTAGAGAATAAAAAAAGAGTGAGAGAGAAAGAAAGAATAAAAATAGAAAGAATAAAAATATAATAAATAAAAATAAATTAAAAATAAATTTAAAGATTAAAAAATAATAATAATAATAAAAAATAAAATTAAAAATTAAAAATTAAAAAATTAAAAATTAAAAATTTAAAGATTAAAAACAAAAATAAAGAAAGGGTTTCTCTGAAATTCCCGTGAGCCAAATTATGAATTTGTATCATTAGCCGTTATATTTTTGAAGGTATGCGTTCTAAAAAACCGTTAATGTGTGAAAATCTTTTTCCCAGATTGGAGTGATTTTAATGAAGAAATTCGGATCTAAGGGAGGTAACTTAGTTGGAAATATGAAATATTTGAGTTTGTTAAAATGGGTTTGTAGATTAATCTAGTGGCTGATAAATAAATTAAATATTTTTGCATTTTTGTATTTTGGTGAAAGTCGAAGTTTTTGCTCTTGGAATTTATGTGGATATAGTTTGTTTAAATGGATTTGTAGAGTAATCTAGTGACTGATAAATAAATTAAATATTTTTGTATTTTTGTGAAGGTCGGAGTTTTTGCTCTTGAAGTTTAAGTGGATATAGGTTGATGAGGTATTTGTTCGTTTTTATTGTGTTTATATTAGTAGAGGGGGGGTAGTTAGACATTATGTGAATCGGTCAGACCAGTTTATAAGCAATGCTTGTCTCTTGTGGATACACCCCCTGAATATTTCATCGCGGGTATTTAAACAGGCTGTATATATATATATACTGGAAAAGAAAACAAGTCATGTTCAACAACTATGCCACAAAAGGTCCAGTCATAGTGAAAGGTGAAAATGTCGAGGAAGTTGACAACTACATCTACCTAGGGAAGATGGTGAGAAGTGACGCTAAATCATGACTGAAATCAAACGGCAAATTGCGGTTGGATCGACAGCATTTTCCAAAGTAGGTAACATCATGAAGAGTAAAAAAGTCCACGATGAACATTAAGCAAAACGTGTTCAATGAATACATCATGCCTGTTGTGACATATGGTAGCGAAACATGGACACTTAATGATGCAACAATTGAAAAGCTAAGTGTGGCACAAGACAAAATTGAACGCATTATGCTCGACATCAGTTTACATGATAAAAAAACACCTGGATCAGACAGCAAACTGAGTAAATGACATCATCACTACAATACGAATGGCAAAACATAGATGTGCAGGAAACCTTTCGTGATGTACTGACATGTTGACATATATAGCGACAGAATTGACCCCAAGGCAATGGAAAAGACCCAGACGAAGGCCAAAAACCCGGTGGAGAGACAACCTCGATAATCAATTAGGTTCTACTTAGCCACGCCTAGCTAGGGAAAAAACAAGGTGGAAATAAACCAGGGAGCGTTTCCTTCACTAGGAGTGAAATAAAAAAAGAATTTGATAATGATGATGATGATGATGATGATGATGATGATTATTTATCTATCTATCTATCTCTGTATATCTTACTATGTATCTATCTTTATATCTATCTCTTTATATATATATATATATATATATATATATATATATATATAATCAATTTTCTAATTACATTGTAGAAAAAGAAATAGAATTAATGATTAGAAACTTAGACAATACTAATAATAATCAGATAAATAATTCCGACTACATAAATCTATTCTACTGTAACAAATGCATCCGAACTTTAAATTTGTAGTCCCTTCTCAACTCGACCGTTTTATGGGTAAATAAAGAAGCAATCAAAAGCTATAATGCATGTCCCTACCCGTTGAACACTGTTATGACGGCCGATTATAGCTGTCCGCCTCTTTGAGACACATATAGGGTGTAATTCTCATCTCGTCTGTAACCATTTACGGTAGTCGCATTTATTATTGAAGTTAAATATAACTCCTGTTCCGGGGTTCGAACCGTGCGAATGGTGTGAATAGTTATCTCTACAGTGATGATCCCGCAAAGATAAAACGTATACGTATGTAGATACTATTTAAATATTTATTATTAAATTAATATATATATAAAATACGTATATATATATATATATATATATATATATATATATAATCAATGATTCAGTATTTGTTTAGCTAGCTAGATAAGTCTATAGATATGTATTATCATACACACGTATGTTATCGGCGTTTTTATTTCGAATTGTACATACCTTTGTTCTTTGTGACTATTCGTCTCGTGCATACAAGTTGCAACAGGCCTCCAGAGGCGGTTCCAAAATCCCTTATGAATTCCTGTAGCAACATGAATGTACGAAATGAAATATCGTACCATTTTGTTTTTAAGGTATCGTTGTTAGGAGATAAATAACGCCAACTCTTGAAATAGCAATTTAATTATTCGTCATAAATTGAATAGCCATCTATTTATATAACGTGTACATTTACGGTGTCAAACGTGATAACGTTCCTGCATGTTCCGAATGAGCAAACTAGAAGCAGAGATATAGTTAATAAACTCCGATATAACAATTATTTAATAACCAACTGTATTTGTGCAATAACATTTATTTGTTTAATAACCTACTATATATGTTTTTACAAAGTAATTGTATTTCTTGAAAGACTTACTATATTCGTGTAAGAACTAAGTTCGTTTAAAAACCTCCTATACATTTAAATAACCTCCTATATTTGTTACATAAGAAACTATATTTTTAATAACCTATTATATGTATTTGCTTTATAAGTAACAATATTTGTTTAATAAGTAACTATGGTAGGTGCTCAACTAAGCTCCATTCTCTGGTTCGCCCTGCAAACCATTCGCAACGAAAAACTCGTCTAGCTACAACTACTATAAAGAATTTTCCTTTCTTCCACTGCGTATCTAAAAATAAACGGAACTTCCATGAACAGAGTTTCTACCCAAGAGCTTCCCATCTGTGGAATACGATACCGCGGGGTTGCTTCCCGACAGACTATAACATGGTCGTTGTCAAGTTCAATGTTAATCAAATCTTTTCGAGACGTCTCCTTAAGTAATCAATTTCACCTATCGTTTCCAATACTATCAAGGTGTTGTTCATCAACAACTGGCAATCTCATTGACCCTTATCCTCGAGTTGCCTTTGGGCCTTGATAAGAGGTGACTCACTAGTATAAGAAGTATAGTTGTTTCGTAGGCACCTATATTTGTACAATAGCAAAATTAATCTGTTTACTAATCAACTCTATTTGTTTTATAACCAACCCAACTTGTTTAATAACCAACTACTCTTGATTAATAATTAACTTTATTTATTCAATGACCTACTATACTTGTTTAATAACCAACTATATTTCTTTAATAATCAACTATAATTGTTTAATTATTATTAGTAGTAAAATTCTGTAAATATCAATGAAGTTGAAGTGAAGTACAGGGTGGGCAAAAATAAGGGTCCTATTTTAAAAAATTCATAACTTTTTTATTTATTGATTTTTTTAATTTTTTTTTTTAGAATAAGTAAAGGACCCCTTCCGAAGCAAGCATGAGCCGTATTAGCCCTAAGGAACGTACCCTCATTTAGAAAACATTATTTTTGCTTAAAAAACTCAAAACAGTGTAAAAAACAATACTTTAGTTTTTGTAAGTTTTAAGAAGTGTTTTTCGGCTAAAATTTGTTTTGTTTATTTCAAAAAATCTCGGAAGGGTCAGTCTACACACACATAAAGTTTGGTGAGTTTAACTTTTATTTTGTGGAAGTTATTCAAATTCAAGTTATTCAAATTTAAAGATAGGACCCTTATTTTGGCCCACCCTGTACTAGCGTCTATATTCCTATAATTTGCATACGTTGAGTAAAATACTGCCTGCTTTCGAATAACGGAAGTTTCCGAAATCGGACAAAAGTTAAGCATTTTTCCGTTACGAAGAAAAAGAAACAGTTTTACACCCTATGCCCTTTCTTATTCATTATATTTGTTTCATAAAAGTTTTTAATTAAAAATATTCTTCGTATAAATGTTCTGCATTTAAATCTATGTTGTACGAAGAAATCTTAATGCATCTATAACTGGGGATACATATAGACCGGAATGTGTTATTGCGATTTAAAGAACACACCGCAAACCGGCGAAACAGTTTACGATTTGAAAGCCGAGAAAAAAAGGCAGACGACACTAAGGCATTCAATTTCAAAACCAAAATGAATTTCATCGGGTGACAGCAGCTGTTCAGCTAATTGTATTCTGCCAAAATAAAAATAGCCTCGTGACAAAATCTCAAAACTGAAACATATGGAAACAGAAATGTAAACTTTTGGTTAGGTTAGGGTTAGACTTAGGGTTAGGATTAGGTTAGTGTTCGGGTGAAAAATGTAACCTCCCAAAACAATAAAGTTGAAAAACCTTCCTAACAAAAAATTGAAAGAAGTAAAATTAATTCACTTTATGATTGAAAGCCATTTATTAAACCTATTTAAACCTTATAAACATAATTTCTAATGTTTATTTCAATAAAAACAATACACAAATACATTCATTGTAGTTACTTTCTCTCTAATACAAATGCTAAGTAGGGTATCATTTTCCACGAAATTTCACAAATATTTTTCTTCGTACCAGCTATAAAGTGGTAGAAACCGGGTAAAGAGGGACAATTACATCACTGCTCAAAGATTGAATATAAACAAGTTGTAATAATAAAGTAACTTGTTTTCGTAACTTATTTTTGGTTTAAACTATATTTTCTAAAATAAAAAAATATAAATATTATAGCTCTTTTCTTCAACGAAACTAGAGATGATTGCAGTAAAAGGTTGATTTTAAATTAGCTACTATATCAATGGGAAATGAATTTAACTAAACTTGCTATCATACTATAATCCTTTATATATGTTCTCTATTATATATTTTCGTCATCATCTAATTATTTTAGTGTTTTTTTGTTTTAACCTTTATTTTATTTGATTTGTGATTTATTATTATTCTTTATTTTCTATCATTATTATTTATTTATTTTTTATTTTTTATTATTTTTTAATTCTGTATTTAAGTATTTTTATTTGCTGTATTCTTTTATATTGTCAGTACTATTATCTGTATTGCTCTTACAAATAGAATGGTATACAATTACATAATCCGAGGTTCCGTTTCCTATATTGATTGAATATATGTCTTCTTCTATATAAAGTAAATACGTTTTCTCCTATTCCTTCGGCAACAGAAGGAAAATAACCACATGCCTCACAGGCTACAACACTCACCACTATATTAAGAGTATTCACTGGAGCATGTTATACTAAATTTATAATAATATTTTCTTACTAACAACAAATATTACATTTAGCCACCATCTTAGACTTTCTCCAAAACATACTCCATAGAGGTGCTAGCAAAAACCTTTACTCTGACACTTTACTACTAACACTCTCTCCATCTATACCGAGAACTAATCCACTAATGCTTTTGTGTCAATATATATATATATATATATATATATATATATATATATATATATATATATATATATATATATATATATATATATATATAGTCTCGGAAGTTTCCTAACCATTAAAACTATATAAAAAAAACAAAAAAACATTTTAGTTCCAAGTCATTCGGTGGAAAATCACTTTTATATGTCAATTTACTTTTAGCAGTTACTATATTAGTTTGCTTCCAAGAATTTACGCTAGTCTTAACATTATTTAGGGGATCATCAGTTGTTTACCATGAGAAACTGTTTCAGAAATTTAAAAACAAAACAGTATTTTATTTCATGGCTTCCCAGCAGAGTTGATCAGACCCCACTTCCCTTAAAAGGCAAGAACATAAACGTTCCGTATATTAGATCTAAGTTTTGTCCAGATAGACGTTTTGCTAACTTATATTAGTTATTTAAAAAGAAATATCCTCCTCACCTGCGCTGCTCGTCTGTGTCAATAAATTGTATCCGTTAATTACAAAAAAATGTTTGTATTTTAAAGTGTTCAGACGAATCCATTACACTACTTTTTAGGTGATTTATAGTTTTATGTTAATAATATTTAAAAATTAAAAAAAAAATATATATATATATATACATGTATTTATTTATTTTATTTTTTCCATTTTTTCCTTAATATAATTAGTATATGTGTTATATATATGCGTCTATATATATTCTACATTATTTTTATTTAGATAGTTATGGATTGGCTCTATCAATTTATTTTTATTAATTTGATATGACTTAAAAGCGTCAGGATGGCGAGTAATTGCCTTATTTAATTGTCTTAATATTTTATTTTTATTATGATCGCCACCTTGTTTAATCATTCTTATTATTAGGTCAGAAATTGGGGGTATAAAATCTACCTATGTTAAGGTAACACGAGCAATCCTCAGAAATTCGGACATGATGCTCCCGTAAAAAATACGGAAAGGGAATGAATTTCTTTTATCAAACAATTTATAGATAAATATTTTATCTTCAATTTTTATATCCAAATCAAGAAATGTAGCTTGTGTTCACAGTTTAATTTGAACTCTTTAGGATATATTAAATGTTTACTATTTTCAAACTCTTCGTTATCATTAATGCATACAAGGTCGTCAATATATCGTCTACATCCATGATAACTATACGCTTAAGATATATCATTTTTAATTAATGATGACATATATATATTTTCAAGTATATGTAAATATAGATTTGCCCAAAATGGTGAAGGATCCAAACCCATTGGAATACCTATTGTTTGGAGTAGTACTTTATTTCTTATTTGAAAGTAACTGTCTTTTATAAGGTGACTTATAAGCGTTTTCAGACCAGTTTTGGAAACACTCGTCTTAACATTTTTAGTTTTACACCAAAAGGCTTTAGATTTTGCAAAGTCTATGTATTTACCTTCCCCCCTGCAAAAGCTAAATATATATATATATATATATATATATATATATATATATATTGATACATATATATTTTCATATATATTGATGCAAGTTAAATAATATATACATATCTATCTAGAGAGAAGTTCAGATAAACATGCTATCTTAGCTTTTAAATGGGGATGGCGGGCCCAGGAGTAAAATATTGGATACTAAATACTAAATAGATCAAAATATGGCTGACAAAAACCCAGTATTTTTCGGCTGGGTCTGCTCTCCCAGCTTAAAGCCTAAGGTACCATGTTGATTTGAACTTCTGTAACATTATAAATAAATATTACGTTCTTATTTTTAAATAATAGATCACTCTCTTGGATTACTTTCTACCTAACGAAACCAAGAATTATATATATATATATATATATATATATATATATATATATATATATATATATATATATATATATATATATATAATTTCCTATTTTATATTCTATTGTTGGGAGATACATAACACCAATTCTGTAAATGTCAATGGCGATTTAATTATCTGTCAGAAATTTAATAGCCGTACATTTCGAAAAGGTGTATATTTACGGTATTTAAGGTGAGAACGTTCCGTCATTTTCCGAGTGGGCACACCAGTAATATGTGATATCTCCAGCTAACCGATCGTGACCGAACACGATATCAACGATTATTTAAAAAAATGAATTTGTGCTTCGTGTGAGTCTAGGATCATTTTCGTAATGCTTTCGTATCGTTTATCTCTCTCTCTTTCTTGAAATAGAACTTTCTGTGCGTTCGAATAATCAAAGGGCGGGTAAGCAAATGTGTGAATAGCCACCGGCTGTTCCATCATATTCCATTACAATCAAATTTGATTACGTAACTCAATTATATAGATTAAAAAACAGTCTTTAATTAATTCTATTTATAATTTTTATTAAGATTATGATCGAGGAAAATATTTTAAATACATCTGGAAATCTGAAGGAAAAACAATCCTGAGTGTATATTTGAGAATATTAATTTATTAGAAGCTTTAAAACACATTAATTATGTAAAATTGAAAGACACGTGATGTTTGGGGAAGCTTTGGAATGGGTATATAAAGCAGCTGATGACTAGATATTATGAGTGTATATTTACAAATATTAATTTATTAGAAAGTTTTGAAATGGGTGTATAGAAGCTGATACGTAGATATAAAAAGATAGCGATCAAAACTAATAATATAGTTTCGGCTTCAGACAGACAGACAGAAATACAGACAGACAGATACATAATCTCTATTATTAATGGATATATCGAGTGATAATAAGTAACTTATACGCATTTTTATCCCATCTGATTACAAAGAGTAAGTCTAAGTTGTTTTTATTATAATTTAAATTAAAAAGTTCAATAGACGTGCAGAGCGTAATAGTTATTTATTTTGGTACAGAAAAAATTGAAACCGACGGTACGAATGTTGTACTGATTTTTCTGTTCCAATATATATATATATATATATATATATATATATATATATATATATATATATATATATATATATATAACAATATTGATGAATACATATGAAATTATTATTACTTACAGACGCCATAGTGCATAAAGATAAAAGGGTTTAATGAGGAGCCCCGACCGAAACCGTGAAATCGATCATTAAGGCATGTATGTTTATAAATAAAATAAACAGTTGCCGCCTAAGTAGACTCAGTGTAGAATTTTATACAATATGGGAACTTAGAACATATATATATATATATATATATATATATATATATATATATATATATATATATATATGTGTGTGTGTATGTGTGTGTGTGTGTGTGTATGAAGGATACCCATCCCATGACGGTTAAAATTAATCCTCCAACAGAACAGTTTTGCATCACTTTTATGTCCTCATTTAAAGATTAAATACAAGATATAATGATACTAAAGCTTTTTGCTCAAAATCCATGACGTGATTTTGATTCAAGAGAAAGTTTCAAATTGCAGGATTAAGCTTAATGGGATCTTTAGAAGAAATGGGTATTCAGGGAATCTTGTTTCATTGATGTCTGATGACTATGAATCGAATTTAATGCAAATATGATATATCTGAATTTTCAATGGGAATTTGTGTCCCTATTATTCCCTCTAAAACCCCTTTAAAATGCTCCAAGAAAAAAGTAAATTGTCGGAATATTTATTAATTTATGTCTAATACTTATTGTTAAAACTTCAGAAAAATCGGACGTCTCTGACGTTTCACGAAGACCTTTTCACCCCTTTAAATAAAGCTAAATAAAATTCATATGCCCCACATTTGGACCCCTTACGCCTAGCAGCCGTGTTCCAAAGTTAATAATGGTGGGCTAATTTGTTTAGAAGTGAATCTTGTACATACAACTATATAAACATATAAACATACCTAACCTTCGAAAGATAGAGATTTAATAAACGTGTGCAGTCGGTTCAAGCAGCCCACACACTTTCAATTTAGACAACGTTACTCTTTAATTATATTCCATGTGTTGGTTAAAAACATGTTCATTACAGTAGGGACTAATAGACATTTTTTTTTTGAAAAGAATTTAATCTCGTTCGGTGAACGCATTTATTTATTCCTTTATTTTTTATTGCATTATTTCTTTACAGAATACAAGTAGAAAACAAACAAACAAACAAACAAACAAACAAAGAAGTCCCCGGTGTGGTCCCTATATTTTCTTTCAATTCATTTTCCCCTTTTTTTCGTATAGTATAATTGCTTTCCAAATGGAACATCTTCCGCGCGAAACTTTATCCTTCTGAATCAAAGCGAAAATAAACGGTTGAACTAATGGCGATACTTTCCAGGTACATTATTTGAAAGAATAGCTTCAATTTCCTCCCCTGCCCAACGTAGCTATACTCATCCAGTTGTTCTTTATCTTTCTTTCTTTCTTTTCTTTCCCACTCTCTCGTTCTTACTCTCTCTTTCCCTTTCGCCAATCTCGCGCACAGACACGAACAAACACAGACATCCATACACAGGAAGTTGGAGCCATCTTGCAAACACATAAAGAGACCGATAGGATGGTAATAAAAGACAGCGTTTAAGATAGAAGAATATCGATTAACATAGAGATATAAAAAGGTGAAAGAAAGGGAGATGTTGGTGGAGATGTACTGAAGGGTCTAAATAATGAAATGGATTAGATGATATCAAATGTACCCTTTGAACGGCGACAAGGCAGACATTAATGGAATAGACAAAAAAAAACAGAAAGAAAAACGAACGATGAATAACGAACGTGTTCATTATACACATTGCTTGTCTAAAACAAATCTAGCACACAGCTAACATATAGATATTAAATAGGTTTTATCTGTAAGATATTTTATATAGAAGTAGCATCTGGAGATTAGATCACCGAAGTTAAGCGACGTTCAGCCTGGCAAATACCAGATAACTGCTCATTTGGGAATTACAGGGGCTGTATGTGCAAGGACGCCGACACCTTCCTGCAAGAACTGCAAAATCTAATGTTGTCATCTCCCCTGAGCGGGATATACATGCGACTGGTGACCGCTTGTGAATTTAATATTCCCTTCGGAGGAAGTCGGCTCAATCCGTCTATGGTGAATGCCGCACGGTTTCGTTTTTTTTTTTCACCTGCATTTTTACCAAGAGGTTTAAGAAGAAAATTGACGGTGTGTCCACCAAAGTGCTAAAAGCTATTTTAAACATCTCATGAGGCATCACGCCACGAGAAAACAACTCTACGGACACCTTCCGTGGCTTTCATCTATGATTAAAGAGATGGTCACTGGTGGAAGTCTAAGGATTAAATCGTTAGCATTTTTTTGTGAATGTCAAAATAGGGGTGCGCTTCAGCTGGGAGACTGCACATAACCTACGTCAAGCAACTAGCAGAGGATTCGACATTTATATATGAAGACTTACCTGGTGTGATGAATAATAGAGCGAGTTGGCGTGAGAGAATCAAAAAGATCCGTGACGCTATCATTATCAGATGCAGATGGTGATCTGCAATTTGCAGTTACTTTGTCTCATACCATTTCCTAACATATATAGGCTATTTATGACTGCCGAAGATTCATACATTCACAGTTGTTTAATCTCTCCCCCTTCAAAAAATGACTCATGAAAAACTTCTGTTTTGTGGAGTAAACGGAATGTGTAACACAAGACACGGATATCTAAAAAAAGAAGTTTACTCTAAATATAGATTATTAGATTTCCCAACCTTTATTTACTTAATTCATACAAGTCATCGTAAACGTTGCAGATAATACAAAATATATATAATTTATGAATTTATCCTTTCTGAGATGGGTGTATTTGCTGATAACACCACTATCAGAAGGGTAAATTTAAATTCCCACAATGCAAGGCAATGGCTGAATCCTTTAAAAATTACCTCCGGTCTGCAGTAGAATGAGGCAAAAAAATCGATGGGCATATGCAACTAAGACGAAACCCTTTTCCTTTTAACACCTTTAAGAAACCTTTCCAACCACCGATTGTCATGACCAATAGCACTTTCCCCGAGAGTCCAGTGTCTAAACTCTTCGGCCTGATATTCGCAGGTAACATGAAGTAGAATTAGTACATAGATTTTGCCAATTCTACTGCAAAGATAATGGGCTCCCTCTACCGAGCTAGAAAACTTCTCACACCTGCTAGTATCCTATATTTCTATAAAGCCACCATTCGCTCGTGCATGGAGTATTGTTGCCACATCTAGGCTGAAGTACTAACCACTAGCACCTCCCTCTTGTCAGGTTACAAAAAATAACTTCTTATATAATAGGTCCCGTAGTGTCTACCAAGCACCAGCCCCTGTGGTGTCTTCACATTGTACATGGTTATTAGTTTTCTGTCTTCATTCATTTTTAAAGAGATGCAATTAATTACGGTCCATTTTATTATCACTCAGACAAAGAAAATGTAGAGATATATATCTTGGATTTTCATTGAGCGTGGCTCGTCAGAAGGAAAGGCAACAAATCGTGATGAAAACATCAGAAAAAATTGCACATTATTAAAAATTATATATGTAGGCTCATTAGCAAATAAATTTCTATTCAATTTCATTAATCGGCGCCATGTTTAATCTTGACATAGCTAGTAAAAAATACGTATATTTTCCTAAAGATATTATTCTGAAGTAGATCACAGAAAATCAAATAATACTAGAGAAGAAAAAAATAGAAAAAAGAAACAAAAAGGGCGAAAAAAAGAAGAAACAAATAAATAGAAAATAAATAGAACTATATATATATATATATATATATATATATATATATATATATATATATATATATATATTGTCGCCGATTTTATTGTTGGCGGTGTAATCTCAACTCTGATCATTTATTAAAGAAAAAAAACTGTTTCAACATATGACTTCCACAACATTATATAATGTATGCTGAATTAAACCCTTGATAAAGAAAACAAATCAGATTAATAACGTTTCGGGGTATATATCAAGACTCGTGACTTCCCATTTCCCAACCAAAACTCACAACAATGACTGACGAGAGTCAACGAGACGCGATCATGTGTTGATCACTTGTTAAACACTTTATTCGAAACCGGCAGTGTCATGTTATTCTGAACTTCTGTAATCTAATATTAAGCTCATATTTTGAATTTCGATTTTTAATAATCGACCACTCTTTTGGGGGTTCTTCCCACTGATCTTAGCACTGATCTTACCATAATATATATATATATATATATATATATATAATTATTAATGACAATATATGTATTACCGTATACCATCAGTTCCTTTTACTTTGTAGTCTCCCTTGAAGATACAGCTCAATGCTTGTCAATTATTGATAACAGAGCAAAATATAAGTCAGTTTATATCATATTCCAATAACCATGGTTTTATTTTATTATTTTTATTTTTTCACATTTCCAAAAATATAACATATCTGTGATATATATCTTTTACGGTCCGTTTCATTTGTCTTGTGCCAAACAGCATTTTTATGTCAATATCGTCTCTGCAACACTACAAAATCATCAGAAAAAAATTCACAAAGAGTAAAATGTTTTTGGATTAAAGTGTCTGGAAAACACCTACACTATACAGTAGTTTCATTTTAGGGTTAAAACAAACAAAACATTCAAAATGGCCTAATAGCGTGATCTCACACGTGTGAGTTTTTTGCTCTCTCTTTTTGTTTGGGCATTGTGTTTCGAAAGAAAGTACATAATAAAAAAGGACCGATATGCCGTAGAAAAGAGAGACACTAAGGCTTTCGTGCATATAACGAATTTTAAAAACATCTTCATAAATAACGGTATAGGGCGTATCGGCCAACCCGAATCTAAAAAAGAATAAAATAAATAACGAGTTCATAAATAGAACGGACACATTTTTTTTCGGTATTGAAAAACATATTTATCTCGATGTAAATATCTTGTTTGTGTACCAAATACATAAAGATTAAGAGGCGTGTACGTTTTCACCTTAGATCTGCTTGTCGGGTCGTCTTACAGACATTTCTTTGGTGTTTTTTCGGCATTGGTTACCAACTTTGATATCGTTCGATATAATTTCGTCCACTGGTTAAAATTATGATATGAAAAATGACTCAGGAAAACTTGTTCATGTTAAATAGGTTGTATTCACTTCATATAACGTTTCACTAACTCTATACCTTCGTCAGATAGGTACATTCTATGAAACGGTTAGTAATGCTGGTATCATTAAGCTTCAGTGATAGCATCTGACCTGAGTAGATATTATTTACCAACTTGCCAGGAAGTTAGACACAAGGTCGGGTGTGGTTTTGAGAAGCCAGCGAACTAAGATAAGTGAACACTTACCTACAAAAATGCCTGAGCAACCCCGTCGACATTTCCCGGTAAGAGTGACCTAGGCGATTAGCAATAAATTGGCCCCTTCACAAAGAGTGAAGGCAAATCCTGGGACCTTCTAGGATTGTACAGAACCATACCTCAGTCCGACAGCAACAAAGCCACTGTCGGACTGATTTTTATCACAATTCTATAAGTCCATAAGAGAGTATATTTACATCCTCTCCAGGAAGTTAGACACAAGGTCAGACGTGGTTTTGAGAAGACAACGCATTAAGCGCACACAAGCTTACAAATACCTGATCAGCCCCGCCGGTATTTCCTGTGGGGGCGCCACAGGCGATTATTAATAAACTAAACCCTTCTAAGAGAGAAGGTTAAACCTGGGAGGGTAGACCTATTAGAACTTAACAGAACCATACCCCAGTCCGAAAGCAACGAGGTCACTGTCGAAATGATTGCCAAGGACGCATTCCTGACTCAGGAGAGTGCAACAAATTCAGTTACATGTGGATCGATTTTTAAGTACTGACAGCTTGTTTCCAATCCAGAAAATCGAAAAGTCGGTCAGTAGAAATCTTCGGGTCAAGTGCGTTGTACATGGTTATTAGTTTTCTCATTCCTTGATCTAGCTGTCTGTATTCTTCTTTTATTCAGCCTATGAAAGGTCCAGAATATCTTACTTGGGATATTGTCCAAATATCTATCCTTTTCATTGGATTTCAATTGTATAATTGAATTACTACTACTACTACTACTACTAGCGGGACCGTGTGGAAATTCCACAGTGTTTTCTACATCAATCTGTATAATTTACTGTTAATAATATTATCTGGCGGCATGAAATATTCACATATTTTACTCACCAAAATTTTGCGTGACGGGATGGAAGTATATATATTCATTTATATTACTCGGTTGCCGGGGCAAAATCTGTCTCTTCAGCAGTCACCATCGGTCGCGACTCCCCTACATCTCGGGTTAGTCGCTAATGTAAAGAGATCCTCTACTGTAATCGGACACTTTAGCCTTTTATAAAGTCTGAAATTAGCGACCACCTCACCTAAAATAAGCGAACGCCATTTTTGATTGACGAATTTGACAAAATAACTAAATAAATATTTGAAATAAAAACAACTTAATTTCTCAGATGTTAACTATACAATATCATTGCCCATGTCTTATTTTTACGTCTCTATTTTGGTACTTTGTTACATTGGGACCCGGGCTAACTTTGACCCTGACCCTAACTTTAACCCTAACCCCCAATGACCCTGAACTTTATAGCTAACCCTAACCCCCCACTGACCCTAACCCTAACGACGGGGTCAAAGTTAGCGCGGGTCCCAATGTAACAAAGCACCCTCTATTTGTTAGTAAGTTACGCTTGCTTTATTAAGAGCACCCCCCCCCCCCGGATAAGAGTGAAATAATTTTTAAAAATAATAATTTGCATTCAAATAACGCTTGTACGATGAACACTCTACTAAAAAGGGTTGATATACCGTAAAAACTGGCAGGCTTACCGAAAGAAAACGAAACTGTACTTGTTACTTGTTTTTTTCGTTTAGATTTTTTTCTTATTCTGCTTTGAATCACGACTTTCGTCTCTTTCGTTTTTGTTACATATTTTTTACTTTTTGCGATTTATTGATTTGTTTTTATTGCGTTTTCACTTTTCAATTACGTTTAGTCTCTCTCTCTATTTTCTCTCTCTATCCCTCTCCTACGAACACGCACACTCTCGCTTTCTTTCTGTGTTTCACTGAAAAAAACAAAACAATCATTGCTTAATGTGAGTTTAAAAAATAAACAACAACAAAACTAATACTGGCTGTCTCTCCAACCAAAAGAAAGGAAATAAATGGTTTTAACGTTTGAAGTTATCGTCTGCCAGCGTTCGCGTTGGCATAGCTCGTAGTATTCACTGTATTCCAAACATTAGTTTTATTCGTAAATATTCTACATATATTTCAAGAACAGATATTGGATTTTTTATATATGTAGAAGTATTTGAAGCACCGAAATTCATAGAAGTTACCTTTATTTTTGATAATGTTGCATTGAAAAAGTATTTCACAGTTCTCTCTCTCTCTCTCTCTCTCGTCGTTCAAATGTTTCACCAAACAGAAAGTGCATAAACTGTTTAGTTTACTAAATGAATAATGACTCTGGCAACGTTGTCTCCTCCTCCTTCCACGCTTTAGTGACAGTATTTGAAGCACAGAAATTCATAGCAGTTACCTTTGTTTTTGATAATGTTGCATTTTAAAATGAAAATATTTAACATTTCTCTCTCTCTCTCTCTCTCTCTCTCTCTCTCTCTCCCTCGTCGTTCGTCGTAAATGTTTAACCGAAGAAAAAGTGCATAAACTGTTTAGTTTACTAAATAATGACTCGCCCTCCTCTCCCAACGTCGTCTCCTCCTCCTTCCTCAATGTCCGTCTCCTTCCACGCTGAAGCGACAGTAGCGAACGGGGTCAGTTAATGGTTTAACAACTTTATTTAGTAAGCTCAGTGGTAACGTCACCGCTTTTCAGGTAGATGTTACGGTTTCGATTCCAAGTCTCTCCGTCCAATTTATTTGTTGTTTATTTATTGAATTTCTTTAGGAGCGTAACACACGTACGTACACCTTAGCGTATTAATACATAGATTATCTATATATTAATACGATAGCGTGTGTGTTCGTGTGTCACGCTTCCGGCAAAAGCTCTGCGCATGCGTGCTGCACGTAAATTTTGAAAACCATTCAACTAGCCTTCGTTTAGGTATATTTTTATGTTTTTCCCTCTGGCGCAATGGTTAGCGAGGTGGTAATTTTTACTTCGGCCCGACTGGTTTATAGTTCGATCCCAACCAACCTCTAAGATTTTTATTCTACATTTCGAGGGGAAGGGGAAGAAATAATACATTTTTTTATTACCTGGTTAAAAACTACTTTTTTATGTTGCTTAAAACTTAAAACTATTTTTTGTTTTTATGTTGGCGTTTTTAATGGCATTGTCTATTTAATTACGTTGACTGCTTAAAAAGTAGGGTATCGGCAAGTATTATTTTGTTGTCTTTTTTTTTTGAACGGATGACATATCAACCTTTTTTAGTAGATATGCGCAGTGTCCATCGTACACGAGTTACTATTTCAAACAATTATTTCACTTTTATCTAGAAGGGGGTGGCTCATAATAAAGCAAGCGTAACTTACTAACAAATAGAGGGTGCTTTGTTACATTAGGACCCGTATTGAAAACATCATTTCGTGTAATTTACACGGGTTCCGCTAGTTATTATTATTATTATTATTATTATTATTATTATTATTATTATTATTATTATTATTATTATTATTATTATTTTATTTATTTATTTTTTAAATTTATTTATTTATTTTACTTACTAAGAGTTCTCACGCGACTAATCACCACTGACAACAACCGGCGATATTCCCTGGAGTCGGAGTAAGAACAAGCCTCCCCATATTTCCACCTCTTCACTTCTTCTGGTAACCATTGCAAGTCACTTTGCGTTATCGCAAAAGCCGTTGGTTAACGACTTTGAGACAATCGGATCGTACACGCAACCGGCTCACCAACTCGACTTCGAGTTTCTAATTGTACCTTTTGGAATGAATAAATGAATATATTTTTATATATAAAGTATGCTTGTCTGTTCCCTCAATTACAAGCTTATATTTCCAGCGATGGTCTCAGCAGTTGGTCAATTCTCAGAAGAGAATTACTGAAGCCAGAATTAATGACGCCAGCCTAGTGACGCTGTATATTCAGATCAAATATCCAACTAGGTATAAACCCTTTTATTAAGGGAATGTGGCTATCATTTGCGACTCATAGATTTGAGTACCGTGCCAGGACGAAAGGAGCCCCTTTATACATTTCCTTAAGGCACGGACCACCAAGTTCACACTCTCCGTGCAAGCGACAACCAAGGTTTCCAGTACTCTCCGTGCCCTTCAGTGGAATTCGGAATGGTGCACTCATCATCATTCCATGCTTCCAGACTTTTAAGAGCTATTTTCTGTGACACCATCATTTCTTGAGGGGAGGGGGCCAGCTTATGTGATGTTTCTTATCTGTTTTGGTAGTTTCAGTTCCTTTCGTTTCTTGTGCTGTTTCTTCCGCGTTTCTAGTTGCGTTTATGTAGTGTTATTGTATTTCAGTTTATCATTTTTTTTTCGGTAATTGACCGGCGTTATCCATCTATGTGGATAAAGAAATTGATCTACTAGGACCTATATAAATTAATTTACTTTTCATTTCTTTATCAGCTAAACTGTTATCAATATGTTTTACCCCTGCGAACGATCACATGTTTTCTTTGATATTTTTCTGTTTGCAAGCAATTTAGATCGGATTTTCATGAAAATTTTACTAGAGGTACAACATCGAAAACCCGGAAGTCCACATTAAATTTCGGAAGTTATCCTAATCTGGATCCGGTTGTAGAATTGTTTTTATTGTTAATGTTCTTGCTATTATCATTGTAAAAAAATGTTTTTGTATTATTGACAAAAAGTGAAGCCACTCATATATTTAGTAGTTTTGATATTTCTACAGAATTTGAACCGAACGAAACCGACTTTTGCCGAAACAGATTTTCGGAATCCGAAACAAACCGAACCGTCGGTAAACAGCCAACATTTAAAAAATAAAAAAAATGCTCACTGTAGATTTATTTCTGACGAAGGTAAACAATGAAAAACAATTTCAATTTTTTTCCGATAATTTTTTAGTAATTTACAAAAACACAAGGGTTTCTTTCGGCGACAAACAACCAATTAGTATATAGTTTAAGATTAGGTTTCTGTTAGAGTTAGGTTAGCGTTAGTTAGGGTTAGGGTAAATTAGTGAGAGTCTTTATTTTTCGTCTGCATGATTTCTTTCTCGGCTTCTGAATGGATAAAAGTTTCGATTGATTCCGGTTGTTTACGTAAATCTACTTCGGTAAAAAGCGGTTTTATTTAGTTCACATTTTGTAGAAGTAGCGTAGTTTTTTTTTTACAATGGCGGTTATAATTGTTTGCTTTCAATGGTATTGCTTGTGGTGTGTTCCTTTTATTGCTATGATTTGCTCGAACTGCGTTCCCATCACATCTTGCTGACAAAGAACACACTTTGTTTCTTCAAGCTTACCCCAGCAGTTTAGGAATCGTCTTCTTAGATGGCGATGTGCTTAATTAAGAATTCTTTGTTTAGTGGTGAGAGTGGTGGCGACAAAGGTTTTTTTTTCTAAATTATTATTCCAGACATTTCGGTCGTGTCAGGACTTTTCTGTAGATCAATTTGCTCGCTTTTACGCCATTCTATTTTATCTGTAAGATTAGTATTTTTTGTACAACTGTTATTTTCACTTTTCTTTTTTCAAGGTGTTGAAGAAACAATCTTGATAATAACGCCAGGGTATTGAATGCAACATAATTCATTGAATATCAAGAAAAAACTATAAACATACAAGCTTATATTGAAGCGGTAAGCTTCTAAAAATGTCTGCCAAATTTTTCGATTAGTAATGTCTGACTTTGCAGCAGGGCAAATTAATCCACCCTATTATTTATTTTCTGATTTCTGCGTATTAGTCACCGTGCAAACTATCCGTCGTATAAAAGAGAATGTCTTCCGCAATATACTATATTGCATACGCCATTATTATGTTTAGTTTGTAATATATTAAAAATTAATTTTCAATAAATACTTTTTGATTTTGGCTTTTCTTTAGATAGGAGTATCAGGAATTTTTCTGTCCCCGGTCAGTAAAGGAGAACTCCTTTTAGACTGAAATAATTTTTATTTTTGTTCCAATCTAGAGTGCTCCTTTTGGGGGAGCTGGATTTTCCCCACATAAAAACCGAGCTTGTGTCTAACTCTGCCTTCGTGAGGAGGCAAGTAAATAGAAACAGTTTGATTTTATTATTCGTACATTTTACAAAACAATACATCATTACCTTTAACCCTATCATATTATTTAAGTAGGAGTGGCATCCCTCCCCAAAATCTCCCCAGCTTATCTAAGAATCAGAATAGTTACCACCCAGACTTAGGGTTAATTGTAGGATTAAGGAAATGATTTCGTTTTTTTATAGTTGCTTAAAAACGCTAATTTTTTTTTATCAGAATTCGAGATAATTTCAAAATAAAATAATAATAAAAATCCTCCAAAATCAGAAACAAATAAGTATTTTCGAAATTAATTTGCAAAAATCATAAAACAAATTGATAGGCTTAATTTGCTCTGTCACCCGTTACAAAGTCAGATAAAACTAATCGATACAATTTGGCAGTCATTTTAGTAAGCTAACCGCTTCAATATGACCTCATACCTCTTTTGTGATTTACATTATTTAGATTGTAATGCGCTTCGTAGTTGTTATATTTGCGTTGCCTCGTGGCTCGTTTGGTAAGATATGTTCTAAAGTAAGCTCTACTTAGAGTTCGATTCCAGATGAAGGAACTTAAGGAAAACTAATAAAGCGATATGACATATATGAAGGGACGAGGCTCTCAGCATTTGAGTACAGCCACAAGGAGGATACCAATCCAAACAATATTAAAAATGTAATCTCATCACGGATAGCCGGAGAGTACAATGAGTGACAAGTGCGCGTATGTCTACCAACAACACGATAGATATTTTTTCTCTTGCGTGGAAAGTAGAATCAGTCAATATGATATATTTATTTTTATACAAAGTTAGGCATGTGCATTTGTTTATATATTTGCACATATAGATTTCATTCCGAAACTAATTAATCGATCATTATGAAATTTGGAAAACAGCTGCGGGGTGGTAATGTAGGCTATATTTAGTTTAATGTAGTTTTATGCAAAGGGGTAAAAAGGGGGCTCTTAGTAAAACTTCAGATAATTCTTAGTTTTTCTGAAATTTTAACATGAGGTATTAGACATCAATTAATAAATATTTTCTTAAAAAGTTTCTTTGGAGTATTTTAAAGGACTTTTAGGAATCATAACATGGGCACACACACCCATTTGAAAATTCAAATATGTCATATTTGCATTAAATTTGATACGTAGACATTAAACATCAATGAAGCAAGATTACTTCGTAAGGGGACAGAAAAGTGGAGCAAAACTGTTCTATTTTGGGAATTCATTTTACCTTTTCTAGGATGGGTAATCTTCTAGTATACACACACACAGACAACCAGACATACACACACACACATACACACACATATATATATATATATATATATATATATATATATATTTATATATATATATATATATATATATATATATATATATATATATATATATATATATATATATATATATATATATTTATATATATATATATAATGATTATTTAAATTCCCATGAGCAAAATTCAGTCTTTACTCATATCATTTATTTTTGCAATGGAAGAATTGACAATGGTCTTACAATTGTTTAGCAACGTGCAATATGCTACAATGAAACGCAATTTAACGTTGATTTTCAGAAATTAAAATTAAAAGCATTTATAAAGATAAACACAGAAAGCAGACAAAACTCACGCGTGATAACCCCGCTCCGGTAATAGGATTAGAGAATTCTAATCAAGCCGCCAATTTTGAATGTATCGTACAGAGCTAAGATAGTCACGAAAAAACAAAAACAAGGACAAAAAAGAAAAGTTGAAATAGCGAGCAGTTAATAAAAGTTTTAAATTAAAGAGGTCAATTATCATTATTATAAGTAAGATCATTTCGTAAGATAACATCCAAAAATACGGTTTATGGTAGTGAATTCAATAATGTCATATATATATATATATATATATATATATATATATATATATATATATATATATATATATATATATATATGATTATTTCTATTTACACAGACATGTACAAAATCTGCGGTCACTGGCATGTCTATGTTATCGCTCAACAGCTGTTATAAACTGAGATCTCATCAGGCAGAGTTAAAATCCGATCTTAACCTTAGATCATATATGGAAAGAATGAAATGAGGATAAAAGAAAATAAATTAAAAATTTTAACTTTGCCTGATGAGATCTCATTTTATGACAGCTGTTGATCGATACCATCGACATGCCAGTGTCGCAAATTTGGGACATGTCTGTCTAAATAAAAACACTCATATATATACGCTCTATTTAATATTGAGCACTTTTTATAAACCAGGTTGAAATTCTTTGAATTACTATCTTGTGGATGTTTACCTTGCTTGGATTATATATATATATATATATATATATATATATATATATATATATATATATATATATATATATATATATATATATATATATATATATGACGTTGCTTTTTGTTGACATTCGTATATGCGTAGGTCACACAATAAGTAAATACCACGCTTAATCATTCTACGGGACTGTGAAAATTTACAAAAATGATGCCTGTACACGAGTTAAAACTATGCCTACAAATAGGGACTTCCTTTTGCTGTAGTCGATTTTAACACTCGCATAACTAGACTACGGTGTATGTTCATGTCTATGTGTGTGCCTGTGCTCGTGTGATTTGACCTTCAATCGTATTCACAAAATTCCCAAGACTTAATATTTTGAAACACTGTGAAACACTTGTCTTACACGCATTTTTGATTTTCTTTCAGATTATTGAAAAAAGAAAAAGAAATCAAAGCTAAAGTAAAAGGAAAAATCAAAGTAAAAAGGAAAACATTTGATACACAAGGAAAGGGGAAAAAAACAAAATCAAAACCAATGTTTCGTCGTCCTGCAACGAGATCAAACGAGATTTGTTTGATAGCAAAAAAAAACCCAAACAAACAGACATCGTAAATGACAGTTCATTTGGCTGTCAGCATTCGGCGTCTCTTAGATATTAATATGGCTACTCTAGATCGCGAAGATAACTATATATCCATTGCTGATGATGGCTTCGGTGGTTCACTTCGCGTATGCCTGTGTTTATATTCAATGCAATTCTACTAGTTTATCGCTCAAGTATGGGAGTGCCTCAGCCATTTGTATGTTCACACCGCACCCACACTTACGACCCCGGTCAGGTGCCTTCTTTAAGGTGTGAGTAAACCGCGCATCTGATAGTGTATGAGCCAGTTTGACAATTGTTGACAGTCGGTGGAAAAGTATATTGATAACTGGGGAGACGATGTATTTGAGGTATGTCGGGTCGCACGGCGCGCATAAAAAGGAAATGGAAATATCGGTTATACGGTGAATAAAAGTTAGTTATCTAAACTAATTTCGAAATTCTTTATTATCTCAAACTTTCTTTTGCGGCATATCAGCCGTTTTCAAGTTATTAAATAGCGATTCCAGTCATTTTAATGTTCTGATGCTTAAAATTCTTAATATTTTCAAATAATTTTTCATGATGTTTGCTTTAAAGTTGTTGTTAGCACCCTTCTGTCTCAGGTGACAATGGAGTTCTGCGCCTCAGATTAGTCCGTTGTGAAATTGCAACGTTTGCTTTGACTGTGCAAACCTATCCTGGGTCGGCAGGCTCTGTTGCAGTTGCCACAGATGTAGGTGGTGTCTGGTACTTAGAGCTCTGTTTCAGCCCACTGCCGTCTCTCCTCTCCCTTCACTGATGGTCTCTCCTTTCCTCACTACTCTTGAAGCATGTTTTCACAGCACTTCTCCAGCAGCTGCGGTCTTCAATCACAGACTTCCGGCCTGCTGGGTGGATGCAACCTGCCCTACTGTCTTGCTATTAGACATTCTTGAAGCGTAGGACAGGTGTTCCTGCTGGTCTTAATCCGGTTGCGAGCTTGCTGAATAGAATATCTTTTGGGATCCTCCCATCGTTCATTCGACTGACATGACCAAGCCATCGGAGTCGTCGTTGCGTTATAAGAGCGAAAATGCTTGTGATTTTTGCCTAATCAAGGATCTTCTTGTTTGAGACGTAGTCCTGCCACGTAATTCCCAGGATTCTCCTGAAATTTCGCATGTGGAGAGTGTTGAGCCTGTTTTCATAAGACCCTATAATTCACTCCCTGCTACACATTCATCTTGGTATTGGTGGCCACTATCGTGTTGTATCAGACTCTCTTCGCCAAGCGAGCTATTGCTGTTGCCACCTTGCCGATACGCTTGTGGAGTTCAGCGTCTATGGAGATGTTGCTGGAGATGGCGGAACTGAGGTATGTGTAGCTTTAAAGTAAATGCGTGTAAATCAGTATGGTACAACTTATTGACCCGCTTGATTCTATTGTTAGCATTGGTTTCCCCAATTTTTTTAGGGTCAGCTACTTACACGAAGGATTACGTGAAGGTTGCCAACATGCATAAGTGCAAGATGTCTTATGGAACACAGCGGATTCGAATACGGCGCATCCAAGTTTCCGTCCGCGTCGTTATCCACTACAACACCTCCACCCCTGGTGTTTGCTTTAACTTGGAATAATTGTTAGAGTATTTCTTAATAGGCTGGAAGATCCTGGGTCGAGTCAGATCAACGACTCAATAATGATACTCATGCCTCATTGGTAGTCACTCAGCGTCCCTATTTACTTGCCTCCTCACTAGGGCAAATCAAAACACAAGATAAGCGTTTTATGTGGGCAATATCCAGATCCTTATAGGGGGCACTCTGAATAAGACAAATAAGAATTAAAAATTCCCACAGCCCAAAATGATTTCATCCTCCTCTGACCGAGAACACAACAGATGATACACTTTGAATTATTTATTCAATACTACTCTCTGATACTAGTCTGAAGTGACAATGTCTTCTTATTCTTAATATCCAATTAGTGATATAATACTGAATTTTTACAAAACTGTTAAATAACACACATTAGACGTTAATGGTTCAATACACATTTCCCAGAAATTAGTTTTAACTCGAATAAATCCCCGCTTTACACTCGAAAGATACAGAATACACAGTGGTTATTAACGGGCGTATAACAAATTGGTTTGAAGTAAATGTACATGTACGCCAGGGTTGCTACTTATACTTTGCCCTCTTTACAATTTTCTTAGAATGTGTGATGAAAGAGCTGGAAAAAAATCTGCAATCAACACTGGTGTTTAACAATGCGCACTCTGCTAATATTCTTTATACTGATGACACAACTCTTGTTGCCGCTATCTTGGATAAGTTAAAGCTTTCTACTTCTTAGCTTGAAGCATCTTATGAGAAATGGGAGATGAAAGTGAATCCAGGCAAATGCGAGATGTGTTCCTCTTTTGGAGATAATATCTCAATGAACAATAAAACGGTTGAAAAATAAATGAGTTTATGTTTTTTTTTTGTTCAGTGATTCCGGAATCCTCATCTGATATTAACAGAAGAATAAGAATAGTAACGTTTGCATTTGGACGTCTAAAAGGATACATATGGAACAGGAAGAACTTTTCAACGCCTCTGAAGTCAAGACATTACAATGGATTTATAGTTCCTATTGCTGTACATGCACATCAAACAATTAGCAATCCTCGTGTAAAAATTCCAAAACATATCACCGTTATTCGTAATTCGTTTTGAGTAGCAAGACCAAAAATCATAGATTGACTTAATGGCCTTCTATAAAAATATGATTTGTAATTAAATGTATCTTTTTAAAGTATTTTCTCAAGGGTAAAGAAAAAATGAAAAAAATCTTTGGAAATTAGCAAATACAGATTTTGAAACTATATATTTATTTAAATTTTAAAATATACGTTTAGTATTTAAATCGCTGAAGCAGACGATATTTATTATTTTTATCTATCCAATAATCTTCGATAACGCTCGTAATTTTTTTAATTTTACATATGAGTCAGCGCTTATCAAGGCTCGAGGATAAGAATATCGTCACTTAGACGATAAGCGTCGCTACGAGATGATTGGTAACAGTGGATGGAATTAGCCGAAGATTACTTAAAAATACTTGATTATCTAATAGGCTGTATTATAGAATTATTATACAAATAAGTCCGACAGTGGCTTTGTTGCTGTCGGGCTGAGGTATGTTTCTTTACAGTCCCATGAGGCCCATCTTCCCGGGCTTTATCTTTTCTGTGAGAAGAGTTAGTTTATTGCTAATCGCATGAGGTTCATCTACCGAGAAATGCCGACAGGACTGCCCAGGCATATTTTGTAGGCATGATTGTGCGCTGGCTTCTCAAAACCACAACTGACCTTGTGTCTAATCTCCTAGCAAATAGTTAAATAATATCCGAGAGGGCCTCCCAACAACTATTTGTTTACATTAGACTTGGAGATGAGCATGTTGTAGTCAGCCTATTGATAGTCTTCTCAAGATTAAAGGTTCAATCTTCAATATGGGTGATACTACGAATAAAATTTCAAATTGCTTAAGATTTCTACCCAGTCATGGCTGACGAAACGAGAACAAACTACCCCGTACATTAAATAAAGAGTTCCGTACAGATTCCCAATTTTGATTTAAATATTTCCGAATTTAACGGGACGCACACGAAGGATGGCGGACGTTACATCGGCCATAATGTTGGTTGTGAAAAAATATTAAAAATGAGAACAGTAGTCCGAAGAATGCAGCTCATATAAATTATCAATCCTTATCTAAAAAAAACTCCGAAACATAACTTTTTGATCTGTACTACGTTTCGGAGATTAAAAAAACTTTGAACAATCCGAAAATAGATTAATAGATTTTTTAAGCGTTCAATTCTCTTCCTCTATAAATATCAAACTTCTAAATGTATTTTATTATGTATATTTATATCTAGCTATCTCTAAATATCTCTGAGATTTGAGCGTTACAAACATACACAGAGATCTATTTGTTTGTTGATAACAGTGTTGTTTTAGTATACATAGATAATTGACTTAGTTGTTGAAAATATTGAGTAGGTTGTTGCCTGTACGTGAAGGCTAGTTTGTTTATATTTTGTTAACGTTAATTGCTTCGGGAATTTGCAGGCGTTTTCCTGTTCTAAATACAGACTCGCTAAGGACACGAACATAGAGTCATTCTAGTGCCAACTAGACCCGAATACACTAAAGAGTAAACATATACAAATACATAAAATAACATCCTATGGGGATCTTTCCGTAGTTTTAAACAATGCATCTTTTGAACAATGTTTTGTGTATTAAGTCTACGCAACTAGCTTAATTTAGTCTTGTGTTGCCAGTGTAGAGACATTTTTGTTTTACTCAAGTTCGCCCAAACAAGGCACAATGTCACTTAGAATGTAAGGAGCTACTGTGAATTAAGGTCATCCTATGTATGGAGTTGTGCAGCGAGATGTTTGTTCACATTACATTTTAACTTCCGCAAGTTGGTACAGTCAGGAGAACATGAAGCAGGAGGGTAATTTCAAAGATAGCAGTTAGAGGAAAGAAGCTATTAGAGTAGAAAGCCCTCCGGCATCTGGGGAACCTCTAAGTGAAAGGGTTGGGATCTCGCTGATTGACGAGTTTATCAGAGGTATTTACAGCTTACTCGTCTGAGCACATTCTATTAAAGTACTTGTATTGTTGGGTGGATGGCTGAGAGAAAAATAATTAAAACTACATTAACAGTCACATCCTATTCCAGGAAACAAGTTAACTTCTACTTCTCAACCCTGTTACCACATCACAGAACTTGGACCAGTGGTTGGATTTATTGAAATTGTCAAGCAGACGCAAACCTGCTCCCTGGAGGTACAACAAAAATCATCAATTAACATTCCCATCCTAGAGTACTTTTTTAGTCTATATGGAGTTACATCCAAGCCCTTGGATACAAAAGGTTCTAGGGTTTATATTTTGGTGTAAAAGTTTGTGTAGCTTGCTTGCCATAAATAGATGTAAATACTATTACTAAGATATAATCTTATATTGATCACTGTTGAAATAAACACTGAGGTATACATGTATACATATTATTTGATATCATAGGTATATAATATAAAGCAATAATATATATAGCCTATGTTATTCACCTTGATAGTAGAATGCGTATTCCAAATCTAATAAGAGTGGTTTGGCTGTTTCTAGTACCCTAATAAAGTATATACACACTCTTGAACAGCAAAAATCTCACTTAGTTTTAATTTATTTTTTAATGAAATATTGAAGTCCTGCTGAGAGTTGGACAATGTAGTTGAGATTTCAGGACAGTTTAGCAGAAATCTTCAGACAAACTTATCTAAATGCCCTTTTCGATACGTTTCTATCACTCTTTTCTGTTCCTGTGGTATCGTCTGGTTTTCCAGAACAGTTCTTTTTGACATTCTTGGCTAAGTGGTTAACTAAGGACCTGGGTGTGCCGGGTTCGAATCCAATTTGTTTCACATAAACACTTTCATCAAAACCCACACCTAACCTTGTGTCTAACCTCCTCGAGAGGAGGTAAATAAAATACTTATCTTACGTAGGCGAATCTGCTTTTAAACACCTACCAAAAGTTCGTTTGCATTTCAATTACAGTTTTTACTTCCGGTAGCACCTTAGGGTACCGTTTCATTTGCCCAAAGGTAAGTATTTCAGATTATTAAAGTCTGAAATAAATTACCATTAATGCCTTTTATTGGGGTATAAATTAGCAAAATAGTAAAATAATGGAACACCAAGAATCATATACTCCTAATTCCAAGAAATGACGTCTTGTATGATTGAAAAGTTGAGAATTTATAGGCTATCATTGCTTCGCCGGCTTAGTGCCTAAATGTCAGGTCTGCAACCTTCAGTATTTGTCCGAACCGCAACAAATTTTAGATTTCCTTTTTTTTTTCTATTATTATATATTCAGGCAATTAAAACTACGGAGTATATTTGTTTGGTGAGACTATTCTTTATTTTTTTCAATTTTGAGAATGGTCATTTTATTATTTTGGTCAAATTGCTGAATATAAGTTTCGTGGGTTTCTTTCTTATTTCTAGAATATTTTATGTTATTATTTACTAACTATGAGTTTTCATGCAAGTTATTATCAGCCATTGCTCACTGGCAATAATAAGCGGTGTTCCCTGGAGCCTGAGTCTCCCCAAATTTCTAGCAATCTCCACCTCTTTCGATAATCGTTTCAAATCATTTTGTGTTATTACAGCATCTGTATACCATCGTCTTATCGCTTGTAATGAAAATTGATCTTATCTGGAATTTGAGTGGTAATAAGGCTGTTCATTTTTCCAGTATTCTCCCCACACCTCAAGTTTCAGTCTCTTTTTAAAATTTCTTTTTCCGCGAGTACTTTCGATTTTATTCATCAAACCATCATTAGGCGGGGTTAGTATTGGTGTGTCCACAACTATGTTATCAACGTCCAGTTTTTTAACGGTCAGTAGTCGTTTAAATTGTAGCATGTTAACGTGACAGCGGGCAATGCGCGTACAAAATTCAAAAGGAGGATTGTTTAACGGCTAAGAATTTTTAAATTTTAATTACTACGCGAGACACTTTAACAGTTAGGAACTAGTTTTTAAAAATTAATATCATTAATCGTGAGATGTCTAGTTTTAATGTAAATGGCTTACAAATGTTAAAACGTTTTATGTCGGTATCGTGGTGTATTGCTGTTGTGTTATTACCTCTCTCTAATCTATCGAACATCGACTTATCTTGATAGGATCTAGTGTAAAGATATAATATTTATCTTAGTTGTGTCATTTATATATATATATATATATATATATATATATATATATATATATATTACTACCTAGCTCTACTTACGTATTGAGCACTGTTGAAGTAAATACTGAAAATTGATACATAAAAAATTATATCTCCTTATAAAATTGTATGTGGATACATGAAATAGTAATATATATATATATATATATATATATATATATATATATATATATATATATATATATATATATATATATGATGGTTTGCATCGTATATAAAAGGTATGACTAGTTCGGGTAACCCTTGGGATACTCTGCATAGGTATGGTGGTAATTTCAATCAAATTCCACGTTCTTAGGTTTATCTAAATAAGCTAAGATAATAATACTTTTCACACTATCAGGTGCACGTGTTTATACAAAAGCTCCTACACACAAGTAATAAATAGCAAGTGCGGTTGACCTTTGGGGAAACCTATCACACATGTTTAGGCAAATATCTCAATCGGTTTTTGCTAGTATCTATTTAGCCAAACAGTGTTACTACTACTACTACTACTACTACTACTACTACTAGAAGTAGGTTTGTGGAACAGTTACATGCGCGAAACGTGCTGGGTTCGTGTTTAGTATGGACCTCTGCATCACTTTCACCAATTTACTTGGGAATGGAATGGCTCAATATATCGTACCTTAAGTTATGGGGTAAATAGTACGATAAACTAGACTCTCGAGCCCCTGTTGTGCAAATGGTCAAGGAGAAGGAAAACACTGAAATAACACCGGTCTTTGTTCCCAATTGTGCTGGATCTCTTGCCGCTAAACGTAAACAATGCCGTTTAGGAGAGGTGCAGTTGCGGATTGCACAACCCCTGCTTCACAACAGACTCTCCACGCAAGAACCCTTACAGGAAGTAACAATCTTCCGAGATTGAAAGTATGCCTTTATACCACTACTACTGCTACTGCTGCTACCACTACTACAAAGAATTGAAGCAGCTTACCCCGACAGCTACAACCATCCAATCTGCTCCGCATACCGGAAAACAGGCTTCATCGATGATCAGAAGAGAATGCGTGATCTTTCCGGGCGACATCACGCATCATCACCCTCTCACTGATGTGAGGTTCAATCCACCTAGATTGAGTGATACTGATTGGTTTACTTTAACCAACTCACTAAATTCCTCTTCAACCAAATCAAATGACTGTTTTTCTCACCGTTTATTTAACTCTCTTCATGGCATCATTGACACATCGTGTGTTCATCCAATCCAGAATAATACCTTCTATAGTCTTCTTCAGCATCCAATAACAATCGGAAAATGCTTCGCTCTCTATTCAGCATCTTTATACGTAGTCAATAGCTGATCATATCGTTCATCTTTACGGATCATTCCCACATCGATGTTGCTTTCATGGGGAAACTGTTTGCTAGATCAAGTGGGCAATCTGTCTTTCGGCACATCAAATGACAATGTATGTTGGTATCGGAAAGAAGCGGTCACATGCGGGCAAATACGTTGCTATCTTACAAGTGCCACCCCGCTCGTCATCATTCATCATTTTCGTATTCTTCAACAAAATCTGCTGGCCAGGTCAAACGAACGTGACATTCGATCTATCTTTGCACTTCTGTGGCCTTTTCCAGCGTTGATGTCCTCCAGTTGCCTGGAAAAGAGATTGACGAGAATCTTCAATACCTCGTTGGTTTTATGGTTAGGGTTCAGGTTAGGGTTAGGGTTAAGGTTAGAGTTATATGCACTAAAGCAATTAAACAAAATGTGTTTTAGTGTTCCAATTTCCCGCACCTACATTTATAATCATCTGAAAACTTCCACCTCAACAAATTTTAATGTGAAGATAAAACATTATAAGTAGCACATAGTAAAAATCCTGTACGAGATGTGCTTCATTTCCAAATCTCATTTCAGCACACCTTCCTTTCGATTACTTCTTCTTGCCATTTGGTCATTTGACCTTGTTGAACACATTGAATTAAACGAAGATCCCTTTTCTGGGCCTCTCTTTGTTTGACGGCATCACTAGCTACTGTCCGGCGTTCTCGTTGGAACATCATTTTAAAACGCTTGAATGGGTTGAATCTCATGTCTTCCATACCCGACTGTGTTTTACCAACAATAGCACGGTATCCCAGAGAAGAGATTATGTCGTCCACTTCCTCTTACGCTTTCCACTTTCAAACCGTCTTTATAGCTGGTTGGCTATTGCTTATCTCTAAATGCGCAAATTCTCTTAACATCATAATTGTCTCGACCTTCTATGTTTGTTGACCTCTTGTTATCGTGGTTAATGGTAACTACAAGGATCCTTATTTCGGATATAGTGCGGAGTTTTTAATAATTCGCGTTACACCAAACCATTTCTGTTCCATGTTTTTGACTCAGCTCAAAGCTACTTCATACATAAACAGGGACCAAGTAATCCGCGGATAAAGGAGAAACTGCAGACACCAGACCTTGTATTTGCCTAGTAGTTTGGACTCATCAATAGTTTTTAAGCCATCCTTCAATTGCTTCTGAATTTGAATTCCCCGACTCGTATCCGATAGAGCTCCTTCATACCAGGGACCAAGGATCTTTATTGGCTCATCTTTCACAGTTGGAATATTTCGCCCACGAGCACGAACATCACGTGGATTTGACGACCCTTAGAGAATGTCAAGATTCGAGACTTCATTCTTGAGCAAGATATCAACTCATCCAAGGACAGAGAGCGTTACGTATTTTTCTCTGCTTACAAGTGCCACACCATTCATAAATACTTTCTTTGATGATTTGATTTTATCAATCTCCTCTGTGAAATCTGTTAATCTAACCAACATTTCCAGCTGTGGTTCCAATAGCAAGACGGTGCCAGCTTATCATAAAGTTCATTGCTGTGAATCTAATTGCAAAATTGTCATAGTAACGTTCCATAAGTTTTTTGTTCTGCTATTGGGTATGGAAACAATCCATAGCTTTCATGAGGATGGCATGAGGTACTGAGCCATACCCATTCGCCAAGTCAAAACGTAACACATTTACATCGCTTTTGTTTTAAATAGTCTCGCAAATTGATAATGCATGTTCAATCATCATCATCATCATCATCATCATCATCATCATCATCATCATCATCATCATCATCATCATCATCATCATCATCATCATCATCATCATCAGTATAAGTTTTTTTTTATTACTCTTGAAAAAGAACATCCCTCCATGGTTTCTTTCCACCTTGTTTTATCCCTTGCAAGGCGTGGCTAAGTAGGAATTAGTTAGCTGTGGGGGGGTCGTCTTTCTACCGGGTTTTTGGCCTTCCTTTAGATTGTTTCTATTGCTTAGGAGTCCATACTGTCGCTCTATTTGTCCACTTGTTGTCTGTATATCTCGAACGGTGACTTGCCCATCTGTTTTCCCTTTGGTATGGTGATGATGATTCCATTTACTCCAGTTGTCTGATCCAGGTGTTTCCGTTTCTAACAAGTACACTGATGACGAGCATAATGCGTTCTATTTCGCATGGTGCTACTTTTAGCTTTTCTATACTCCTATGTATACCAGATACGATTGGAATGCAACCGTTTGTTTGGCAAGAATGCTATTGTAGATCTTAAAATTGACATTCACGGGTGAAATTGTCCTAAACTTTACTCTTATTACTGTCACAAAATCGAAACTTGTGTCCTGGTTTAGTTGGGTGCTTAAGGCCTCTCATATGTGGTACTTCATCGTTGCGTTTGGAATCTTTGATATGCCGGTTAAGTTCATCTTTTGTACATGTAAGCTTACCGCTACGTGCTTCTCTGAAACACATTGTTTGCAAACTCGTACGGATTTTTTAGAAACATTTGGCGTGTCCTTTTGCTACATTTTCTATTTTCAGCTCGCCTGATGTTTCTCCGTATTTGTAGACCCTTTTTTTTCAGATCTTCATAAAACACCGACAACCGCCCTTTTTCCGCAGGCATACCTGCCCACTAGCGTTTCCGAAGCTCCTTCTTTTTCCTTCGTAATGGCTGTCTTCTTTTGATTTCGCCTACTTTCAAATATTCTGGTTTCTAGTTTCTCGCTCAACTGCACAAAACAACTGCACTCCTGTTTCGTAGATGCTGGTTACCAACTTTTTTTAGCTTTTCCCCGGTAAAGCACTTTATCTGTTAATTCGATCACATACTGCCTATTTCAGGCTTTTGTAGCCATTCTTATCACTTGCTGCGGGCTAGAGAACCCTTGGTTACCTTGGAATGGGCTGCTCATGTATTAGATCCTTTTCCATGAAATAATTTCCTAACTGTGCACTGTGGTTTTTCTCCTTGGATGTTTTAGTACGTGTTTTTCGATCTGATTATCTACACTGCCTTTCCTTATTATTACACACCTTTTCTTGGTATATTCCCAAACCCTTCTGTGCACAAAATCTTCTCTGGCGCTTCTCACAAATATAGCTGCTTTAAATTTAAGTTTGTATTTGCTTTGTCATTTTTTTCATTAATAAATATTATTTTAAAAGGTTTAAAACAATTATTATAAATAGAATTCAAATATGACATTTTATTTCAAAATTGAATTCTATTTATTTATTAATAAATAATCTTTAATAATTTTTTTTCAATGAATATTGTCAGTGTAGTCATTGACTTTAATTTACTTTTTCACACTTAAAATAAAATAAAACCAATTTTAAATTACATTAATTCTTTTAAAATAAAGCTAAAATAGCTTTATTTTAAAAGAATTAATGTAATTTAAAATTACATTAATTCTTAAAGAATAAATCGAGTAATGTAATTGTTCAAGATTTTAATCAATCATCATGTAAAAATAATTAATATAATCGACGCAGTTCGTAACGTAAAAATTAAATAAAAAAACTATTACTGCAGTTTGGGCCTTCCATACTTCCGTAGCCGTATTTTCTGTTTACATTTACAACACAGGTTCCAGACATGTTTTAGCTAACTTTCAGTTTTTTTGTTATTATTAAGCAATTTTAAGTAACAAAAAAGGTACATTCTTTTGTAATTCACTCTCTTAAGACTTTATTTTAATCAGTATCTTTGAAACAGTTCCAGAAAACTGATATTTACCTTTCCAGCGAATTTTAAACATGTTGTATTGAATCTGCAGTTTTACGTGATTTTTCGCATTTTTGATAATATTTTTCATTCTATTTTTTTTTCACACGTAAATATACATTTGTTTCCTTTTAGAGATTAACTTAATGCTCTTATCTTTCGAACACACTCAAAAGTTAAACAAAAACTACTTTAAAAAATTAAGAAAATGCACTTTTAAGAACTATAGTCAGTACAAGCGACTGCCATTTTTTCACGTCCCTAATATAATAAGTAAATGCAGCAAACTAGCGCACAAAAATACAAAAACAGACATAACTGCGTGGGAAAAGCAGTCCACTATAAACTATGCAAACGACTGCATTTCGAACACGCGGAAAAATGGTACACACATAAACCAGAGACAGTACTGGAAAACGAAGATCACAAAATCCTCTGGGACATGGAGGTGCAAACAGATGAACTCATACAAGCAAGGAGATTAGGTTTCCTAAAAGTCAACAAGTAGGAAACATCCTACCAAGTCGTAGAGTTTGACGTTTCAGCAAACCACAGAGTGAAGATAAATGAGACGGAAAAACGAAGTTAAATACACGGAACTTGCCAGAGAATTGAAAGGGATATGGAGCATGAAGAAAGTCAATATAATAGCTATAATCTTAGGAGCACTATGAACAGTTTCAAAAACAAACTGTAAAAACGACTAAGAGAAATTGAAAAGATCACCGAGACCATACAAAGGCCGGTAATGATAAAGACTCGAAAATCCTCGAATGCGGCAACTAAGCTACAAATGGTAACCAGTCACATGGAGGCTACAACAGGAAGAAACCAAACCACAGGAAGAACATAAACCACATAAACGCAAAGGACAAAAATTGCAAGAAACTTCATCAACTGACTGCGCCCCCCCCTTAAGAAAGTGATAGCACAAGCCATCGACTGATACCTCACAAAATAGTCATCAAGGGTCAAGGGGATTGGGAAGAGTGAGGATAGGAGAGCACTAACCAGAAAATTGAAATGTAAAACATGTAAACAAATTCGAACGTGAAATATAAAATATATGTACACAAAAAACCCTGAATGTTTTATTTCAATATATTGCTGCAGTATACATGTTCGCATTATGTAGTGTAGTATACGTGTTGCTTTTGCGTGTCACGTGATCTTAACATTTTAAACACCTGGAGTTGTTTACCTTATCAATCGATCAGGTTTTAGTCGATAAGTACATGTCACTGGTTTTTCGCACATGTGCATACAACAAAGCCCGGAACACGTCCATGTCACCGAGTGTCATGAAGGCATTATATTAAGCTTGATACCCGCATACATACACGTGTGCCTGAGACCAAGTCTGGAAAAAAATGCCTTCGTGGGCTATCCCTAGGGCATTATAATATCCTTCACATATGGATGCATGTGCAACCAGCTTTCTCACTGGGTGGCCTGACCGTATTATATTACAGTGAAAGAACAAACAGGTTTACACTTGGTTCACTGTCTGTAATTGTCTTTGCTTCTCATTCCTTGTAGATTTATACACTTATTTGACATCCAAATCCCAGAGAAGACCATTTAATTCGGGTATCTATACCAATCAGTAACGGATGTTATCAGAATAGAAAATATTGCTCGATCTTAGAAATGTGATGGATCATGCACCAAAATGCTACGCATCGTCTACAACATATCGTGGCGAGACTATGTAAAAAACAAAATGCTGTATGGTTGCCTTCCACGCATATCTGCAGTTGTTCAACACCGACTTTGGCGCTGGCTGGACATGTTTACTGGCACAGTGAACCTGCTAAAAAGTGCTTCTACGTTCTCCTGACATTAAGCGACAGGCTAAAGAACTTCATATTAGAATAAAAACTCTTCAAGAGAAAACACTGGCTTCTTGGGATTGGAGCTTCTTGTCGCAATAAGTGAGCAAGCCTCGTGGTAGACTAATTTCGTGAATGTTTTATCATCAATTGATGGATGACGAAAGAAGAATATATAAATACACCCCCCCACATATATATATATATATATATATATATATATATATATATATATATATATATATATATATATATATATATATATATATATATATATATAATCATTTCACTTGAGTTAGATATTAGAAAGACCCTTCCTTGGGCGAACGCTTGATTTCTATATGAGATACACACACACCCACATATATATATATAATTATTTTTTATTTTTTTATTTCTAAATATATGCATATAATCCGAAACACTGGCATGTCAATGTTATCGATCAACAGCTGTCGCGAATAATGTACATGTCTGTATAAATAAAAAATATATGTATATAGATGCTCTATTTGATATTTAGCACTCTTTATGAGACCGAATGAAATTCTTTTGATTTTTATTCTGTAGATGTTTACTTTACCTGGATTACTATATATATATATATATATATATATATATATATATATATATATATATATATATATATATATATATATATATATATAAGCATAGTTTTCGATCATTTCATAGTACCGTTCTATCATTCAATTGAAAATACCACCATTCCTTATCCTCGAGTGGATTTTGGCCGTGGTCAGTTTTGAACCATTAGTATGAAACATAAAAATAAAAAATAAACTATTTACTTTAATCTCATTCTACTCCGATTTCATTCAATCTGTCCGTTTTGCATAACGATGGCTGTGTTTTAATGAACCAGTTTGAGTGACGCCTTAAGGTTAGAAATGACCCCAGAGGGAAATCACAAAAAAACGTGATTTCCAAGGAGAAATTTTCTATTTCTTTTGGCATGCGTGACTTCAAACAGAAAAGATGTGTCTGGGTTCTGTCACCAATGCGAGACTGCGCGCACAAAGTGGCTAAGTGTAGCTAGAAATCAATCAGTCTATCTATCGTCTGTCTTTCTCTCTCTCTCTCTCTCCCGCGCGTACAAAAATAGCCTGTTGCTCTGATATTTTCAATGACTCTCTTTTTTTTTAAATAAAGCATTTTTATAAACATCGGTTGTCGAGTGGGTTTATCATCAGACGAATGGGACCTTAGTTCACGACGACGACGACACTGGTCTATAATGGTTTATACACGTATCGGTAATTGAAAATGTAACACGCGCATATCGATGCAAGTGATATTTCAATCTTAAGCTTTACAGACATACCGACAAAGCCTCTTTTATTGTTGACTCATCTTAATCTCGCTACTAGGTACGATGGGTGACCTCCAAGATTCACAACTGATAATATAACAGGGTAAGGTATTGCATACTTTCCATATATGTCAATGTTATAAACTCATCTAATTCACGGTCGTGCAAAAAAATCAATCTAACCCAATCATTTTGATATAAAAATGACCGAAAACTGATCCCTATAATAATTAGGACATTGAATTCACTGAACCCTTGCAACATGAATAATATCTAATGTTGCCGTTTGTTCTGTATGGTTTCACATTTGGCGTATCCTGAGATAAAATCGTCACTTCACGTTTTATATAAATCGTTTTATAATCCCCCGCAGAAAAAATATAGTATGGTGTTAAAGTTTCCCTTTTTCCTTGTAGTTGGCATTATATATATATATATATATATATATATATATATATATATATATATATATATATATATATATATATATATATATATATATATATATATATATATATATATATACATATATATATATATATATATATACATATATATATATATATACATATATATATACATATATATATATATATATATATATATATATATATATATATATATATATATATATATATATTATGATGATTGCTCACGAATACGTGTTACAAAAACAAGTCAATTGAAAATCGCTGCAACCCATCGTTTTGTTTATTAAATCCATCCGCTTTTATTGGACTTTCTTTTAGAAGTATGGTATATATATATATATATATATATATATATATATTGTTAAATATATATGTTTCTCTCTTTCCTCTCTCTTTCTTTTCTCTCTCTCTCTCTCTCTGTATATATATATATATGTATATATGTGCGTGTGTGTATGTATATACATATATATGTATGTGTGCCTGTGTAAATTCATTCCATCATAATGCATTGAGTTACTTTTTAAAAATATTGTGTAATATTTGTAAAAATCATACTTTTGCCGCTCTTTTTTCTATCTCTCGCCTCTATCTCACTCTTTCATTATTTATAACTATCATATTGAAACAAATAAATTAAATTCTCATACTTACCTACTAAATATACTATCAACTCAACCAATTAATGTTTACGAATTATTCGCTCTAATCAAACTAATAACGAAACACTAGCGAATTTAGACATATAGATCATCTCTAACAGCGTATGGAAAGCAGAAAATATTTACAACTATAATTCACTTCCATCACTTTAAATAAAACAAACTTTTTATGAAGTACATAATCCGATTATTAGACCGACGGAATTTGTATAAGTAAAGGCTTAGGCCCAGGTTACTCTAATTTTTTAGATTGACCTCTTTAAGAAAATGACAATAAAAAACATACTCTAAATTCATGTTAGATATATTACTGATATTTACTATACGTAAATGAGGTCAATAACATAAACATCTTAAAGATAAGGTTGAAAATAATTAAGTATGTAAGCTTACGTGAAATAAATATTAATGACGCAATCAGTTTCTTATATGCACCCATTGACAATAGTAACGAACAATTTATTAGCTCTATATATGGAACACTTCCAATAAGACTTCATGTTTGTTAAATTACAGAAACGAATGTTACCAAAGATAGGCGTGATAACAAAAACAGAGAGTCAAGTTAATTTTATTGTCACACACATTTCGTCTCAAAGAACTTAACAACATTAAACAGATCCCATAAATAATGGGTTTCTAAATGAACGTTCGAATGCAAAACGCGGTAGACGCCGTTTTCAAAATTGTTAAATCACTGCCATTGCATTTCAGCACCCTAACATTTTGTTAAAGTTATATGATATTTGTTTAATGTTCTTGCTTTTAATTAAAATGGGAATCGTAAAGATCCACGATATAAACAGTTTTTTTAAAAATCAAAATAAATAAAATTAGTGTATAGGCCATAATATATATATATATATATATATATATATATATATATATATATATATATATATATATATATATATATATATATATATATCCAAGCAAGCGTTGTTGAACGTCACGGATAATTCTTGTTTGTAAATCTTCTTCGTGAGGTTCGCAAACCGTCGAGCTATCCTTCTGGTTTCAGGTGGCAGTTCGTAGAGTAGTTCCCCAATTGTTCTTAATTCGGCCATTTTTTTCGAGCGCTTTCGACTTTCTTAGTCGTCTTCAGGATTAGGTTTTTTAAAATAAGAAGACTTGAGTTAATGTTTTATAGGTATCATCACATAGAAAGTTCCGTGACATTCAACAACGCTTGCTTGTATAATGACTTGCTGCCTAAGCATATATATATATATATATATATATATATATATATATATATATATATATATATATATATATATATATATATATATATATATATATATATATATATATATATTCAAGTGCTATTCTATTTAAAACAGACATTTTCAACAATAGTCCACAACACCGGACGTGACACTTCACCAACACCAGGAAGTAAATTATGGAAAAAAAAGGTTATACCTTTATTTGTCTTGGCTCTGATGAAGCTTGTTTTTGTCAAGCGAAATATTAGCTAAAAAAAAAATCAAGATGAAGAAAAAAAAAAACGGAAGGTATTTTGAAATATTTTATTAAATGTTTCGAAATATTTTTCTTTTTCTTTTGATTGTAATTAATACATGGTTTTTGAAGGCTTGTTTGCCTCTATATTTATATATATATATATATATTATTTTATAAGATGGTAGGGGAAATCCCAACAGAGTGCTCGATTAATTGAGAAAATCAAAATTAAGAGCGTAATATTTATTTATTATTTGGTACAGGAAATCAGTACAACATCAGTACCGTTGGTTTCAAGCTCAGAAGGTGTTTACCTCTCGGCTATCTTCAGCTTTGTTGTCATCTTGCAAAGAAAATGGATTGTCTCGTATCACTCTCGTTTGGATACGTAATTAGTTTTGAAGTGTTAAATTAGAATCGTCTAAATTTTGTGTTAGGGTAAAAAGATATGTGAGATTTAAAAGCTTAATAAAGTCCAAAATAGGTAGGTCAAATATAAAATTTAAAATATAAAGTTTAAAATTTAAAATATAAAATTCAAAATTCAATATATAAAATTTAAAATTCAAAATATAAAATTTAAAATTCAAAATATAAAATTTAAGATATAAAATTTAAAAAATATTTTCAGTATTTGTAACGGCGCAGATAAAAACGCTGTTAACAAATACTGAAAATATTTTTTAATTTTTAATTTTTACTTAACCGACATACAAAAGACACCGAAATGGCCAGTGTCTATCGGACTGATTGTCGAGGACGCATTCTCGACTGACATTTAGGAGGAAGAATAATCAGGCGAATTTTGCCACCAAAATCATTTACTTCCACTTAAGCGTAAACGCATAGCTCTTCCTAAAAGAATGGAGCACTCAGGTAGCCTGGTAATTGCGAATATATCAGCACACACATCTTCCTTAAACGCAGCGGTAGCTAATATTTCAGTTGTTACGACGCTCGACTAATGAAAATGCAATCAAGTTTAGAATCATGACTGGAAGTACCACCCCTATTCTAGCCACACTGAAGCGAAGTGATACGACGAAACATCTGCCTGAGGATAAACTAAATATTTAGTTCATCCACAGACGATGAAGAATCTTGCGAATTCGAGTTTATCAAACAAAAATATGGAAAATAGTGTAATTCCAAATGCAGATTATTCGATGAATATCCAGAAACAATTGATCATATTGATGAGGTTGGCACATATTTGTACTGGTAACCTTCACTGTATATGCAATGCGAACTACATGTGATTGCTATGATCATTACGAACATTAGATGCGTATGGCCCGTTACCATTTTATTTGCATACAGACACAACAATCAAGACTAATTATCCAGACGCGCTGGGAGATGACGGCGGTTAAGTGGATAACAACACGGACTGACGACCTGGGTGTTCAAAGTTCGAATCCTGTCGGTTCCACAGTCGGTTTCACTTTGGGATGCTGGCAACCTTCATGTGTATTTCTAAAAAAGAATTCTAACTAGAAAAGTATCGGAGAAACCAATGCCAACGCCAGAATCATCTGATTCACACGAAATTAAAGATGAATCAATAAATTACATTTTAACAATATGTATAAGGCATCAATTCATGAATATTCTTTAAATATCAGTTTCTTTGGTGAATTTTAAATGTTTTTAGGGGCGGGGGGCATGACATAAGCACAATAATCCATTTCAAAATTCATCTTTGCATTGAATTTGATCCATTGTCATTCGATATCACTTAAGCAAGATTCACTGAATTCCAATTCATTCTATCCGTGCTATGTATTTATCTCTGTCTGTCTCTGTCTCTGTCTATATAGAGAGAAAGAGAGAGTAAGATAATACTTTAAAGATATAAATAATATCTTTAACTATCAGTATAAAAATTTTAATTAGTCGGTTTATTCTCTCTCTCTCTCTCTCTCTCTCTCTCTCTATATATATATATATATATATATATATATATATATATATATATATATATATATATACATATATATATATATATATATATATATATATATATATATATATATATATATATACATATGTGTGTGCGTGCGTGCGTGTCGGTATATAGAATGTCGGGTGACTGGACAGTACCTCCCCATTATTAATTGTTCGCAATTTATTACTGAAATATAATTCTTACAATAAATGAATAAGATTAAAAACTGTATAGCATGAGGTTTTATTTACAATTTAACAGGGTCGTCATCATTAACTACGAGGTTCTGAAGCTGCATGGAAACCGCATCAACTAATTTCACAAATTACAGTTTTTTTTTACTAATGAGTCACCACTTGTTGAAGCAAAATACACTTCAGTATAGGGGTTCATAAGACGGAGAGATTGACCCTTTGAAAGAAAGATCGTTCATAGAATAAATAAGTCCCCGCTTTCTAATCATATTTATTTCCTGTAAGAATTATGTTTCACTAATAAATTACGAGCATTTAATAATAAGTCACTGCCCCGAGATCTTGTATACATACATAACATCTCGATCTCTCTCTCTCTCTCTCTCTCTCTCTCTATATATATATATATATATATATATATATATATATATATATATATATATATATGAAAATATATATATATAAATATATATATATATATATAAATATATACATATAAATATATATATATAAATATATATATATCTTTATATATATTTATATATATATTTATATATATATATATATATATATATATAATATAAAGAGAGAGAGAGAGAGAGAGTTAGAAAGATATAGAAACTGATATCGAGAAGGAAGAAAGCGTTCTGGACGTGTTTGTTTACAGGTAAGTCTGAATAAATATTAGTCCCAAACGCGGTTAGCAAACAAAATAAATCAGTTAGAATAACAAACAAACCGTAACACTAACATAGAGACCCCCAATATACGGGTTACTTGCCCTTGCATGCGCACTTCGACTATCTATATAAAAAAAGAACTGCAGCTGAAAAGTAGACAATATAGAGTATTAGTAGCATGGACGCACATCAAATATTAAAAAGAAAACAAACAATGAAGATGAATATAGGATTTATTCTGTATATCCATACAAAGGAACACTTCTGGCGTTGTCCAGGAGAAATGAATTGAAAGTTGACATTTGAGACTTTAAAAGTATCGCATATATCTTCCTTTTTTATTCTATGTTGTTTTGTATCAACATGTAATTTTAAAATGTATTATTTGAATCGTCAACTTTCCTATAGCGAATAAATAAACACTTTCTCATCAAATATTTTTGAGGTCGTCATTACTGTTATATTTGTTAGTTGCGCAAGGTCTACATAATTTTGGGATACATTAAACGCTAGCTAGGTCGCTATGTAAAAAGAGTAAGAAATGAATAAACATAATATATATATATATATATATATATATATATATATATATATATATATATATATATATATATATATATATATATATAGAGAGAGAGAGAGAGAGAGAGAGAAAGACAGACTCAGCAGGCCAAACATACGCCAGGACAGATTGCATTATAGCTGAAATTGTTCGCTTGCCCTTAAAGATGTGGTCTATGTCTATCTGTCTGTCTGTCTGTCTCTCTCTCTCATTATATATATATATATATATATATATATATATATATATATATATATATATATATATATTACAGAAGATCAGAACTACCATGGTACCGTCGGTTTAAAATACTAACAAAGGGGGCTTATAATAGGCCTCTTTATTTGACTCTCTTCAGCCTCTGTTTATGTCTCTCCCCGGAAAATGGCGGCCGACACATTATGTGACTTTCTGACGATATTTCGATTCTTTGTTAAATTTAAATTTAAATTTAATTTTCATAATTTTAACCAATTCGATATTTCTACCTGCAAATTCTTCCGGTATTTTAATCATGGGTGAGCAAAAAAAGGTTTCTCCTTGATCTGTGGAATTTAGGTCGATGCCATACTAATGTCATGCTGACGTCAGACCCCTTCCATCATCTCTCCGGCCTCGTATAATAAAAATTTATAAATGAAAAAAAATAAGAATGTAATTAAAATTCCAAAAATTAAGATTTAAAAATCAAAACAAGATTTAAAAATTAAAATTTTAAAGATATCCACCGCTGAACGGGGGAAAATCAGAACTGGGAATTTATATGGGTGTCAATAGCCAACGATAAATCATTCAAAAAGACACTGTGATAAGTGAACAAAACCTCAGTCAGATTTAATTTTCTGTTTTAAAGATATAGTGAAAGCGAAATAACTCTTCATCGCCATAAAGAAAAACTTAGTTAGGTTTAGCATTAGAGAATGAAAATATTAATTTATGTTATTAAGAATATAAACAATATAATAAAATGTATTAAAATATAGTAATAAAATAAAATAATTACTAATGAATTTTTTTCAGGCTGTTTATATGTAATCGCCCCAAAATGGAGAATCGCATTTTTCTTTTTCTCTGAATTAGCGTAAAGTGCGGAGCTCTAATAACACATTATTTTCTTTCATAGCAAAACGTGATTATTTCTAATTGGCGAAAAAAAAAAACGAAAACAACCACTGATATTTTCATAAGAATCCAGTATTTACAAAATACCGGATTAAAAAAAAAATGAAATAAAAACATTTTTGCCAAGAAAAAAAATACTGATAAACCTTTATTAATAATTATAAAGAACATAAATATAAAACGATTTTTTTTTAATTAAAAAAAAAAACTTAATTTTTTCGTAGGTGCTTGAATTATTTTGGTGGGTTTTTGTCCGGTGGGTTTTGGTCCGATTACCGCTAAATACTCCCCCTACCTAAAAATGTGCCCGTACTTGTTTTTGTAAACAACCGAAATAACAACAACAATTATTTAAGAATTTAGAATGGTGGATCAGTTTCACACATAAATTTCACATAAAATGAGCTTCTTTTTCCGAAACATTCTAGTGTTTTAGAGCAGTTAATCAAAAAAAATATTTTTCTCTAGGAAGTAAATTCTGTGCGTTTTCTTTCGATTGGATTTTTTTTAAGTGACACCTGGTATTGTTTATATGGACTAAGATTTTCTTACCTTATAGCGTGTGGTGATTATGTAGCGGATAAAAGCTTTGACTGTCGAAAAACGATCGGGTTTCAATCTCAGTTTTTATCACTTGCCTCTCTAGCAGCACTGAAGAGCTGTGAAAAAGTCGGTCTGATGAGTATATATATATATATATATATATATATATATATATATATATATATATATATATATATATATATATATATAGGAGCTTAAGTAGGAAAAAGGGAAGACATGAAACTCAAGAATCCATTTCAACGTTTGCCAAAATGTTTTATCGGCTTTTTCAAGAATGAAGCTTAACAGTGGCAAAGGACGAGAAGATTTCTAAGTTGAAGGTATATATATGGTAATCAGTGTATAATGAATTAAAATATTTGTAGGGAAACAAGGTAAGCAAATACGCACACACATATGTATATGCATAATATATATATATATATATATATATATATATATATATATATATATATATATATATATATATGTACTTGAAATATATATATAAAATATACTTAGATGTCATATATTTTTTTTAATGGAAATCGCTCCAGACATAGCATGACTGCACTTGATGTAAGGAGCTAACAAGAACGAAAGATGACTACCGTAAAGACAGGGGATGCCTATTGGCCTTAGTCTTGAAAAGACCTAAGCTATAGGTAGGAGGAAAACAGTCAGCAGGAAGAGAGTTCCATAAGCCTGCAGTTCTTGGAAAAAAGCTACTTGGATAGGAAGCTGTATTACAATGAGGTATCGAAACAGCGAATTGATGAAGATCACTAGACCAACGAGTCAAACAAGCTGGAACAAAAGAAGCCGGGAATAGATCACATAATTCTGAAGAACTCATGTCATAATAGTACATATAAAAAAGACTGAGACTAGTAACATCACGTCTATGTGAGAAAGGGTGAAAACGAGGAAAGGGTGTGGATAATCAAATTACAGATACGTTTCTGCACCTTATCAAGAACCCTCAAATGGGACAGAAATTCACCAGCCCATATAAGACAACAGTACTTTATACATGGTTTGATAGTAGATTTTAAAGATAGAGAATAGCCTCAGGTATGAGAAAGAACCGATTTTACGAGAAGCAGAAAGAGCAATGGATCTAATGTATGAACTCCCAGAAAGGAGAGATACCATCTATAGGTCATTGTTTTGATGAGTTACGGCTCTTCAGTATTAACAAACATGATGTGGTTCGAACCCCTAATAGAAATTACAATTTTGTTGTATTTGTTTACATTACTGCTTTCTCAGAGAGCTCAATACTTTTTACGATGAGCGTTACTTCACTTACTATAGTGCTCAAGCAACGAATGAGGGAGCAAATTTTAGTCTAAGATAACTCTTCAGCGTTGCTAAACATAGTGAGTTTTTAAGGAGAAATCGAAACCCGATCGTTTTTACAGCAGTCAGCAATCTTAACCATGCACCACCGTGCGTTATCTCTATCTCTATACATATAAAATAACTTTAGATTTGTTACTATGTTGCAAATTTGATATATATCTCATCTACCTTAGTAGAGGTGGTACATATATCAGTTTTTTTGCTTAATACGAGATGATGAAGGAATCGATGCAAATTCTTATTAAATTGAGGCAGTCGCTAATGTATTTGCTATTTTGGAGAGTTTGTGGACCTGATAGAGTGTGGGGTAAGTTCAGCTATTAAATGTCATTTATGCTTTTCCAACACAAGTGCTTTCTGAATAAATATTTCTTTGAAGGTTCTATGAACCGATAACATCTTTTCAAATATACAATCTTTCCGGATTGGTGACCTTTTATATAGGGTCGTTGACAGCTGACCAGCCTATAATTCTGGCCCTTAGATCTCTATCTCCACTTAGGTACCAGTAGATATTTGTACAAGTGCGTTCTTAATTTAACTATATATATATATATATATATATATATATATATATATATATATATATATATATATATTAGTATTTGATGTATCCACATACAATTTTATAAGAAGATACAATTTTTTATGTATCAATTTTCAGTATTTAATTCAACAGTGCTCGAGACGTAAGTAGAGCTAGGTAATAAGCTATGAAAATATATTTATGTCAATTAAGCTACACAGAGGCTCCCGCGTTTCATCCCAGGGGGAAATCTGCATGGAGTTATTTTTGCCGGGTGTTTTTATATACACGGTTGGCTAGTTAACCAATCAGATTCTTTGTTGTTCTCTCAGCCGATCGTTGGGCTTCCTATGAACAAAGGTGTGGTTCGTGTTACTTCCTTCTTATATCCTGTTCTATTGTTCTTTTTTTCTATAGATTGGCCTATATCCCGTTTCCTTTGTTGTGTCAATATAATGGGTGAATTTATTTTATTTTATTTAAACACGTGGTTCCTTGTATTTCTATTTTAGGCTTTTATTTTTAAATTGTTAAGTTTTTGTTCAGTTTCGTTTTCGTTTATTTATTTATTTACTTATCGTTAGCCTAAGGTAAATTAATTTCTGTGTAGGCAGCAGTTTGCTATCTCACTTCTACAGTTTAATAGAGTTCGAGCGTCTTTAAAATTTATAATTTCAAATTTTCCATTCAGGCATAATCTACACGGGTCGTTTAAATTTCTACATGTACTTGCCTGTCGTATTATTTTCCATTCAATTATTGGTGAGCGTCCATTGTCTTTAAGCTCCCAATAGTGGTTTACTAGTGTTGTTTTAATTCGACGTTTTCTGTTTTTAAATGTGATTTGGTGGTCATAATATCTAGTTTTAAAATCTAGGGAGGTCATACCCACGTAGTACTTCTTGTTATTCGGTTTTTCCTTGGCAAATATTGTGGCTTGGTATACAATACTTTTGGTTAAGCATTTATTTATTAGTGGACAAAGTGTACGATTTATGCAGTTACATCTTTTCTCTTCATTACTAACTTTTTCATTTCTATTCGGGTGGTTACTATTAGTGTTTTGTTTATTTCTATTTGTATTGTTTATATTTTTGTTCTTCTTAGTGTTATTTTTGTTATATTTCTCACTTTTTTATGTAATTTGTTATTTTTTCTTCCTCTCTGCTGTTCTCTTTTAGTATTTTGTTATTGTGTGCCTTAATTACCATTTCTAGGTTTTCGCAGCAGCTGTAGGATAGTTTTAGGTTATTTTTATTGAATATTTTATGCAGGGGTTTGGTTACGGGGAAGTGTTTTCAATAAGATTTAGGAATTTTTTGCCCAGTTTAGTTTTTAGCATCTGGTTATAGGGCGGCGTATAGTAGATTATATTTCTTTTTCTTTTCTTTTTAATTTTGTTGTAATTATTAGTGTCTTGTTTCTTATATTTAATTTCAGTATTAGGGTAACCATTATTTTTTAGAGCTGCATTGTAAATGTTGCTTCATTTTTAAAAAACACTTTTGTTGCTAGAATTATTGATAAGCCTATGTTCGGTAGAATTCGGAATATGTTTTATGATTGATGGGGCGATTAGACTTTGGGTTACGTATATTGGATTGGCGTTATCTTTTAGGTATGGTTCGTAAGTATTTTTATTTAAGTTTAACGTGAAATCTAGAAAGTGGGTTATTGTTATGTTAGCTAGTACTTATACTTTTAGGCCCAGTTTGTTATATTTAATTTCGGTATTATGGTAACCACTATTTTTTAGAGCTTTATTGTAAATGGTTATTGATTTTTTAAAAACACTTTCGTTGCTAGATTTATTGATAAGCCTACGTTCGATAGAATTCGGAATATGTTTTATGATATATATACATATATATATATATATATATATATATATATATATATATATATATATATATATATATATATATGTACGTATGTTGATAAACACATATTTATAATTATTTGTCGCCCTCAATCAAGACTGGGCATGGTAGTGAGTAGTATTAATACAGCCGTCAAAATCATAGCTTTAATGCATGTTCCTTCATAAGTGAAACACTGTCGAAATTTGAGTTATAAACATGACTTGTTACGGGTTTCGAATTCTACGACCGGCTTGTGTAATTATCTCTACACTGTAAATTCTGGAAAGATAAAACGCAAACACACGCATACGCACTTTGTCGTATCTTTATACACGCATATCCACAAGTTCCCACTCTCACACATGTACACATACATGCATATATCTCTACACACAAGTGATTGCAAGCGTACGTACGTATATGTATATATACGAATGTGTTATCTTATATATATATATATATATATATATATATATATATATATATATATATATATATATATATATATAATAGTATTTCATGTATCCACATAAACTTTTATAAGGAGATACAATTTTTTATGTATCAATTTTCAGTATTTACTTCAACAGTGCTCGATACGTAAGTAGAGCTAGGTAGTATGCTACGAAAATATATTTATGTCAATTAAGCTACACAGAGGCTCCCGCGTTTCATCCCCGGGGGAATCTTCAGGCTAGAATTAGCTTACTATATATATATATATATATATATATATATATATATATATATATATATATATATATATATATATATATACCTATGTATCTATTGACCGTATTGCAAATTATTTCATGTACACATATAATATTATCAGGTGATAGGATATAGTGTGTATATATTTTCAGTATTTACTTCAACAGTGCTCAATACGTGAGTAGAGCTTTGTAGTAGTTGTAGTATGAAAATATATTTATGGCTAGTAAGCTACACAGAGCAAACAGTAACATAAGCTGTTGCACAGTCATTTATCGCTAACAATAACAATAAAAGTAACGACAGAAATTAACACGTATTTTTAGACAGGACCCTCGTGGTGTGCTGGTTACAGCACTCGATTACAGCCCTCGTGATCGAGAGTTCGAAGCCTGCCATATTAAGCCATGCTCATGAGCCGCAGTAACGGCGTGTCCGTTGATAACTATTTTATTGTAAAAAAAAAACAAAAAAAAACAATTATACATTTGTTGTTTATTCATCATATATATATATATATATATATATATATGTGTACGTCACTAATAAATAGGGCAACATTGCGTACGCAAGGGAGGAAACTCTCAAATGATCAGGGAGCGCAGCCATTTATCGTTAACAATAACAAAATAGAGAAATATATATACATACATATATACATACATATATATATATATATACATACATATACGTACATGAATATGTTTACATATATATATATATATATATATATATATATATATATATATATACATACATACATACACATATATACTACATGTATTATATTACTTTCTGTAGATGTAAATCCGTTGAAACTCCAGTGTTTATAAAAAAGTGCTCAATAACAAATAGAGATTTCTTTGGTATAATTGGTTTTATTTATACAGACGTTACTGGTTACATATGTGCATACATGTTTCGGTTGTACTCTTCATGGAGAGTCAACCTCTTCAGACCAAAAACGAGGAATTGAAATAAGATTGGAAATCTTTCTTTGTAAGCATATTTTTTCTAGGATGGGATTTGTTTATAATTTAACGGTCAAGCTAAGTATTAAATTACGTTTTTGATTCGTTGGCATTTTCAATTCGTTACTATCTTTCTATTTTCTTATTCTTTTATTCTTTTATTATTTTATTTTTGTTATTATTATTTGGCTTGACTCGCGTTTATGACCCGATTTACTTTGTATCTCTAGTCTTTCACTTTTATTTTTTATTGCCTCTCTGAAATAAGTTTTTATCAACTCTAGGAATCTTGGCTTGCTTGATTCAGTCCACTTAAAAGTAACACATAAAGCCATAACCTGCCTATATACATGTTAATGTATCCATATGTCACCCTATATATACACACACATATAAAAAAACAAAAAACATATACCAATATATATCTACATTCTCCGATCTATATATAAAACACAAACGCGCACACCCGCACACTCGCACACATACAAGTACACACCTTTATATACACACATACATATACACATTCCCACAGAAATACAAATATATGTATATATGCATATATACATATACATACGTACATACATACACACATTTATATACATATAGATCCATACATCCACACCCACTCTCATGTACATGCACATATATACCTACTACTAACGGATACACCCCTTTTTCCTACTGCTTAGTACAGAATGATATATGTAAATATATTGGTTTAAAATTTACGTGTTTCAATCCATTTTTCTAACGGTTATTCAGTTAATTCACCATAAATACAGTTTATACATAAATACTCTACTCGTGTGTTCACACGTATTTACGCTTACGAACAACTACAGACAGACACACACACACACACACACACACACATATATATATATATATATATATATATATATATATATATATATATATATATATATATATATATATATATATATATATATATACGAATACAGGCATAACTACATACCGTGACATGCAAATACGCCAATGAATGTATGCATACATATATTAAGAATATATATACAAAATATAAAACGTTTACATACGCATAAATATATACATACATACAAAAAAGGACTTATCCATGTAACCATGTACTATTCATATTATCATTGGTAATGAAACCACTAACAAATCCAATCTTAGAAAAATATACTTAAAAAGAAAAATTTCGGATCTCATTTCCATTCCTCGTTTTTGGTCTGAAGAGGTTGATTCTTTATGAAGAGTAAAACCGAAACATATATGCATATATGCAACCAATAATGTTTGTATAAATACAATTTTTATACTATATACATATATATATATATAGAAAGAAAGAAAGCAAACATAAATTGAAATTAACAAAAAAGGCAGGAATATTACATTCAAAATGACAGCATGTAACGTCGATATAAAACACAATATCATTCAATAACATAACCCATAAAGATTATCTAACTATCCGCTGCGTTGATGTTGGAGTTTTTTAGTTGTATTCCGACAAATCGTTAGTAGCTACAACGTATCTTTGTAATTAACTTTCACGGATTAGATCAAGTTAAGAGATTGTTTATAAAGATAAGTATAGTTCTTATTTTAACATTATATACAGATACGTTATACGTGTTCGTGGAAAATCGGAGAGGAATAACTTGCGCTGCAGAAATGTTAGCACTTACATCTCTGTTAGGTCTTTAACTGTTTTCAATGTTCTCGTGTCTGCTGTCGGTCTGATATCTTTTCTATCTGCTCTCTGTTCTTATGCGAAAAATATTCATACGCAGCTGATGAGTCTTGGTAAAATGAGGATATACCATTTCATGAATAATATCCCAAATAATATTTTTTTTATCTTTAGACCCTGAACGGATTCAATTCTCGATATAATCCACCAAAATCCGACGAATACCGTATTGTAAGATTCACTAATACCCCAGGAAGATTAAACATTGTTTTGTATTTATTCTTTACCATACACAGATACCAAGTACGACGTGAAGTAAGGATTAGTGAGATTTTCAAACATGACCATGTTGTAATCTACAGGGAAGCGCTCTTGTAGTAATTCGTTCTACAGATGGGAATTTATTCGAAAGAAACTCTGTTCATGGAAATTCTGTTTCACGTTAGATACGTGGAGGAAGATAGGAGCGTTCAACGGCTAAATCTGTATGCACCAACTGTTTCCGGCCATTGGGAAAATTTGTATGAAGTTTTTACATAACGAAGGCCGTGTTTGAATGAAAAAAGTTTGAGTGACATCTTAAAGGTCAGAGGTGACTCCAAAGCGGAAGTCGATTAAACCACGTAACTTCCGAGTAGAGATTTTGTTTCTCTTTGGCTGGCGAGAGTTCAAGCAGTAAAGACGTGTGTGATTGCTGTCCCCAATGTGGGGGCAGGGCGCACAAGGTGGCTGTGTTTGAGAGACGAGCTCTTTATTTATCTATCTTTCTCTCTCTGTAACCTGTCCCTATGATGTTTTTCTGTAACTGTCTTTTTAAAAATAAACCTCTTTTCATAAACATCGGTGTTCGAGTGGGTTTATTAGCAGACGAAAAGAACCCGAGTTACGACGACGACACGGATGTATAATAGGGGTATATAATTTATCGAATAAAATTTGAGCATTTCATTTAAATTAGTCTGTTTATAAAGAGTGTATATTTCCATATCACAGACTTGGTAGGTGGGAGAATTAGGGAATGGTCTACTAGCACCACCATTGCCACCAACTGTGCTCCTTTGTCTACTTATTGACTTTACTTTCTAATCGCAAATTCTTTACCACTTCGCTTTTTTACGTTCTTAGAACAACATATGGTTTCCCAAACGTGTCCTTTAGCACTTTTCAAAGCCACATGTGGTCCTCAAAGCGTTCTCCAATAAAAAGAGTTAACTCCTCTCAACATATGGATTATAATCTCTTAATACACTATTAAGCGTATGAAATAAATACAAAAACGCCCATTAGCGTTTTCATAAGTACGCATGTTTGTCACGGATATATGTTGTTATCAAAATGCAGAGAATTGAAAGGAAGTTACAAACCCAATAACCCTCCTTTGGGAAGTTTTGAGTAATTAATAACATCACGATTGGACAAGATAGTTTTTTTTATCTTCTGTATTTATTCCAATAAAGCAGGTTCTGCATTGGATTTTTTCAGTTTTACTTAATCTTGAGTAAATTATTAAATTTAATTCAACACATTTTAAAAAATTAATTAAAATAATTTATAATGGTTTGACATTTTTACTTCAATAAACGTAAATATTCTGTTTTTATTTTTTATTCGATGAATACTTAGTAGTAAAAATGAATAACGCAACGATTCGGACATACACAAATGTTGCTAATAATATCTGACGTATATAAAAACAATTCTTATAGAAATCTATTGAAAATTATTATTTTAATTTTTGTACTTTTTAGGAATCAGTATTCAAGAAAATTTCAGTACTTACGTCATCAATTCCGAATTTCTCAAGATACTTCTGAGACTGACGAAAATTAACGAACTTCACCGAACAAACTGAATGTATTATTATTTAATGACATAAACTAACGTTGTTTTGTGACTTCTACACAGTATAAGTTTTGTACCCTAACAAATTAACCCTGACTTAACCTTTTTAGTAAAGGCAAATAAAAAGTTATTCCCTTAAATTCTAAATGAAAAGTTGCAAAAGTAAAAAGGGTATCAAAAAAGGTTACGTAAAATTCGGAACTTTCTAATTGATTAAAAAAATAGTTGTTTAGCAAGTAACAACCCCTTTTTTATTTATATATTTCGGTTTAAGTTGGAACTTGATTAGGCTTTCTCCGTTCGTAGACGGAACTGCTTACGCCACCACTACGTAACGACTGCAAAACTATGGATACCTATTCATAAAAAGCACCTTAATTTATTATTAAAAAAATAATGATGTTTTATTATTGTTCTCTTTAGATTTAAACACATTATTAATTTTTGTTTCGTAAAGTTACGAATATTACGACTAAATTAAAAGAATGCAGACTAGAATTATTTTTGTACACTTACAATTAACAGGACTAACAAATATACTCTCGCCTCGGTCACATATGTTACGTGTTGTTAAGATACATACTACATTCCCGTTAAGCTGTGTAAATAGTAATGTAAGCTTATTTTTAACTGCAGGGAAAGTGTTTAGATCACAAAATCGTTAAATTCTTTTCGATAAATAGAATAATGATTTTAACTATGGTCGCATATTTCTGCTAGCCTTGGAAGATATCATGGTGAACAAACATATACTACACTGAACACCGAAGGAGGAGGTAATGACTGGAAGGATGCTATCATAACGAACGGAATTAATTCCTGGAAAGATGATATAAAAACAGAAGAGATAGTACACTACCCCTCAGAAACTGAAAAGAGCTGTGAACAGCTAGGTAATAAAATCTCAGGTCGCCTTTACCAAGACCTAGAGAACGAAATAGAATTACTTCGCAAGTGGCAATAGGTAATTGAGCTATATATTTTTTTATTGACACTTCTCAATGGTAATAAAGCCTGATGGCTGCCGAATTTGTTTTTCAGAGACAAAGGGGTATTAGAGCAGATGGAGGAAGGGAGCGTTTTTATGAACTCCCATATGGATAAATAAATTACTCTCTACGTAGATAAGACCGAACCGTAATTGATTTTTTGGAGGCATAGGAAAATTGAATCAGCTGTTATATAGGGTTGCTTTTATAGACCCCTATGGAGGGATATAAATTACTTCTCTGTGTAAGATAAGGCCGTAATTGTTTTTAGAGACAAAAGAAAATTCGGTTAGCGGGTCCCAATAAAAGGAGAAGACAGAACAGCTTTACTCAGCCAGTCAGTCAGTGAGTTAGTGAGCGAGAGAACCGGACGAAATGACTTGCTTCTGTCCTCCACACCGATAACATCACATCAGTCCGTTTGTATTCTTTTCTCGACCAGAATTTAGAACATATTTCGCTGACTAACAATCAAGTCGACCAGAATTACTGGAGTCCGTCGATCCAACTAAAAAAAACATAGAGTTGAACTTTAAGATTACCGAGCTGCCTTGGTTTGTAGACAAACAAGTGTAAATTATCTTTCTTTATTTTTTAAATAATTATTCTTTTAAGCAAACCACAACAGACCACGTCGTTACACTTAATTCTTTTTATTCAACTGTTCTGCATGAAATGACCCTTCACTTCACAGCGATACCAAGTTGCGGATCAAACCCGGCTGGTCGCTCACTGATCTAAACAAACACAGAGTGAGAGTGAGTGATCGCTGGACCCGGCGTTTCGACATCTGCGACCTTCATCAGGGCGGCGACTTTTCCCGAGCAGTATCGGGTGACCCACCGAACCTACGAACGACCGAACTGGTGACGTCACGAAAAGTGGGGGAGTGAGGTACACATTTAAATTTCTGCATGTTAGTACGGTCGAGGAAACAAGGAGAAGGGTGGAAATTCCAAAGGTCAGTGATCCGAGTAATGAAGCTATTAGAGTAGATAATAATCTGGCATCTAGGAACCTCTACAGTGAATGGATGGGATTTTTCTGCTAGTATGGTGGGTCGGGGTTATTTTCTTTGAGGGAGTGAACGTGCAGTAAGCTCATCCGAACACATTCCGTGGAATTACTTGTAAAACAAGCACAAACATGCAACACTGCGGCGATGCGACAGGTGCTGGAGATTGATAGACAGAGCGGGACGTATTAGGTTAGAATTTTGTTTTGCATCTTCTTCACAGTGAGAGGATAGTTGTTAGTTCACCAGCCCAAATTTGGCAACAATACTCCCTGCACGAGCGAATAGTGGCTTTATAGAAATATAGGTTACTGGCAAATGTGAGACGTTTTCTAGCCTGGTAAAGGGAGCCTACCTTATTTTATTTTTACCTTGGTAGTATCTTTTATTTACTTATTCAACTCTATGTTTCTCATGAATGTCAGAGTGAGGGGTTGAGTGTTCCTCTCTTAGGATGGGTGTTCTCTATCATGACAATCGGTGGTTAGAAAGAGTTCTTATATTTGTTAAAGGAAAGGAGATTTGTCTTAGTAGCATTAAATGTAACCATTCATTTTATGCCCTATTCTACTACAGACTGGAAGTCATTTTCCAAGGATTCAGCCTTTGCCTTGCATGTGTGCGCAATCGATCGGGGTGGTGAACAACCTAGATCATTCTTTTTAGATCTGTTTATATTAATTTTTCCAGTAATACAATACGAGTTGATTTTCCTGAAAAAAAAATGAATGCTAGACTTCATCAAAGGTTCTAGAGATATTTAACACTGCCACCTTTGCCCTATCCAGTGCATGGTATATATCTTTTAATGGAAATCGCTCCAGACAAGGCATGAAGCCACTAGATGTAAGGAGCTAAAAACTACTTCAAGGTAAAAAAAACTAGCCAACGATAAGTGTTAGATAGATTCCTATCCAGAAAGTGGCGATTCTTCCCCCTTATCAGAAACATCGCTCATAGAATGCTAGGACTAAATGACAAAATAACGAAAACGAAATTTACGAGACTGCCGAAAATAAACCCAAGGTCCGCGTTTTACTTTCCTAAAATACGTTCGGAGATGGCCCTTAGCATAATGGGATATCCTAAATGAATACTGTTGGTCAGGAGTGTTTTTAGCATTTTGAAGATGTTAAACTATTGCTAAATTTATTAAGGATTCAAAGATTTTACACTAAATTTATATAAAGAGCCCCCTGGATTCCTGGTGCAATAGTTACGAATAATAATTATAGTGCTTAAATGACCCCCCTCATCCACCCCAAAAAACCTCCACGTCTAGACTAAAGGTCGCCTTTTGGTTAGTATAACCTAAAGTTTCTCGCATGAAATTCTATCCTTCATGATATTATTATGAACACGCACGTCTTAAGAGTCGAGTGCGAAGTATTTTTTATTGCGTGTATGTTTTTTTAGAGACATAATAAAAAGATCAGAAAGAAATCTATAGTATTCGTTTCAGTTTTAGTTATGCAGCAACACGTGTCGAACTAACACAATCAATGCAGAGTGAAAGGGTTATCAATGCAATAGAAGATAAGAAAATGTGTTTGTACTAATGAGCCACCGCTTATCAAAGCCGAAAGACCACGCGAGGATAAGGGTTAATGATTTTGTCAAGGGGAAGCTGAGAGAACACAGCGAGGATTGGTAACGATGGTTGTAAATGGACAGAATTTGATTAATTAAGAGGACAGCTCAACAATAATTTGTTAACATTGGACTTGAAAACGACCATGTCGTAATCAGCTGGGAAGCATCCCTGTGGTATTTTATTTCACATACGGGTAGTTCTAGGAAAGAAACTATGTTCATGGAAATTCCGTTAAGTTTTAGGTACACAACGGGAGAAACGGACATTAAAAATATTTTATTGTTATACATAGAATATTGTTTTTTCTTTCAATCAAACTATCAAGTTTATGAAATATATATATTAGGTCATTTATAAACAGAATGTGTCGTTTAGTGAAATTTAAAATATAGAGGAATAGATATTACGTCGTTACAAATGAAGTGTCGTTTTTTTTCATTACAAAGGCGGGAAGAAAAATATGATGTCGTTACAAATAAAGTGTCGTTTTTTAATTGAAAACGTTGCTGCCATCAAAATAAAAACATTCAGGAATACGTCTTACATCGTTATGCATTATATGTAGTTTTTTTGCAATCAAAAAAAATAGTTGTATGAATAAATATTCCGTCGTTGCCAACAAAATTTCGTTGCCAACGAGATGTCCTTTTTAGCAACCAAAATATAAAGTTGTAAGAATATATTTAAAGCATCATTAATTATTTTTTGGGAAATGAGAGCAAATTATTCTAAAACAAAACAGCAAACACATTTTGATTTATTTCAATAAATGTTCTATTAATTAATTATTTTGAATTATTGATATTATTAGATATGTGTAAATATTAGAAAACTGCGCCGTATTATTTCTGCAATGTTATAATCTAATTTAATTTTTCTTCGAGTAATATTGATTTTATTAATACAGAATTTAAGGGATTTTTTCGTAATATATGAGACCTATAAAGGATTCTTTTCATTGTTAACATCTACAATGCTTTATTTTCATGGAAAATACATTCATGCGTTTTAGTACTCTGTAATATAACTTTATTAAGGGTGTTTTTGTTAAAAAAAATAAAGAAATATCATTTTTTTTTTCGGAAATGAGAGCAACTATTATAAAATTATTCAGCTAAAACTAATGAAATGAAATGTTCATATAAAGAATACAACTTCCTAAGAAAAGGTATTTGTCTTCTTGTGATATATTTCCATGCAGTATAACTGATACTAGTCTTTTCATTCGATGTAGACCAGGTTGTCTTAACAATCAACTCAAACATTAAAAATAATCCGGAAAGAATGAACCTATTTAAAGAATGAATGTTAAATCAGACAAACATGTTTATGTTTTAAAAATTAAATGATTCATGATAACACCATTTTTTTAAAATTAAGTATCAATTTAATGTTTGCTGTCTAGCCTACGCAAATTGCACGAAATAATCCATTTGCGCTAATATTTCTGATAAAAAATGAGTTAATTATACTCAGTGATTATTGATTAATGAATATTGAAAATTTCATAAGTGAAGAGAGATGTCAAAATGCCAATAGTCTGACTGTTCGACAGGTCTTGTATGTAACTATGCAACATGACGTCATTTTCAAGTTAACAGGCCTTAGTTTGTTATATTACGACGGCCGTGGATGAGGTCTTCCAACCGATTTTTTGCAGCGTAATTGGTTCCATAAGAGCGTGTCTCTTTTCAGGCTAAAGAAAGACAAACATCAACGGCCAAGCTTTGTGCAATACACCAAACACCTCCATTGGCGACTACACTTTCGAGGTTGTTAAGGAGTTCACCTACCTCGGGCCCACCATCTCTAGCAACCTCTCATTGGACGCTTAACTAGACAAACTTATCGGCAATGCGGCAACAAACATGACTTATTTGACAGAGAGAGAGAGAGTTAAGAACAACAAGATGCTGAACACCGGGCATGTGTGCTAAACACGCAGCTTTACAGCAGTGAATTATGAACCTTCTAACCCCACCAATAGAACAGGCTCAACACCCTCTGTCTGTGCAACTTCAGAAGAATCCTGGGCATCACATGTCAGAATCGCATCTCAAATAATCAAAAACAGCTTCAAGGTTCAAAACAAAGCGAGGAAATAAAAATTTGAACATAATAAATTACTTGGACTGTTTATGGAAATGACCAAATTAATTGCGCACAAGAAGATACATACATGTTTGCGAAAAGGACACTTGCAAGAGTAATGCAATTGCTACTGTGAGCCATTCAAAACAACGCAACCAAAATAAATAGCATTAAGCTTGTGAACGAAAACCACAACATAATGGAAATTCACTAAGTCAGTCCAAAATCAATATACAAATAGACATATTTAGATTAGGAGGATATTTATATGACATTTTACCTCGCATATTTTGACTAAACATTTTGTAGAATGCGGCCAACATCATTAGATTCCTCATGCATTTTTCTATCATATAAGATAAAGACAAATATAAATTGCTTTTTAAAATATTAATTTAATTAACAATAAGTAATTAGTTAGAGGTGGTAGTCATTGCTTTATAAGCAATTACATCGAGAAATGTCGGTTTACCCTAAGTTCTCTGTCATTCATTCGTTTCATATACACCAGATGATTCTATTGCTGGTATTGGTTTTACCCGATATCTTTCTAGTTAGAATTCTTTCTAGAAATACATCGGGTACTTACAGGAGGGACCACGTGAAGGTTGGCCAAATCCTAAATTAAAGTTTTTCTGTGGAACGAACTGGATTCGAACTTGGCACACCCAGACTGTCAGTCGATGTCATTAAGCACTTAGCCACCGTCACCTCTCATGAAAATAAGTAGCAATGTGAGACGAGGGACGGATTTATGGATATGGATATAGACATTATTATCATCATCATTATTATTATTATTATTATTATTAGTAGTAGTAGTAGTAGTAGTAGTAGTAGTAGTAGTAGTATCATTATTATTAACTCACTAGAAGTTCTCATACAGGCCATTATCATTATGGCGTTCCTTTGAGTCTGAGTGACAACAAAACTCCCCAGATTTCTAGCACTTTCCGCAGATAATCTTTATGTTATCGCGACAGCCGTTTAACATTGATTTCTTTCTGGCAACAACCGTTCAATTATTATTATTATTATTATTATTATTATTATTATTATTATTATTATTATTATTATTATTATTATTATTATTATTATTTACTCACTAGGAGTTATCACACTGGTCATCGTCAGTGATCGCTCACTGCCGACAACGTGTGGTATTCCCTGGAGTCTGAGTGACAACAAGTCTCCTCAGACTTCCAGTATGCTCCACCTCTTTTCGTTCATCACCGCTGATGACCTTGCGGTATCGCAACAGCCACCTACCAACGATTTCCCGCTGTTAAGGGCCATTGGTCCCCTCCGGGGCCCGATTGGAAACAAGCCTCCCCAAGGTCCCAGAGCTGTCCGCGCTCTTCCAGTGGAGGTCTGGTTTGCGCTTTCCCTCCTCGACCCTTTGTCAATAATTTTCGTGGCGTTAGCCTATGCTTGCGTCTCTTTCGTGCGGTTGTATTTTCCCCGGTTATGTTGTCTTGTGCTTCCATGTGTTTGTTCTCCATTCGTTGCTTATGTGGGTTAGTTTCCGCATTCGAGGACATTTCTCAGGATTGTAGCTGTTTTGAACATTACTGTCCTTTGTATGGTTTCAGTTATCCCTTTGATTCCTATTTCTCCTAGTCTTTTCTCCATGTTTTTGGGGACTGTTCTTAGTGCTCCTATGATTATTGGTGTTATACTGACTTTCTTCATGTTCCATATTCCTTTCAATTCTCTGGCAAGTTCAGTATATTTGCTTCTTTTTTCCGTCTCCTTGATCTTCACTCTGTGGTCTGCTGGAACGGCAAAGTCCACGATTTTGCAGGATTTTTCTTTCTTGTTGATTATTATCATATCCGGTCTCCTTGCGGTTATAGGTTTGTCTGTTTGTACATTCATATCCCATATGATTTTGTGTTTTTCGTTTTCTAGTACAGTTTCTGGTTTGTGTTTGT
>OY744518.1:162956712-162961712 GCA_963556195.1 Sepiola atlantica | reverse complement strand
ACTATTTCTAATTTAATGGAGTCATACATGCCATTCACTTCTCGGGTCAGGATTTAAACTCTTGTTTAAATACTTGTCTTGGTAACTGTAACGCGAATGATTAAAATACCCCTATTTATCCGGACATTAATAAATTCTAAAGCGCAACCCTTAAATATCGCTTCAAATCGTTATATCTATATCATATAATTTCACTCAGACAATGAGACATATGCATTCGTATATAGAGACACAGCTAACTCTTAGGTCAAACCACGTTAATCAAGCCTAGGTAAGCTTTTGGATTTGACAAATAATTCTACACTTAATTTGAAGAGCATATTACTTCCAAATAATATATAATACTATTTTTTCCGTATTCTTCATTTTCTGAACACGTGATACCTTCATCCTGTTAGATTTACGGCGATATTTCACAATATTTGTTTACATTAGAAGTCTGGCTGAAGGGCCACTATACCACAATATCTAACTGTAGAAGGATCGGGGTTTATCAGGAGGCTAAACTAGATATATGTGTGGCTTTCTTTACATCCTTTTTTAACGTCTTTAAAGTCGAAATATGCCGCTTCCTCAAACGTCGATGGGATGTCAATAGGGAGACACAGCGGCGGAGGAAAAGGTTAAACGGACGAAGCCTCTTATAGAGAGATAAGGACAACTTTATTTCTTTATAAGTATTGCATGGAAAGTTAATAAAATTGAAATGAAAGCCAAATTAGCAATACAAGATTAATTTATTATTATTATTATTATTTTTTTTCTTACATTAATCCTATCGATTACGGAATAAAATTCCTTCTTCAGGGGTGTACTTAAAACTTGAACGAAAAACACACACATTACTCGACAGCGTGCCAACGCATCTCTCGTTCGACACCGGATTTGAATCCTACCGCCATTTCATAACATCAAGGCGATGACGTCGTACCATCAAAGACGTTTATCAAATTAACAAAGAAATAAGTTTCTTTATTCTTGTTTTTTGAGGAAAAAAAAAAAAAATGACTCAATACTGGTCACCCCTGAAGAAGGAATTTTATTCCGTAATCGATAGGATTAATGTAAGAAGAAAAAAAAAAAAATAAATAAATTAATCTTGTATTGCTAATTTGGCTTTCATTTCAATTTTATTAACTTTCCATGCAATACTTAAAACTTGAACGAAAAACACACACATATCTATATATATATATATATATATATATATATCCATTACTATTTCATGCATATACACTTACAGTGTAATATAATATAATAGATTTCGTATATATATATGTATTATTTGCTACAACAGTGTTCAACAAAGAGTAGAACTTAGTAATAGTATGACGATATACTTATGGCAGGTAATCTACACAGATAGGTTTATATTTTATTCCTGGTGAGGGGGTCATTTTGTTAATCGTGATTTCCTCCTGGAATTAAACATATACGTTTTTATGTAGCTTACTTGCCATAGATATACTTTCGTACTAGTATCTATCAATAAATACCTCATATGTATATGAATAAATGCGAAAGTTTTTTAAAATTTATTTATCAGTCCTATACAACCATCAAAACGGTTTACATTTTATTTAAATCAATAATACAACACAATAATTTGAAATACGGTATATATAGTACTGACATAAGACTTATAAATATTTATATATCGGCTAATCTGCATTACTTTTTTTAAACGGTCTATAATAAATTATTTTTCTGTTATTCATTTGTAATTTTGTTGTGTGATTTTTCATCTGTATCTGTAATAGTTTCATTGATATTAACAGTAATTAATTAAAGTAATTGAATAAGAAAAGATTAAATTACAAAAAACATTTTTTAAATATGTTCATTAATTATCATTATCAACGGAGATAATTTAAATAAAACTAATATGTCATAGTTAGCTAATAAGATATACTGATAAGGCATTAAGAGTTTACATTAAGGGTGGTGACTTCTCTTTCTGTCTGTCTCTGTCTCTCTCTTTCTCTGTATATGTCTGGCTGTCTCTCTTTCTCTCTTTCTCTCTCTGTCTCTCTCTCTCTCTCTCTCTCTCTCTCTCTCTCTCTCTCTCTCTGTGGAGTTTTTTTTTTTTAAACAATAATAAAGAAAATTTGACGTCATTCTCACTCCATGTCCTTCCCAATCTCTCTCTTCCCTCACCTCTTTTTTCTCGCGACGCCAAACTTTCTGTTTTATTGTTTTTGAGGCACATGTTTTATTTACGAGAAAAAGAACAAAAAATTATAAATATACATAATCTGAAATAAAAACGCCTTTTACTTAAAATGCAAACCAATAAAATTGAATTTTCTGTTTTATTTGTAAATCTTTTATTTCAAGTTTTCTTTCCCTTCTTAATAAATCCTGTTATAAACATTTCTCCCCACCATAAAAAAATAAATTAAAAAAACAGCCACGCTGGCCTGCCTTGATTAACCACTTCTCTTATTTTATTTTTGTTCAATTTACGTGACTGAAATAAAGAGGAGCGTTTTTTTCTTCATACTATTCTATCAACAACAGTCTGAAGATAATCCTTTCATTTGGAGTTTATTCCTATTTCAGTCACGTAAATTATTTAGAATGAAATAGGTTTCAACATTACTCATAATCAACTTATTTATCAGCAGAAAACATTGAAAACAAAAAGTTATGTCATGTTTCATCGTACATGTAAAATGTCGAAATGAAAATTAAGTCGCAAAAATATAGTCGCTATCTAAACAAAATCGAGAAAGAGGCCAGCTAAGGAAGAACGATAACTCAATGCTATCAACATGTCTTTTTAACTAGAAAATTATAAAACGAAGTAATCGTTCTTCCTTAGCTAGCATATTTCTCTTTGTTTATAAAGATGGCGACTATATTTTTCGACCAATTTTTATTTCGGCAATTCATGTGGAAAATGAAACTTACCATAACTTATGTCTTTAATGTTATCTAATCAATAAATGCGTAACTTTTTTTCCACATCCTAACAATATTAACATTAAACCGGTTTATGCTTAATTCTATGGTAAAATATCACATTTTGCAATGCCGTATATCTAGCAATTTGCAAATACTCACAAACAGATTTTTTAAACAGTTTTTATTACATTAATATTTTGTAATATACATTTGTAATTTGCATTGTCATGTTTATATATATATATATATATATATATATATATATATATATATATATATATATATATATATATATATATATATACGCAATAGTTTCGTCGATAGTAAAACGTCAGATGTCGCTGATTTGCTGAGTACAGATACTACACATTGATCTTAACCAAAGGGCCAAGGATTTATTTAGCTCAAATTTTACTAAAAAAATTCTTTATATAAAACATAAAGATGTGCCGCAAAACCCAAATTTGGTGAGGCGGGATGGGAGTGGACTGTCGTCCCCTTGGTCTATTCTCTGAACTAGTTTCACTCACCAAAATTCCACATTCACTTTATGGGTAAAACCTACTTAACATTATCCCAAATGCTTTGACGTTTTTATTCACAAAACATGTATGTACAAATTGATCGATTTAGGGGTGGGGTGTACTAAAAAACAACAGAGATTCATGCAAAATAAAATGTGGTGGTTAATAGGACCCTCCCAAATCTATCTAAGTATGAGCTGCTTACTGTTTTCCAGGTTGATTAATGACTCATCTGTACAACTAGCTAAGAGTCTTTGCTAACTGGGATGAGGTCTGATCAGATGTTAGGTCGGCGTGTATCATGTCTAGGCAGGAAACACGTACTCAAACTTGGTTCGTCCGAACACACATAAGCTAGCGGTGGGTATCCACCTCCTTTTAAATAGTGCAGAGTGCAATCTCTATCTATCACATCTGATTTTTACTTTAAGCTGATGTTTAAAGTGCTAAATCAGATCGTAATCAGAAGGCGATTAACTCCACTCCCTATCTCTAAGAGTGAGATTCATACGGCTAGTATCGTGAGAAACACCAATTGTTTCTCCCTAGGCCACAAATGCATCACATTGTACACTACAGATGCTACATCTAGGGTACCAACTACTGGGGAAAGATGCGAGCTGTTACCTCGTTGACATACTTCCAAAACTCATGCAGCTTGCTGCAGTTGAAGAAGGCGTGCTTGAGCGTTTCTTCACAATCCGCGCAGCACAGGTAAAAATGTCAGAGAAAACTCAGAATTATTGAGATGACTCAATCCTGGCGCCCAACTCCACTGAGAGCGAATCTCTTCCTCCGACTATCCCAGCCGCTCTTAAAACGGATCCGGAGCCCCCCCCCTCTAGTTCCCGATATAGCGTATTTTTAGACTTTGCAAGGTCACTGAACCCCGACAGTAATCTGAGTGCAGCTCAGCATTCGTTGAAGAACTGCTATTGATCCCTTCAACTAAGTGGTCGGAGATGAGGTTGGGAAAGCCCCTCTCAACCTCAGGGCCCCACTCAGAATCCTCTATCAAGGTTCAGCTCAGGAATGGCAGTCTCTCGGCATATCGATTACTTGCCAAGTTAAACATCCCCAAACTCCCTTCGTTCGGAAGTTGAGTACAGACCTGTCTGGTGACTAGGGCTTCTTGCCCTGCCACAAAAGTAAGAAGAGCTGACGTATAAGCACCGCCAAGCGGTCCGCATTCAGGGGTAGTACAATCAATCGGTAAAGGATAGGAGGAAAGACGTAAGCGGTGCACACATCATGTCTATCTTTAAGGGAAACCCCCTTTCGAAGCCAAATCTTTACTGACGTTTCGACCTTCGACTGTAGTTCCGACCAGTTCTTTTCAAACTAGAGGTCCGGTCCGAACAAAACGCCAAAGATCCGAACGGAACCATCAGACAAGTTTAAAAAATGTGGCAGTGCAGGCGCAACGCTCCGTGCAGCCGACCTTAGGGCATTGGATTTGCTGATGTTGACCGTGACTTCTTTGTACCGTTTAAGTCTCCTAGTAACCGCGATAATGTCTCGAAATCTCGACACGCACACTGTGACAGCATCAGAATATGCGGAGACCCA
>OY744518.1:162924212-162951712 GCA_963556195.1 Sepiola atlantica | reverse complement strand
AAATATTAATTGATAAATTTCTTTTTCTTTCATGAGATAAAGAAAGACTATTTAAAACATGAATATCGTTTCTTTAAATTATAATATATTTCAGTCGCCTTATCGACATAACGGATAAGTGTCCCTTTGAAATTTTCGTGAAAACTAAACACTTATTGAAACTATCTGTTTATATATCGATTTTTATAACACACAAACAAACATTGACTAAGATAGATCCTGAAGATGAAAATCCTTGCACCAGGTTAGGGGGTAGCAGGAAAAGCTAAAATGGTAAGTAAAGTATGCACAGTTAGGGGTCATAGGTTAGATCCCATATGAAAGATAGAAAGTAGACCAACATGATATAAAAGGGCGGCTAGTAAAGTATGTATTGTTATTCGAGATGAAAAAGGGGAAGTTAAAAGATGTGTGCATGTAGCTGAGTAGGTTGAAATGAAACATAAATAAAAGACAATTTGACCATTGCCCATGACCATTACTAGCTCTTGGCGAGGGCAAGCTGAATTTGAAGGTACCCGGGTCTTTGCTTAATATTTTTGTTTGACTATACAATCAAAGTCGCTTCCACAAGACTCCATCGCTGTATGTTATGTGCTTATTTGATTATCGCGGCTCAAATTATGATTAAATTCAAGCATATGCAAAACAGTTGCGTTTTTACACCGGCCAGCTAAACTTCTGTAGTATGCAATGAATCGAGTGAACATAATTTGATAACTTATAAAGACGGTTTATTGATAGTGTTTATTGACATTAGATTTGAAAATAACTATGCTGTAGCTCTCAGAGAAGCAATTTTGTAAGAAAGTGTTACACAGATGGGAAGTTCTGGAAAAAAAATTTTGTTCATGAAATTTCTGTTTTTTTTTTTTTAACATAGTTCACCCCAAACAAGACAGGACGCCACTGTAGACGTAAGGGATTCTACCCCTTTTTTTTAAACCTATTTGCATAAAACTAAATTAAACTAAATTAAACTAAACTAAACTAAATATAGTTCACATATGTACCTGATACACAGCTGTATTCTGAAATTAATAATTAACGGTGAATTAGTTTAGGAGTTACATGCAAATATAGAAACTTATAAACATAGCTAACTTTATATATATAGATATATCTCTATTTATATCAAGTTAGTTATGTGTATATGTTACTATATTTATATGTACAAAATCCAATCCTAAATTATAAACCTATCATCATGAATTTCGGAAAACAGTAGATAGGCGTTTAATTTACTAACAAAGGGAAGGAAACTATTCATGAAAATTCAGATACCTTTGATTTTTACGAAATTTTAACAATAAGTATTAGAAATCAATTAATAAATAGTCCCCGAATTTCGGTTTCGTTAGAGTATTTGAAAGGGTTTTAGGGGACGTAATATGGACATGAATTCCTAATTAGAATTTTCAATATTTCAGTTTTACATTAAATTCGATCCACACTCAATAGACACGAATTAAGCAAGATTACCTGAATTTAAATTTTCCTCTTAAGTACCTTAAGCTTAAGTCTTTAATTTTAGACTTTAAAAAAATAAAAATCATCTAATGGACTTTCATCAAAATTAGAATGAGAATTCTAGACTAAGAACTTTATCATTATATCTTGATTTTAATGTCCGTAAAAAAACAAGAAAAAAGTGGTGCCAGACTGTTCTGTTCGTGTAATTATTTTAGCTCATTCCAAAACGGATATTTTTAGAGTGTATATATATATATATATATACACGTTAGGGTTCTCTGATCTCAGCTCTTTGAGAGGGGGTTATTTTGTTGTTAATCGCCTAGGGACCCCTACCGGGGTGTGCCGACGGGGCTGCTCAGACATTTTCTGTAGGTTACTCAGCTTAACAACACGCAAAAACAAATAAAAAATATATATTATCAAAACTAACAGTTAATTTATCACCATACAATACCTATCATTTATCTAATAGTACACACATATTTTTGAACACTACATTTATATACAAAAAATAATTTTAAAATTTATTCATTTCTATTCTCTGCGGGACTGGTTTGCCCCGGCCCTACTCTCTGGCATCCATTTTTGTGAATTATCTACAGAGACGTATTTATCCTTTGGTGTTTATTTTTAACAAATGGACGATTCTGCGGAAATATTAAATAAATGATTTTTAATAATCATCCGGACAACACACAAACAGCCAACACCACACTTTTTGTTATGTAAGACTTTAAGAAAAAAAATAGTAAGTCCCACTTCGATTTATTATTGTTGTTCTTTCCAGCTTACAACCTACCCGGCACACTGCATTGCCTTCTTAAAGATACTACTACTATTATCAGCAATGCTACAAGCAAAGTACCATTCTCTATTATATATATATATACATACATATATATACATATATGTATATATATATATATATATATATATATATATATATATATGTATGTATATATATAAATACACACACACGCACCCATATATATATATATATATATATATATATGTATATATATATATATATATATATATATATATATATATATATATATATATATATATATACTATATATATATTTGTGTGTGTGAAAGGAAGAGTCTATTTCTATTTCAAATTGATGATTACATAAGCTTTTATTTTAGTTCATAATGATTCTCTGACTTATTATTTATTTAATATCAGTTATGGAAGTTTCTCTGAGTGTACGGTGTGCAATGAAGAGTTTAGTTTATTTGTTTTACCCGAGATCCTTTTTGCTTTTCCACACAGAAATATCCCTGGTGAAGGGCGTTGCCTGTGCATCTCGTGGGTGCTTCCAGTGAGATTTCCAAGAGTACAGTCTGTTTTTTCATATTTAGCTAATCTGATTCTTGAGTGAAGAATCTCTATCCATTCGATACGTAACATTTAAAGTTTGACGTTCTTTGGTTTCGTTGTTTTGTTGTACGGCATATCAACCCATTTTATTACCCAATCCAGTCATTTTCATGACAGTCTTAATCTTGCAAGTACTTAATATATTCAAATATGTATTCATCGTGTTGGCTTTAACAAGCTACCAGCTGAAACTGTGAAAATTCCACAATTGTATACGTCATCATTTGTAAATTGCCGCTGCTCTCAAAAGAAGTATATGACATATTTACATTCTATGGACATCCGGCGCGAACGCAGATACCACAATATTATTGTACCATCTTTAAACAGACTAGATACTACACTTTGATCCTAGCCCGAAGGCAAATAAAGTGTATTTTAAGTCGAGTACAACGTTCAACAAAACAGCGACATCACATGAATTTAAAAAATACTTTTTTCTTGCATTGCATCTTCGGCAATCTGGTGATTCAATCTTTAAAAAAATGGGTGAAAAGTAGATGGGGTGATAACGTACGCACGAACATAAACTTTGCCTTAGTGTATTATTATATACATTCATGGAATATTTGCATGACATTGAGTATTTTCATAAAAAGCTTGTTTCCTTTATATTTTGCCTCTACGTAAACTCCTATAGATAGCTGTCAACAATTTCGCGACGCGTTCCAGAGTAGCGTTTATTCTGCATTTTGTACAGTCTAATCTAACCCTAATTCTAACCTGTCGATGTATATGTATATCTCCGGATGAGGTTTTATCTCATAACAAGTATAGGAAAGTGTGGAGGTCACCCCTTGATTCCCATTAGTACCAGGTCCACTATTACGCCAATACCTGCCGGGGTCTCGTCTATGGGTTTAATATAATATGTTTATTTTACTTTTGGGCTCACAGGGCCCAGAGCCACTCGAGGATAAGAGTTAATTAGACGGTAATGATTGCCAGGCGAAAGATGAGGCACATTATGGGAGTACTAACATTGATCAATGGTGATCAAACGCATAATATAAACTGTTTCTTTATTTACATAGTGTGTCTATATACATCACAAACACGTATATAAATTAAATTACAAAGTAAAAGGTCTCTTTACTTCTATAAAAAATAAATAATGATAACGCTTCTCTATAATAATAATAATAATAATAATAATAATAATAATAATAATAATAATAAATTTAAAAAAATAAATTAAAAAATGGAAAAATTAAAAAATGGTGCCGGAGTAGGCTGACACCAGACAAAACATTTGTAGAAGGTCGAGGAGGATGAGAAGACCTAGGAGGAACAGCACAAACCAGACCTCCACTGGAAAAGTACGGAGAATTCTGGGTCCTTGGGGAGGCTTATTGCCACCCAAGTCCCAGAGAAGACCAATGGTCCTTGCCAACAAGAAATCAATGTTAAGAAGCTGTTGCGATACCGCAATGTTATTTGCGGTTGTTGTCGAAAAGAGTTGAAGAATAATGAAAATCTGGGGAGGATTGTTGTCACTCAGACTCTATGTTATTGTCGGTGAGCAGTCACTGACGATGATCTGTGTGAGAACTCCTACTGAGTACGAATAATAATAATGTCTAAGCAAAAGACAATTTAAAAAGGACCATTGAAAAGAGAAACGTAATCGCTACTGACAGCTGCACAGAACAATGCAATTAAAGCTAACTACATTAAAGCTAAAATAGATAAAACCTGGGAAAACAGTAAATGTAGACTTAGTGGGCAAAGAAATGAAACGGTAAATAACATAATAAGTGGATGAAACAAACTAGTCCAAGAAGAATACAAGAACAGACTCGACTGCGTGTGGAAAGCAGTACACTAAGAACTATGTAAACGACTGCATTTTGAACATGCAGATAAATGGCACGGACACAAACGAGAGACAGTACTGGAAAACGAAACCGTAACATTTTCAAAACAGATAAACTCATTCAAGCAAGGGGACCGGACGTCATAATAATTATCAAGATGGAAAAACGAAGCAAATACATGGAGCTTGCTAGAACACTGAAAGGAATATGAAACATGACGAAAGTAAATATAATACCAATAATAGTAGCGGCACTAGGAACGTCCGGAAAAAACTGGAAAAAAGACTAGAGAAGACTGAGACTATACAACGGCAGCAATGATGAAAACAGCTAAAATTTAAGTAAAATATTCGAATGCGGCAACTAACCCATATCTACTATGAAACTCCAACACAAGTAAAACAAAAACATGGAAGAAACACCACATGAAACGAAGTGACATAATTACGAAAATCGATCCATGAACAAGAGTATAAATATATAATGAAATGTTTGAACTTAGAAACATTGTTGATATTTTAATTACAATTTAGAAATTTATGAAAGCCAAATAACAATGTTTTTTTTTCTTCAAAATAAATTATTTATTTACTTTAAAAGCACATGAGCTTTCGAGATAAAATATGTCCTTCTCGAATATAGACATTTTCTTTTTTGTTAATCATCTTTCCGGTTGCAGATCGTCTCCTCCCGTATGTATGCATATATTGTTTTTATTTACCAATAACTCACTACTTACGAAAGCTGAAAGCCACTCGAGGATAAAGGTTAATAAGACTGATAAATAGTTAGCTGAATGGAGATCAATATTATGGGAAGATTAAAATGGCGAACGGGACGAACAAAATTTGATTGCGTATGAGAATGCTTTATGACAAGTATTTGTTGAAATTGGATTTGAAGATAACATTGCTGATGCCCAGAGATAAGCAACACCATGGGAACGTGTTGATAGGAAGTGACTGACCTTCACCCGTTGTCTGAAATAGAAGACTTACATCAAATCCGTTTCCAATATCGCTGAAAAAATGGTTGGATCATTCTACCGCTTCAGAAGGTATCTCACTTCTGACGCGATCCTCTGCGTATAAAAGAGCCAAACACGTACTAAGATTGAGTACTGTTAGCACATCTTGCAAGGTGCTGCTCAGAAAACTCTTTCCTGCCTTGATAGAGTACAAAACCGACTTCGAAATCTAGTGGATGATGCCCTCTTCTCCTCTCCACTACCTCTTTCTCACAAAAGAGACGTTGATAGTCTTTCTCTAATCTATCGTTAATTTCATGGCAGGTGCTCGACTGAGCTTCGATCTAAATTATCTAAAACATTCACAACTAAATCTCGTCTAGCTATAACCACTCTCAATAATTTCCCTTTATCCCTCTCTTTGCCTAAAACTAAACGAAACTTCCATGAGAAAAGTTTCATTCTTTGAACTAACCCGTCTGTTGAACTCGATATCGCGGGGCTGCTTCCCAGCTTAATGTCGTTTTTTAGTCCAAATAAATAAATTCTTGTTAAGCCGTGCTCCTAAATAATCAATTACCAATCATCACGGTGTTGTCTCACCGTCCACCTGACACTCATTAACTTTTATACTCGAGTGGCCTTTCACCTTTGATAAGTGGTGACTCTTTAGTAAAAAAAAAAAGAAGTTTTTGCAAAGAAACTCTTTTCATGAAAATTCCTTTTGATGTTAGTCACACAGACGAAGACAAGAAAATTATTTGCATTTGTGGTAATAAGATGAGTTATGGCTGCATTTAAAAAATAGAACCAGAGATTAAAGTTAAGCACCTTTTTAATGGAAGTAGCTCCAGACAAGATATGAAGCCACTTGGTGTAAAGAGTAGGTTAAAATTAGTATCGTCCTTTCTGTGACGTACGGAGAAGAATGCAAACAGTCATGAAAAGTCTTGCTTGTTTTGATTTCTACGGTTAAATTAGTTTTATAAAGAAAAACATATACCTCTACCAGTGATTAAAACCGGGACTTCGTATATTTAGCCTGACCCAACGGAGCTATATTATTGATTTTACTACAGAGGGAGAAACAATGTTATTTATACCTGTTTAATGACAGAGGGCTGTTGTTATGCTATGTACATTATTATTGAAAAATATCTATTTTAAATATGGTAACAGGCGGGTCAAATATCTTTTGTAGAAGAATTAAATCGTAATACGTATTTTATTTATTAGAACGGAGATCAATGATCACCAAAAAATTATTTTGTAGGAAGAAAGATATTAATCAGAGACTCGCTTTACTTTACTATACGGATTTTGATTAGAGGGGTGCCATATGAGTGTCAGTAGTGAGTGGAGTTGAGATATCTGAAAGTGTAATTTGTCGAACAAGATCAGCTGAACAAAGAGATAGACAGAGATAGATAGATAGATAGATAGATAGATAGATAGATAGATAGATAGATAGATAGTGTTGTGGGTGAACCTACCTAACTAAATGGTAGCAACCGGCTACCATAAATACCGGCTTTTGCCGGGAGAACATTGGGAGGCACATTTAGGCACTAGCACTACCAACACTGACTTGTGTATAATTTCTCTGTTCAATACAATTCATTATTATTATCTCTAAACCTGTTGTTCTTTTATTTCAGTGTTGGTACCCCTAAACGGGTCCACAACAGATAGATAGAGAGAGAGAGAGAAGGGGGAGAGAGAGGGAAAATGAGATAGAGATAGCGAGAGAGTACGTTTTTATAGTAAGTAACTTAGGCAACATAAATATTGGCGAGCTCGAAAAGATGTTCCCAAAGAAGGCTGGAAGTTAGATCGACCGAAAAGTTGTGACAAATGATATTCAAGATGAGACTAGTAATCAGAATAATCTAACTAATACAAAGAGGTACTAGTATCAAAATGTCGACATCAAAATAAGTACGTAAAACATTTTCGAAAACTATTAATCAGATAAAAGAATGTGTATACATGACTATCAAGTGAACTCGCATCAATGGTGAACATTTATTTTATAAAAACACTGCTGAAGTATTTGTTTTAATGTTCTATCGGAGCATTGCATAAAACATGAAACATACGTAACAAGGAAACAAAATAAACAACATACATAGGGACATTTATTTTTGTTATCATTTAATGCAAATTTTGTATTTGATGTTTTGCTTTTATATATCCAAGAACGTTTGTTGATATGTTGGTTCTTATGAATGACTTTGCATGCAGCAGTTTTATATATATATATAAATAACTCTATGCATTTTAGCCTGAAGATTACCCCCCCCCCCCGGGATGAAACGCGGAAGCCTCTGTGTAGCTTAATTGCCATAAATATATTTTCATAGCTTACTACCTAGCTCTACTTACGTATCGAGCACTGTTGAAGTAAATACTGAAAATTGATACATAAAAAATTATATCTCCTTATAAAATTTTATGTGGATACATGAAATACTAATATATATATATATATATATATATATATATATATATATATTGTATAGGATGTTTCAGTATAAGTGTAACCCATCTACACGCTCATAGCTGATGAACCAGACAAGAAACACAAGAAAACTTTAGATTTCCAAAAAGCTGATACGATAATTAAAATGAGGCTGTATTCAGTATTTCTTGTTATAAAATAATAGTTTTAGGAGGCATGTTCTAAAATGCGCCTTGACACTTATGGCATACCTTATTGACTGTCACTGTATCCACACCATCATTCAAAACCAAAACCGACCGATTATGCCATGTTTCGAGATGGTGTACTACACAGAATGCCTGACCTAGTCCTGGTACGCCAGTTTACGCTGGGCGGGTTGCGCTTACTTTTTCCGAAGGAGGAAGATTCTAGGTAATATTAAATTCGCAAGCGTACTCCAGTTGCATGTATACCATTGTCAAGGGAGATAACAACGTTAGTTTTTGCCGTTTTCTTTTTGCAAGGAAGAACGTTTACGATCCTCAGAACACAGAGTCCTTACTGTATCATAGGCCGATAGAAAGAAGTGAGGTTCGTCACATAATCACACCAATTTGGAGGTTCATAACTCTGTCAATGTAAATGATAATGCCATTTATTTGGATATTTTTTAAACGGTATTCAGTTTTCTATGAATATTGATGAGTACAGAATAATATCACTAATATTTTTTTTTCTTTTAAAAATTTTTCCCAACCAACTTAGAAACTGTCTTGCTTGTTGTCGGGTCTTGAAACAACCCGGAAAACAGTGAGCAGCTCATACCTAGATAGATTTGGGAGGCCCCTACTAATCACGACACTTAGGATTTTATTTTTCAGCAATCTCTGTTGTTTTTTAGCACCCCTCAACCGATAAATTTGCACATATGATTTTTCTTAATAAAAAACTTCAAACCGTTAGGGATAGTGTTAAGTAAGTTTTACCCATAGATTGAATGTGGTATTTTGGTGACTGAAACTAGTTTAAAGAATAAAGCAAGAGGACAACAGCCGACGTACACCCAACCCCACCCAATTTCGGCCTTGTGCCACATCTTGTTTTATAATGAAAATTTACTTCACTCTGAACTTTTTCGTAAAATTTTAAAGATAAAGAAAATATCACTAATATTGCTGGAGTAATTACATGGGTCATGTTTTTACTGAAAACCCTGTATTTTGAAGTGGCAAATACCTTTTTGTAAAAAGCGATTATCGTTTATCGTTCGAACGTGCAGATATGTTTGCTTCTGTTCTTTTGTGTATCTATCGACTGGCAAGGCCATTGCGACATGAATGTGCAGTGAGTCATCCTGCAGATGTGCACTATTATCCCCGTTCCAACCTGACACTCAAATTTGTTCTTTCATTCAAAAATGGAGAAAAAACGTTCAGAAATAAACTTATTAAAAATCACAAAACCAAAAGAAAACATTGAAACAAAAAAAACTCGTCCAGTTAAGTAGCGTTAAGAAAATATGCAAATAACAAGCTGGGGTACCTGCCTATGCCGGGTTTCGCAAATTTCCCAAATCTGCGCGTCAACTCCTCTGGGGAATATGTTGCTTTTACCTTATGCATATGTTAATAAAATTCTCTGAACACTTCTCGTGTTTATATACGCGTATTTCTCAAAGTATGATATTTGTTTTATTTACTGCTGATCGAATATTTATGGAAATCAAAAATGCAATAACGTAAAATAAAACGGAAATTTAAAAATCCCTATCAAAAATATTTAATTACGAAATCGATGCGATTCATTTCGTTTGACAAAGTCAGCTATTTTAATTATTTCTTAATAGTTGCCAAAAATAATAACTTCTTTTATGACTCATGGAAATTTGATAACAATTTAAATGCATTTAAGCTTCCAAATAGAAAGTCATTTAAACAAACTTTTATGAAATTCATGTATGAAAATATTGACATTTTTTTAGTTGTTTTCATAAATTTCATAAATTTCTAATTATTAAATTGTTTTATTTCTGAACTGTCTCTGTCTTAAATAATCCATGTATTAACGTTGCGATGACTACTTAGTTAAACAATTTTTTTCAGGGTTTTGCTTCCTTTGCCTGTTTCACAAATATTTATTTGTCTGTCTTTTTTTCTTGCTTATATTCTGCGACGTTTTAGAAGGGTAAACGCGTTTGAGGTTGAAAGAGAAAAAAAGTGGGGTAGGAATCCACTATCGAATGTAGTTAAAAATGAAGGTGTAGTCCCAACCAAACTCACTAGCCTGACGTAGTTAAAGAGCCACAAGTTAAGACATATTTATATCTGCCACCGACCGCGAATGGAGACCAACATTTCAACTTAAGCTTATAGGTGAAATTTAAAAAAGAAGCTAAGTTCTTAATTTTCTGTTATTCCTGAACTGCTTCTGTCTTAACTTTTACTAATTCCAATAATGTTACAAAATTTAGTTGTATTTACCTTGTGCTTTTAAAAACTTAAAAAAAAATTATTTTGAATTTTGAGTTTCAATTCACTCTATCTTCCCCGTAGCCTTTAATTTTATAAATAGTAAACTAGTCTCTCTCTACTGGCTGTAAAATTCGATGTTCTTGTAGCTAAATGTTTTAAAAAAATAGATAAATGGATAGCCAAACATGATAGAAAAAAGTTCCAACCACCCTTGATATACACTCCCACCTCCCTTCACCTTCCTCTTAGATGTACATGGTATCATTTTCTTGAAAGAGACATTTGCAAAGTAGCCGGCCTTCAAATAATGGCAGACACATGGCTGTTGAAATGAAAATTATTCACTAAAGTTTTCAGCTGAGTTTCTGTTCTTTTAACAATCTTAAATATATTTGGCATTTTTTACTAATTCTAATCATATTACCAAATTTACTTGTATCTACCTAGTGTTTTTAAATTTAAATTTGAGTTTCAATTTTAACCCATTTTCTCAGTAGCCTTCATTGTATGAATAATTAACTAGTTTTTCTAAGTTATTACCCTACTGGCTGTCTATCTCTATCTCTTATCTGTACTAACTTATGAGAGAGAAAAATACCTTCAAATTTCTGTTCCCTCTGTTAAGTGTACAGTGAACTTATTCTTATCTACACACACACACACACATATATATATATATATATATATATATATATCTATATGTGTGTGTGTTGATGAAAAAAAAATTTACTTGCGGGGCTCGCAAATACCCGACTAGTACACGGGCGCAGGCTATCTTCTCTCGACGTGTTGGGCCCGTAGACCTTGTCAGGGTATCCATCTAAGAGAAGGTAAACTCTGATAATGAAACCTTGCTACTAACCACTTACGTCTTGGCAGCAAACCGTTGGGGAGGGAGGCCTCCTTGGTCTTGATCGACAACCTTCCTAGAGCTGGAATCTCGAACAAAGTATCCGGTTTGCAAACATATAATTGCTTAAGGAGTATATGGGCTCTGCCTATCGCCCGGCCTTCGCACTCCTTCTCTGTCTATTAGCCAGACGTAGAGGTACAAGCACTGAGGCACCTCTAAAGACACCTAGTGCTTGGCCTTGTTTTCTGACTAGGGAAATGAACGCCGTCTCTCTTTCTCTCTATCTGGGCGACTTGGGAAAAGATTTTCGTCACTAAGTCCTACAGGACTAGTCTGGGTAGCTCTTGTTCCGACAAGTTGAGGGTACAGGTTAGACAGCTTGTCTGGCTGCTGTTTCCGACTAATAGTTAGGACTCATATCTCTTAGGTAGCGCTAAGAACGACTGCTCCATCAACAGTTGCATAATATCGTGGGTAACTGTACGTGCCATGTCGCGCATGGAAAGGGACCCTACAGTTATCCCCGGTGGGCTTTCCCGATGCCACAACCCCCATGGACCAAGTCACGACTAATGGAGTGGCTGTGTGAGCATATTGGCACTAAACAAGCCCCAACTTTGTCGTCCCTACTCTATCTCAAAACAAACATGAATTTACAAAATAAAAAACCCAAACCTAAACCAGACATCCAACAAAAAAAAAACATCTTCGCCTCCGCCCTTGAGGCTCGCATTCACAAATATCCGGGGACTTAAAACCAACATTAACGCCGTAAAAACTTTTCTCCTGACAAACTCCCCGGATATCCTAGCACTAAGTGAAACGAACCTTCACTCCTCAATCTCGTCTCACCACTTTGACATGAGTGATTAGTTTCCACTCTACCGTAAGAACTCTGACAAAAATGTGCACAGGCTAGGAGTTTATGTTCGGAACACCCTCACCTTGACGAGAGGACATAGGTTAGAATCAGATGACCAAGCCTACATGTGCTTTAGAGTAACCTTACAGCACAAAGTTAGTTATATTTCTTATACCGTTCTTCTTCGACCCAGGATTGCACTTTGCTTGACTCTGTCTCTGAAAGCTTAGATAAAGCACTCTCACTCTACTCAAATGCTCAAAAACATGTATTTAGGGATTTTAATGCATACCACCATGACTGGTTAGGATTCCCCAGGATTATTGATGCACCTACGTTTAATTTCTCTTCAGCTTACGACCTCTCACAGACAGTGACTATTCCGACCCGCCTTCCTGATCGTGCGGACCAGCAAGCCCCACTTCTCGACCTATTCTTGACCTCACTACCCGAGGCTTGTGTGGCGAATGCCCATAGTCAGCTCAGAAACTCTTATCCCGTTGTGGTAATGATATTTATCACCTTAAAAACTCGTCCAAAACTGAAGAGTCGTTGCTCAAAATGACGAGAAACTACGAGCAGGCTGATTTTGAATCCTTCAGGGATCACATCAACGACGCCTCATAAGGTAAAACGGTCTCACTGATCAGTGTGAAAATGAGCTGACCGAATGGGTCAAAGCAGACATTGATACTTATGTCCCCACGCAAAAATTATTTAGCAAACCCCACTCTCCTCAATGGTTCACTTCTAAATGTGCAGCTGCTATTGCTGAAAGGCAGAAGGCATTCCGAAAATTCGGCCGCCATAAGTCAACTGCGAATAGACAGAAATTTATAGAGGTTAGAAATGATTGCAAAGTAGTGATAGATGAAGCACATAGAAAGTATACAGAGATAACAAAAAAAAAACGCATTCCGTCAAAGAAACTAGGTACTTGTGATTTCTGGAAAATTTACAATAGTATGATGAACAATGGACAATCGACAATTCTCCCCGCTATCAAATCACAACTATGTTGTTTGTACAGCAACTGATAAGACTGAACTACTTGCCCAGTGTTTCGCCTTAAACTCCACTTTGGACTCAGCCAACCACTTCCTAGCTAAATCTCCAATGCGGACTGAAGGTACACTTGAGAACCTGGTCATCTCCCCATCTCAGGTCAGAGACATCATAAAACACCTTGACACTTCCAAAGCCTGTGGGCCTGATCTTATACTAGTAATAGTAATAAATGAATGCTCTGCTGAACTGGCCCCTGCCCTTTCCAAACTCTATAACAAATGCCTTGCTGAATCTTGTTTCCATGATAGTTGGAAAATTGCGTCTGTGGTAACAGTCTTCGAGAATTCTAGAGATAGAACTGATTCTATAAACTACCGCTCAATCAGTCTACTCCCGATCTTTGCAAAAATCTTTGAATCATTAATAAATTTAGCGATAGTCCGGCATCTAGTTAATGCTAAACTTCTTTCTGATCATCAATACATGCTAGTAAACTTCCCACATCTGACATTATCCTGTATCTCTACAAAGCCACCATCCGCCCATGCCTGGAATATTGTTGCCACATCTGGGCTGGGGCATCATCCACTAGTCTCTACCTTTTAGACAAGGTCAAAAAAAAGTCGCCAACTTAATAGATTCCTCACTATCCACCAAGCTCCAGCCCCTGTCCCATCGCCGCAATGTTGCTTCCTTGTGCATGTTTTACAAGTACTTCAATGGATTGTGCTTTGATGAACTTGCTGTTCTGGTGTCCCCACGACGTAAATTCACTAGACCAACCCGACAATCTGCCGAATCTCATCCATTCACTGGGGAAGTCTCCAGTTGCTGAAGAGCTTTCTACTGAAAAAACTTCTTTCTTTGTGCTGCTGGCCTCTGGAACTCCTTCCCTGTTTTCCTTACGGTACTGACATGCATAAATTTAAAACTAATGTAAACAGGCATCTCTCTGTGCAGCTTCCAATTTAGGTTGACCCTCCAAAAATTTTACCCTTTTTCTCAGTAGCCCCTTACGTCTACGGTGGCGGCCTGCCTTGTTTGAAGTGAACTATGTTAAAAAAAAATTAAAGTAGGGATTAAAACAATATTAATTTATGTTTCGGAATTTTTTAGCTGAAGATTGATCATTTATATTATTTATATTATTCGGACTATTGTCCTTATTTTGGATGTTATTCTCACAACGTTTCGGCCGATGTAAATTCCGACCTTCTTCAGATGCATCTTGTTGAACTGTAGCGTAACGGATATAAGTGCTAAGTGCTAATTAGTTTTAAGTGACAGTCTCATGGAGGTTGAAAATTCAATCCTCAGTGTGGGCGATACTAAAGATTAATTTCGAATTACTTAAGACTTCCACCCGATCATGGCTGACGGAACGAGAGCAAACTACGTCAGTAGATAAAATAAAGGGTTCCGTTCAAAATTCCGTACCGATTCCCAATTTCGACAAGATGCACATGAGAATGTCGGAGGTTACATTAGAACAAAAACGGTTATACATCACTACCTATCAACAAGACAAGATTTAGTTACATCCCGAAAGCATAGATTTTATTCACCTTACGAATCATTTTTTTCAAAACAATCACTTTTCGTAGAATTATGGTCTCGTTTCGTCACCAGAAGACGAACCGACATTTATATGTCAATATCGGATGTTGACTCTTTGAACTTATAAGACAGCCAAAAAGTTCTTAATTACAAAAAATATAAATTGCGATGCGACAAAACCGATTTAATATACATATTTTTAAAAAAAATCAATGATTCAGTTTAAGTGGTATCTTTTAGTTTCGTACTTTTGTGTTTTGTGTTTTGAATTAACACTCCCAATTTCAATAATGTAAATTATTTAATGATTTTTTTAAAAAGTTGATTAAAAAATACTATAATTATCCGTCAATCAAGTTAAAATATTAGTCTTTTATGACAGCTTTTCTGTCAATGTTCTGCGTATTTCTCTTAGCCCTGCTTTAATAACAATATGACCTCCTTCTCTATGTGGTAATTTCAGAGACGTTTCGGATGGCAGTGTATTTAATGTGAGTTGTTTGTTTTTTAATACTTTTGTTTTGTCGCACCGTAATGTATATGTTTTTAATTGAGAACTTTTTGCCTTTCTGATGACTCCAGAGAGGAAAGATCCGATATTGACATACAAATGTCGGTTGGTCTTCTGGTGAACGAAACAGAGCCGTAATTGTACCAAAAGCGATTGTTTTGAAAGAAATAATTAGTAAGATGAATAAAATATTGTCCGTTGGAATGTAACTAAATCTTGTTTATTTATATATGCTCTGTTGTTATATGTTCACAATCATCGAACTTTCAATGGGAAAAGGTTGGTATACATAAAGAATAGAAGGTATATGCTAAAACATATATTTTCGTGCACACACACACACACATATATATATATACGTGTGTGTGTTCAGCATTTTTCTTCTATACATATTTAGTTAAATTGTACAACCGACTTATGTCTGTGGTTTTCTCTTTGACACTACAACTAAGCTTTACATTTAAGAAATTATGTTTTTTATTCGATGGTAGTTTCAAAAGTAACCAAAAATACTATGGAACCCAAACAGTACGGCGAGTTCATCAGCCTAAAATTCGAACACTAATCAGGCAACTCAACCAGATCAGAGACAATATGGAGACATAAGTAGTCTGCACTATTTAGCCATACACCCCCCCCATCACCTCCACATATATATATATATATATATATATATATATATATATGCTAGCAAATATATGCTCTTTCCGGTCGCATACATCTGCTAAGCTGAGTGGCTGAAATCATGATGAACGAACTACATTTACTGAATCCCAAAGGAGGAGGAGGTATAACGAACACATACTACACTAATCCTCAAAGGAAGAGGTGATTTCTGGTAAGATGGTATCATGAAAACAGTACAGGTACTACAATATCCTTTCCAAAATAGAGGAAGTGATACCTGGGAGGATTGTCCCATAAAAGCATAAAGTAATGCCTGTGAATAAGGTACTATAACAACAGAAAAGATACTACACTACCACATCCCTCCAAAAAACAGAAGGTAGTACCTGGGAAAATGGTCTAATAACAAAAAAACAGATACTACATTAACCCTCCCTTACAAGAGGATGTAAGACCTGAGAGGATTAAAAAAGGAGGAGGCAATTCTTGAGAGGACGGTCCTATGACAACGGAACCGATACTACACTAATCTACCCTATTAAAAGATAATTCAATAATAGATTAAATCTTTTTTTTGGGGGGAAGGGCATTCATCATTTATAAATATAAGTTATAAACATATTTATAGTTTCTTGGTCCTTCCCCTAAGATTCTACTCCCCATTTTAATTCAATGAATTTCTGTAAATAAATGCATTTATGAAAACAAAGTGTTTCAATAATTTGAAGATATTTTAAGTAGGCTACCCCCAAGAGTAAATGTGGTATTGTGGTGACTGAAATAGTTCTATTTAAGAGTAAGATAGACATTTTTATAACTGTTGACAAAGGATAACCAACGACCACTTTTTCCCACACTTAAAGTTTGTATATTTCATGCAAATAAATAATTCAAAGTGTAGTATCTGTTCTCAGCATCTTATATACACTTTTTCTATCGACGAAACTATTGCTTCAAACAATAATAAAAAAAACTAATGACATAATAATACGGCATCGTTAACAAGAGAGAGAGAAACGGATAGAGGGAGAGAAAGAAAGCGCCAAAGAGAGAGAGATAAGATTAGTTTATTTTCTTAAGTAAAACTTATCTCGCATTTTTTAAAAACTTTACTCGGGTATTCCTTTTTTTAGTCAGATGTAACTCGCATATTTGTTTATTTTATGTTGTTGTGTTTGGGCTTTTGAGGAGGTTGTAAGTTTCACTTCCATTGGTTGTTTTCGGTTTGTACATTAATAATTACCTCGCGTGTGACAACAGTATGAACATCAATTGTTATTGATAACAATAAATTACTATTCCTCCGGGCAAAACCGGGTAGCCATGCTAGTTAAAAATAATAAACTTTTCAAACACGAAACGTTAACAATTTGGTAATTTTGAAACATTTATTTACCGTTTTAATGTAATCTAAAGAAAAGAAAAGATAGAAGAAACAAATTTGTCTGTTCACTGGCAATTTACAAAAATCGAGTCGGTCGCTTTTTCTTGAGAGCAACCAATGTTTGAAACATTTGAACGACGTTAGAAAACGTTTGCACACAAATGCTAAATATTTGTCCAGAAAATAAAACAATATGGCGAAACAGAACATTTGTTATATTAAAATTTAAAAAAATCATTGACTTAAAAAACAATATCAAATAATAGTTAATTAACAAAATTAACTTAAAAAAACTAATATGCAAAATAATTAACCCTGAGAATCTGATATCACATCTATATAAACGGTATATAAACAGATGGTGCGTGTAATAAATAAGTTGAATTAATTGGAAATAGGCCGTTTTGACTTTATCATTCGTGCGAACAATGAGCCCAACTATCGTATTTATTCATTTATATATATATATATATATATATATATATATATACATATATATAAGGAGTGTTTGAATTACCTACTAGACACTATCCTCGAGTGTCTTCGGTCTCTCTGTACAAGGGTTTGTCAGGACAACCTTACATGAGGATACGTCACCCTACAAGTAAACCTTAGTAAAGTATAAAAAATAACATAGTATTCGACGCCACAATAAAACCTCCTCGACAGAGCTATACACTGGCTGGTACGACGAATGTCGCCCCTTCACCGAGTGATGTTTCATCAAGTAACAGCACCTACCTTGATACTCCACCAAACTAGATTAATTCTTGTCCGTGAGTAAGGTAAGACCAAAGTACCACAACAAAGATATATTATAAGATAGTTAACTGGCTGGGGAGAAGAAAAATAAATGTTCTTAACTTCTTTACTAATTAAACTTTAGACAGGTAATGGAGAACTTAATGGATTATAATAATATATATGTATCTCATGTAGAGATCAAGTGTCAGCTCCAGGAAGGGGCCCCTTAATGTCTGAAAACTTCGACTGAAGTAAAATGAAGCAATGTATATATATATATATATATATATATATGCGTAGATGAGAGGCATAAGCTGGAAACGACGTTGTACGAAGGTAAAATATTAAAAAATATTTTTTAATATTATTATAAGGCCCTTTCAAGTAAAATTGAAAGTCGAGCACTGTCGGAAAGATTGAAACATTCACCTAAAAGCCTCAGTGCAATGCTCCGACTCTGTCATTGAGTACTATGGAATGTTAAGGTATTTACAGATTCAAGATGTCTCTGTGAACCGAGTTCGCGACCTGTGACCGTCTGAGATTGTTATTTTCTTGCGATAATAAGCATCATAAGCTTAAAACGACGTCGTACGTAAGTATAATGTTAAAGAATAAGTTTTAATATATATATATATATATATATATATATATATATTAGTATTTCATGTATCCACATAACATTTTATAAGGAGATATAATTTTTTATGTATCAATTTTCAGTATTCACTTCAACAGTGCTCGATACGTAAGTAGAGCTAGGTAGTAAGCTATGAAAATATATTTATGGCAATTAAGCTACACAGAGGCTCACGCGTTTCATCGCCGGGGGAAATCTTTAATTTGAGCCTGAAGATTCCCCCGGGGATGAAACGCGGGAGCCTCTATGTAGCTTAATTGCCATAAATATATTTTCATAGCTTACTATATATATATATATATATATATATATATATATATATATATATATATATATATATATATATATATAATATTTGTTTTGTTTATTATCTATTTACGTATACGTTTCGTTCTTCTTAATCAGGACTCGTCAGCATAGAGATATAACTATTCACTACTGGTCGCGCGATTCGAAACCCCGGGCTTCGAGTATTTTACAACTAAAATCCCGACATCCAGAACCACACGGCCACCGCTGAATAAACAGTGATAATTTTAACACTTATTTCAGCGGCTTGATGTCATAAGAGCGTTCAACTTAATGAAAGGAACGATGCTTTTATAGCTAGCGATGTCATACTGTGTTTATACTACACTCACAGTGCCCAAAAGGTGTTTTTCCAGTTGTTAAAGAAGTGAGGCGACCAACATTTAGAAATTAAATTTTTTAAAAAAATTGTTCATCATTTTATTATTTTATAATTTTATAACGCGTTTCGAGCATCTTGGCTCTCTTTAGATATTTTTCGTTCGAAAAAATGGCTTTGTTGTAACAATTAGGCGTTTCTACGCATTCGTGTGTGTTTTTTCCTATCATTTACTTCCCTCGATCAAAGCTATGAATTTTTGTAAGCATGCGTGCGTGTTTCTGACCTGTATCTCTGTGGGTAATCTTCGTGTATGTTTTAAAAAAAAAATTTTTCGTTAATTTCTCCAATGACGGGTAGGAGCGCCTTTTAAGTTAATGGGTGTTGTATATTTTATTATTGTTCATGTCGTCCATGTGTCTGCGTGTGTGTGTGAAGTGTATGTGTGTTTAGGTAAGTTCGTTGGTTTTGGTTTACGTACGCAGATGCGTGCGCGCGTATATATGTGTTTTTGTTTATACACCCACACAGACATCTACATCTATTTTTATATATATGCGTATGTACACAGATATACATACATATATACGTGTGCTATGTATATTTTCTATGTATGCGAATGCGTATATGCATGTGTGTGTATATGCGTTCTTGTCTATACACACACCTACACACACGCACTCACAATTGTTTTATATGTATGCAAATGTGTGTGATCTGTATGTTTTGTCAGTTGTGTTATGATCTGTTCAATGCTAGGGTGAATTTATATATAAAGTTTTTTCTTGTGTGAAGAGATATGAATAATCTTGAGTTTGAAAGATAGGCATGACCTTGAATTTACTTCTTCTGCATGAGTGTATATGCTGTAAGACAAATAATTTTCTGTTTTCTTAGATTTTTATGTTACTTTTATTTAAAGCAACTCTATTGTTCAGTGTTTGGTGGCGCCTATATAAGATTTGTTGCATTAGTTTTAAATTTATAAATTTTAGTAGTCGCACTTCTTTAAAAATATACATTTTTCTCTTGTTGGAACTGCACTACCCTCTACTCTCTCTCTCTCTCTCTCTCTCTCTCGATTCGATATATATATATATATATATATATATATATATATATATATATACTTGCAGGACTCGTAAAATAATGATTTAATTAACAAATATAAATACGTATAAGAGTAGCAATTCTGAAGAAAAAGAACCCATATATATCACTGTAAGTAATTTAGGTTATTAAAATAGAATTTGGCCATGTTTTGGCGAAAATAAACCCTTCTTGACTGAGGCATTTTGTTGATATTAATCAGGTGCCCCTTTTATGGGGGATGTGTTTTTCTTTATACAAAAAGGGACCGTGTATCTAATCCTGCCCTCGTTTGGAATCAATGAAACCGCCAGACTCTATTATGTAATTCATTCAATTCCAAAAGCAATCAGAAAAACACTTCAAAAAGCCTAAATTCAAACAAAATTTAAAAGAAAAGAAAAGTTAGGAAAAGTATTGGTATATTTGTAAATAACATAATTCTCAAAAACCAACATCATTTCGCTTTGTTGTAAACTTTCACTTACAAATTATTGACGTATTTGCGTTAATAAAAAGTTATGTGAATAAAAAAATTCTAGCAAAAGCTTGACTAGTCTCGAGATTTTTTTCTTGATACGGAATATTATGTAGTTTATTTGGTTCTGATCTAACGTATTTTTTTTTAATTGAAGCAAAGTGTCGTTCTTGTTTTTTTTTTTAAATACATGTTCAATAGTTTCCGGGGAAAATATAAAAGACTGATTTTATATAAAAAATAAACAGTAGCGTACCAATCCTGGAAAAAAATAACTCAGATAAAAACTCATTTCACCTTAAGTAATTTAGATGATTAAAATGTGTGCTTATAATCAATGGTTTCTTGTTTTTTTTTGTAAATATTGTAAATACTTTATAATGAAAATATTCTTCTAATAGGGTAGCCAATACAGAATATTCCCAAGTAAATTATTTTTTGTTCCGCCTAATAAGAAATCTTACTAGACTGAGGCAATTTTAATTTTGTTTGAAAAACGGAATTTTCTACAAATAATCATGAAAATAGGTTTTGAATACTGTATTTTTGTAAATAGTCGAATAGTTTTTTTTATAAAACGAAACGCAATAAAACAAATCTTTGAAAATACATGTTAAATATTTTATATCGAACCTATTGTTCTAATAACGTATCCAATATAAATATTCCCGCAGAATATTTTTTTGATTCCGACTAAGAAGAAATCCCCGTGGACTGATGCAAGTTTTACTTCGTTTGGAGAGCCGAATTTTCCACAAATAATATTGAAAACAGTGTTTAAATACTTTATTTTGTAAATAGTCGGATAGTTTTTCGTAAATAGAAGTTAAATAAAAAGAAGGAAACAGCGCAGTAAGAAACAATGATTTTGTTTTAGTTTTACCATTGAAAAAATGCGTTCTTTTGCGAACGTCGAAAATGTACTTACGTGTGAAAGCAAGTGTTTGTCTTGATAACCATTTCTGTCTCGGTTATGTGTCGTTTACATGGTTAATATAAGTGTATATTTAAATAAATAAAAACTAACCTTATCGCATGTGTGAATGCATGCGGCTATCTGTTCGGTAAGGCGTAACCCAGAATGTTTACAGAAAGTATAAGCAAAAGGCCAGAACGGCCGAATGATATTCTTTTAAACCGTAAAATGGAGCAATCGTTATTTAGATTTAAAAGCAATTCTATTATGTAGATAATATTAAGAAAGGACAAAATGGAATAATAGATGATTCTATCAAAATTCCCATCTATTAATGTAAGAACCCGGTGTACTCTTAGCTGTTAGAGTAGATGATATGTAGCGAGCAAGAATGGATGTTACCTTCTATTTGAAAGAATTTTTTGGGAGAGTCCTGTAACCATGAGAAAATATAATACATATTAAAAGAATACGAAATAAATGCATAATTTATTGAAAACACGCTTAACTAAATTTGATTGCGAAACAGATTAGTATATGACATTTTTGGTTACTATCATATCATGTCTTAGCGCGGGTGGGTCAACTGTACTTTATTATATATATATATATATATATATATATATATATATATATATATATATATATATATATAAAGTTAGGCATGTAAATATACATATATATATATATATATATATATATATACAGAAAAAACAATATAAATGTGTGTGTACGTACATGGTAATCTCATAAACTAATGCACTGACCATTGTGAATTTAGAGATATCTACTCTAAACAACACGGTGTGTAACATAGATACATTATGTTTATGTAAATGTTTACATTTAGGGGGTGCATAGATATAATTAGTTTGCTTAAATGTTTTTTATTAATCGATCATTATGAATCTGGGAATATATATTCTCGGCAACACGATGAATAACATGGCAGTTTATCATATTTTTGTAAACTTGACTATCAACCTCAACTCGCACTTGTCTCCTAAAAAACTTTTGAAATAAGTTAGGTACAAAAAAATAATATACATGCTATTTTCTCTACATCAAATTTTGAGTTATATTAAGTAATAATTTGTCTATAGTATCAGTGCGCGTGCGTGAGCGTCAATAATATTGATGTACTTGGTAAAATCCACAACTTTTGAACTCATCATGTTGAATTATGGAATATGTATTCTAGTAAATAGGGTTGATAACGTGGGCACATTATTTACTTTTTGTAAATTTTACCATTTAAGGAGTGCCACCGAAAGCGTATTAAAGAAAGAAAAAACGTTAAAACGTAAGATTAAATATATATTTATTGCTTATAACCGTTTTGGGACGGGTAATCTACTAGTATACATCTATTATATATTACGAATGTTAAGTCTGCAATATCTTGGATTTAGTTAGTTTGTCTGGGAATTTAAACTGCATTTTACATTTTTTTAATTTTTTATTTTTTTATTTTTTATTTTTTTTAATGCCTCAAAGCTTCTTTAGACTATATATATATATATATATATATATATATATATATATATATATGATAAATAGATAGATAGATGAAATATTCAAAGTCGATTTTTTTGGTCATAGACAATCGCTGGAGACGGAGACCGGGTAAATGGGACACACAACTAGGGTGGGGCGTAGAGTCCCCTTTTCTATGAACCTTTAACAATCACTGAGAAATTATCGTCTTGTATTTCTTTCACAATAATCTCTCCGTTTTTATTCTCAGGTCTCGACATTTTTGAAGCATTATTACACAATTCCTTTATTCTTAATTTTTTTGTGTGTCTTTGTACTTGTAGAAATATTTCCTTATTTTCAGATACTTCCTCTTCTTCTTCTTTTTCTCCTTTCTTCTTCTTCTTCTTCTTCTTCTTCTTCTTCTTCATCTTTTTCTCCTTTCTTCTTCTTCTTCTTCTTCTTCTTCTTCTTCTTCTTCTTCTTCTTCTTCTTCTTCTTCTTCTTCTTCTTCTCCAGTTCTCTAATGTCCTCTTTGATTTATTTTCCGTTTTAATCCATTGTATTTTAGTGTTTGCCTTTCTGTCATGAATTACCTTTGTTTTGCCCCTTTCTTTTGTCCAATCCAACCGAATAGTTTAGTAAATAACTCGGAATCCAAGAACTCGTTCGTCTTTTGTTATTCGAACACACCGAAGCACCCGTCTACACGGAGTGGGAAAATTATAACTGCAATCTTCACAATTAACTTACATCCCTTTCATTTCTTTATATGACGTTACTAAACGGAGTACTCACCACCACCACCACCACCACTACCACCATCATCATCATCATCATCATCATCATCATCATCATCATCATCATCATCATCATCATCACCACGAGTATACGACTAGAGGCATTCATTTTTTTTGCTAATGAGTCACCGCTTATCAAGACACATGGGCCACTTGAGGTTAAGGGTTACTGAAATTGTCAGTTGACGATGAACAACATCTTTGAGAGGACTGAAAATGATGGCTTACATGGTCAGAATTTGATTATTTAAGTGGGCGGTTCAACAAGAATTTGTTAACAATAGGCTTGAAAAAGAACTATGTTGTAGTCAGGTGGGAAGCAGGCTCATGGTATTATATTACATAGATAGAAGGTTCTTGGAAAGAAACTCTGTTCATGTAAGTTTCGTTTAATTTTAGGTACACAAAGAAAGAAAGGAAAATTATTTGCAGTGGTTGTATCTAGACGAGTTTTTGCTGTGAAAAATAAAAATCTGACCTTTATAGGGATGGATGAGCGAATAACTTATAATTATTTACCATCTCTTATAGAAACTATCCCAGTGACAATATATTATATAAATGGAATTAATAATTAAGTTTTTGTGTGTGTCCGCAGAAAATTTAGAAACTACAAACTTTACATCATCTGGTTTAGTGTGAACTCGATAAGGTTATGGTAAAACAATATTGTAATATTAATTCCTGTAGGGATCACGTGGGACAAACTTAGTGCATGAAAAAGTAAAATATTACGTTTGCTTTTTTTCTATTTATACCCGTAGTTGAAAACACTGAAACTAGATAAAACATCAGCTTTTTTTTCTTTCTTGTTATTATATTGAACCAGTTGCAGGGATGGGGAGAGAGGACCAGTTGGAGGTAGAGACACAGAGATGAGCAGTTTGATTAAGAGGTAGCGAGATAAACATTTAAAAAGTAAAATATTACACAACTTATTTTTAACTCTTCTGTTGCGTTATCTATACCCACAGGAAACGCCGGATACGCCTGCTAGTATTTTATAAGTGACGTTAAGACAGTCGTTCGTAAAAGAAACAGGAAAAGATCAGTGTGTGTCAAGTAGAAGTCAACAGCAGAATAAAGAACGAAGAGAAAAATACTTTTGCGAAAAGGAATACATGAGACGAAATATTAGGAAAGCATATTATTTTCGTATGCCCCACATAGGATGGAAATTTGATTTCAAGGAGGCAAGTGGACTCAACTAAAGAGGTCTCGTTAAAAAAATTATCTTTTGATTTTGGACGGATATTTTAAGTATTTCAATATTTAAATATAGAATTTTTTTCTTTACTATCATATGTATCGCCATTATTATTTTGATATCACTTGATGTTTTTAATATCACTTAATGTTTTTTATGTTTTTTTTATTACATTGTTTTTGTAATTTCTTGCTCAGAACTTTAACGGTCTTGTTGGTTTAATTTTCCTTGTTATGGATGCCATGTTTTTTTTAAATTCTAATAAGTCATCACTTATCTAAGGCTAAACACCACTCTAAAATAAAGGTTAATGAAGGGGATAGATTGACAGATGAATTATGAACATTATGAGAATTGAAAATCTTCACCAACCACTAAACTCAAAAAGACCACCCGACCCCAAAAACAGCAATTATTCCCCCTTTGTAAGAATATGAGAATTAAAGGACAAAACATATGGAAAGCGAGAGTTACGAGGCTGACGAAAGTAAATTCAAGATCACTTTCTACTTTACATGAAGCTCAGCTAAAACGGATTTATCTTGTAAATGGTAAGAATTTTGTAATTGATAAGAATTATATACTGCCACATGAAGGGGGCGACATCAGGATTTTAGAAGTGAGAATAACTGGTATACGTAGATCACTCTTTACAGTCACACCTTTTATGTTATTTATAGAAACCAACCTTCTTTTTTTCATCATGATCATGGGCATCATGATGATCATCATCGTTATGATCGATCATCATCATTATTGCTATCAATAATATGCTTCCGTCGGTGGTATGTTTTGCTAGTATATACGACGAACAAACATATACTGCACTACCTGCTACAGATGAGGTAATACCTGGGAGGATGGTCTCATGACAACAGAACAAATACTACACCCCACCCCGCAATGGAGGTGGTAATACCTCGTAGGATGATCTTATAACAGAACATATACTATGCAACGCTCCATAAAAAGGATGAGGTAATTCCTGAGAGGATTGCATCATGACCACAGAACAGACACTGCACTAGCCCACATAATTGAGCATTGAAAATATAATAGTATAGTTTCGGCTTCAGATGCAGACGTAATAGTATAGTTCTAGCTTCAAACAGACAGGTACCAAATCCCAATTCGCAAATCCATTATTTTACGTTTTTAATCGTGTAGTAGTGTACTATCTGTTGATACTTTAAAGAAATGTGTCTTATTTATATAATGATACGAGATCTACCATGACACGTTCGGTCAGTATTTGTTTGTTATATTATTAAGTATATAAGTTATTTACTGATAATATCCATTCATATTTTATCCGCTCTTCCCTTCTCATATATAGATTCAAGTTTATAATATTACTCTCCATGACTGGATTTTAAATAGCTATTTTAAATCTGTAAGTCAGAGTATAACCGAATTATTGGAAAACGGGCATTTCCACATAGACATTACAACAAAACGCTATCCTTAAATTCAACTGGCGTTAAAAATATATTACTTTCCGAATTAATTCGGTAACGGTAATATACTACTACTACTACTACTACTACTACTACTACTGATGATGATGATGATGATGATGATGATGATGATGATGATGATGATGATGATGATGATGATGATGATGATGATGATGATGATGATGATAGGTTCCAATACTACTGGTTACAATTGCAGCAACGTTGACATTAACAGCCCTTGGAATGCTGAATGTAATAAAATAAAGTAATTTGTTTTCAGATGTGAAGTTTACGAAATGCTGATGAATATTCAGGTGGGGTTAGTATTCAAAAATTTTTTTTTACAATAGGAAACACTATAAACATTGTTAAGACACAACAACTATATATAATGGAATATAAAATCCGTTATTGTTGAATGCAGAGATATATTCGTAAGCATCTTTTCAATGTGAAGCACGATTTATCGCTGAGTTGATGAAACATAAACTAGGAGAACAACAACGACATTAAATGTTTTGTGACTTTAAATTAGTCAATAGTCGTAAGAGATTAATGCGAAATGATGGCATTAAGTATATCATTTTAAAGTCCGTCTTTTGCAAGATATTTTAAGCAGCGCTGTTCAGATTGCAATACGTGTGACTTATAAAATGCTTAGCAGATAAGAACAAGTTATATTGTTCAGCCTGAAAACTGGATCTC
>OY744518.1:162909212-162919212 GCA_963556195.1 Sepiola atlantica | reverse complement strand
TTTCTTGCTGAGGTCACAAACTTGGTTTACGCTAGAAACTCGTTCGTATATACACCCGATTGGAAAGCAATTTGCTCTGCATTGTCTATCCGAGCGTGAACTTAAGCAATTGTTCTACAAGCACTTTGGTGAAGTACAAGTCAGGGGATTCCTTCATGGAACCAACTTGCTCATCAGCCGCATTTTCAGTCATCGGACACAAAAGTCTAACAGCAAGACGGGCTTGGGTACCATAGCCAATAAAGCTTCATCGGTGCCATAAATATCGGTAAACTCGCATTCTTCCGGTACATCGATACTCCGATCACCAAGCGTTTCGGCTCTTCGCGTTTTTGAAACTGTCGTTGTTCAAATCGTTCTTGCACTGCGGAACCTTCTCCTTTTTAACAGTTATCAAGTCGCTTTTATTTCTTTCTCGACGTCCCACCCACAAAGTTCCATCTACCAACACCTAATAACACATAGAATTCCCAAAAATGAATTCAGGAATATTTTAACTAAGAACACGGCCATTCTAGGGATCTCATATTGCAGTATTCGTCTCCCCATAATGGAAGCGTTGTTTATTCAAGTAAATAAACCTAGTATCAAACATGCTCGTTATGAGGGGGGGGGGCGAAGGTATGTTGAAATGTTGTTGAAGTGGTATTGAAATGTGTTTTAAAAGCGTCTTCTTAATAAATTCACCAATCTTTTATTTTGCATACTCATTCATCCGCCTGAAGATGACCGACGTCGGTCGAAAGCGTTTACGAAAATATGGCGATTTTTTATACAACATGGAAGACAATACTAAATCGGTCGAAAAAACGAATCAAAAAAAATAAACAGAAGCTGGCGCTGCTGTTTAACCAAACATGCATAATATATATATATATATATATATATATATATATATATATATAATTTCCATTTCGTTTTATTAACCCATACGTGTTCAAGTTATATATTCATAATGATATCAAAACATTCATATATTGTTCACGAAATAATGATTTGAGTTATATTTACAACTTTGACTTTCGTTCAATAGTAGTCTTGTTGGCTGAGTTGGTTAAGGAGAAGTCAGCTAAAGACGGCCTCTGTACGAGTCTCATTCTTCTCTTTGTAAATTTTCTAAGCCCCGTAGAATAAATAACGGTTTATTTTTAATAACGCTATTGCTAATCGCTTGAGGCTTCTCAGGCAATTTTTGTAGGCCAAAGTGCACTTCTCCTTGTGTGCTGGCTTTTTTAAACCTCAATTGACCTTGTGTCTAACCTCCTGAAGAGGAGGTGAATAATACTTACGTAAATACGAATATCAACCACAAATCAGCATATGAAACAACACATCGTCATAATTAGTAATCTAGTGATGTAAACACTATGTCTAGCCACAATTATGTGTCGTGAAACAGCGAAACAGCTGTCTGAGGATAACTATATATATATATATATATATATATATATATATATATATATATATATATAGTCTCGGAAGTTTCTCAACCATTAAAACTATATAAGGAAAAACAAAACAAAAAATATTTTAGTCCCAAGTCGTTCAGTAGAAAATCACTTATGTAAGTCAATTTATTTGTTGTAGTTACTATATTAGTTTGCTTCCAAGAATTTACACTATTCTTAACATTATTTAAGGGATCATCAGTTGGTTACCATGAAAAACTGTTTCGGGAATTTAAAAAAAAACAGTATGTTATTACATGGCTTCCCAGCAGAGTTGATCAGACCCCACTTCCCTTAAAAGACAAAAACATAAACGTTCCGTATATTAGATCTAAGTTTTGTTCCAGATAAATGTTTAGCTAACTTATATTAGTTATTAAAAATGTCCTCCTTACCTGTTTTGTTCGTCTGTGTCTAATATAATGTATCCGTTAATTACACAAATGTTGCTGTATTTCAAAGTGTTCGGACGAATCCATTACACTACTCTTTAGGTGAATTTATAGTTTACTGTATTTTTAGTTTTAGTTTTATATTAAAAATATTTAAAAATTAAAAAAAAAAAAAAATATATATATATATATATATATATATATATATATATATATATATATATATATATATATATATATATATATATATATATACATGTATTTTATATATATATATATATATATATATATATATATATATATATATATATATATATATATATATATATATATACGCTCTTTTAGAGATGGAGCAATCCGGTAGAGAATATAATTGTTTCCACTTAGCGTAACACTACTCTGCCATAAAAATAGTGTACTCTGGGTTACCAGTATCGTAAATTTTCAAACAAATAAAGCAATATTTTAAGCGATATATTTGTCTCCTATCTCAGTAGTGAGTTTGTTAGCTCAGATGGTAAGACATCCGATACAACTGGTCACGAAACATCCGTCTATATATATATATATATATATATATATATATATATATATATATATATATGTATATATATATATATATATATATATATATATATATATACTAGGACGGGTATGAGCAATAAACATAGCATTAGTTCTAAATTGTAATGATTTTATTTCTTGGGAGGGGAGTATCGCAGTCTTAATTTTTTTCTAAAGTTACACACACTGTCTGCTAGAATACATGTTTCATAATTCATAATAAGTTCAATAGTTTAGAATTTTCCCACGTACACACATGTTATTGAAGGTCACGCTGGCGAACGGATCCTTTGAACAATGCATTACTTTATATAACTGAACATTTGAGGTAGAGCAATCATTTTCACTATTAAAATGTTTGTATCCAACTTATTTTAATTTGCGAGTTTTGCTTGGCGCACTCTCTTTACAACAATAACACAAAAATAATAATATGCCCATGTTATTAACCTGCTGACCGAGAATATATATTTCAAAAGTCGTAATGCTCAATTGATTAAAAAAAATAAATGAATGAGTAAACAAATAAAAACTTTATATATGCACCTCCTAAATGTTAACATTTACAAAAAAAATTCCCATGTTACTTATCATATTTTTTAGAATATATATATTCCAAAATTCATAATGATCTGTTCATTAGTTTAGCACATTGCAAGTTTTCTAAATGAATTAATTAAAAAAGACTTAATATATATGCACGCCCTTAAATGTAAACATTTACATTTTCAAAATGGCGTTTATCGCGTTTTGCATTCGAACTTTTTTTTTTTTTCAGTATATTCAACAACCCGTAAACCACATGATACACATACTCGGCATTCAAACACAAACCGTCATAACATCAAGACGAATTTCATCTTGGTTGCGAAAATGTCCCACTCAAGAAGGATTAAAGAGAAAAGTAAACGAAAAAAAAGTAAAAAAATGCCTAGACTTTTGACAAAAGCGTATTACGCTGAAAGATCTCAAGTTTTTAGAATAAATAAATAATTAATTTAAAAAAAATACGTTGTTCTAGTTAATCAAAATATTCTTATATAAATATATACATATATATATATATATATATGTATATATAACGTCTCTCTATATATATATATATGTGTGTATATATAAATATATATATATATATATATATATGTATATATATAAATATATATATATATATATATATATATATATATATATATATATATATAAATATATATATATATAACGTCTTCTTGAGGAAATAGTTACATTTTTTTTTTCATAATTCACAATTATAAGTATTATTATAGTTCTGCACTTTATTCTAATTCACCCAATAAGAAAAATATGATTCTCCATTTTTAGGCGATTAAAATTAGACAGCCTGAAAAAGTTAGTTATAAAAATAAATAAAACAACAAAAAACTAGTTTTGTATATACATTTAACATAAAATGATCACCCCTCTCGTATCATACAGCTTTCTAAGGTCATGTAACCAATTTTGTTTGTTTTCAATCTAAATCGATTACGCGTGGTTTAATGACATTACCAATCGGACTTCAGGTTTGTGGTAAAACATTATTTAACTGGCTTAAAAAGTATGAATGGCTCGGAAATGGAGGATCATTTTACGTTAAATTTATATGCGCAATTAACCTCCACCCATTTTTTGCACATAATTTTAAATTAAGATTCTCGCTCTTACTCCATAAGTGCAGGTTTGTTGGGCTTGGCAGGACCTCGTACACCGACTGAATGAGAAAGCGAACTTCGTTGAAATCTTAACGCCACCACCCTGATCAGGTAATTCTCTTCCACTCAACGTTCTCTTATTTCGTCCAGGTTCCCTGCTAACCAAGACTAACCATTATACAGTAACGATTCTCTTATGTGGTCGTGCGTACTTCATTCCCTTTGGCATTGTTGATTAGGCGAATAGTGGCGTAACATAATCCCGTTTTGCCTTTAGCTACTGACCCTAATATAGCTTTGTGTCTGAGCCTCTCTTCCGCTATCCATTCCCTCCTCAGCACTTCATTTCTAGCCTGTTATTGACTGAATTCCAGCTGCCGCCACTTTGGGATTATTGGATTCAGCATACTGCAGCCTGTCTCTTGTTCTTATTACTTTGAATTATTCTGTTAAGCTGCTGAAGGGAAGCTGCATCGCGTTGCGGTTACCATAGAGGGCCGCACCGCTTAAGCATTTTAATACTCTGAGCCATCTTCTCAGCCGATTACTTATTGTTCTCTCCACTCTCTCCAATCTTTCCACGGTGGTAATTCGAAAATCATAGAGGAGCAATGACCATAATATCTAGGGCAACATACCTTAAAACGCTCTGGTAGTCCTGATTTATCTATCTTCGTCAGTCACTCATAAAGATCCTTAATAGTCTGCTGAATTGCGGCTGTATCCTTAAGGCCCCTGATAAAGGTCTTGCCCTAGACCTTAACAGGCTTTTGACTTATGGTCAGTATTGTTGTCTCTGCGATCAAAATTGAACTTTCTCTGCAACTTTGCCTTTCTTCAGTACCAGTTACCTTGATTTTGCCAGTTTGAAATTCACTCTAGCCCATGTCATATTCTCTTCAAGCCATCTACTTCTCATGACTGATGTCGTTGTGACGATTCAGTCGTCCATGTAAGCTCTTATCGGGTGCTGATGTACACCTGATTTAGACAATAGACCTTGACATTCCACATCAGCTGCCTTAACCAGCATGTTCATGGCCAACAAGAAGAGGGCAGCAGGCAATGTACAACCGGTAATGATATCCTTTTCCAGCTTTTGTCATTCTGACGCTGTTGTTCCAGACATTAATCTCTGCCGGAAATCTTCATAGTAGTTTGTTATTCGTTCGTATACTGTTGAAGGCACGTTATGTATCTTTAGGGCTTCTTCCACCAGCTTTGTGTGGTCTCACATGCCTTCCTTTGCCTCTCTCAATAGTTGTGTTTGACTCCGGTGTACTCCAGACAGCCTGGCATAACGGCAACCTTGCCTTTCTGGACTGATGTATTAATGCACCCATTCTTGAGAATTAAATTCGAAAAGTGCCTTGATAATAACCTGAAAAAGATCTTGCTCTCGGTATAAAGCAAGAATATGATACGGAATTGGTCGAGTGTCTTTGATGATTCTTTCATTTGGAATCCATACCCGTTCTGCGAATCTCCACGGATCCACGATCCTGCATCTCTTTCAGATGACTCTTACAATTTTTCATAACCTGTGGAGAATTCCTATTCACTATTTGTACACGATATTAGCTACCCGACTCGGACCAGGTGCCGAAGCGGATCTTGATGCTCTCACAACTTCTTGAATCTCTCCCCATGTAGGCAGTCTTGTGTCAAATGGGTATACTGGTGGCTTCTGTGAGATCAAACGACAATTTGCACCCAATGCCAGCTCTCTTTCAGGGTCGGGTATAGAACTCTTGAGATAGATGATGAGTTCTCCTTCCTATGATTTCAATTGCCCTTTGCGCTTATCTCGAAGCCAAAAGAGTTGGCCAGAAAATTGATTCGCTTCTGAGATTTTTCTTTCCTTCTCCTTCTATAATAACCTAGCTTGTCAGATTGTTTTTAATTTTCCTCTGAGTTTCTCTCGAGGGTCCTCGAATGACTGACATATTTTTGTAGCTGCAGTTTTAAAAAGCTTTTTAAATGATCTTATTTTATTTCTCAGGTATTTGATTTTCTTTCGTCCTACACTGTAGGGCGCCTTTTCATGGTGTGGTTCGACGTAACCAAATCTCTCTGACACCATGCTGGTAATTATTGTCGTCATGAATTTTAGTCGTTTGCTTACGCCCCCACCCCCCTTCGTTGCCGACTGAAGTATCTCGAAATAGTCCGAGTCGAAGAAGTCTTGCCAGGCCTCCTTGTTGTTCACTGGGGGACACTTTATCTTCTTTCATGATTGCGTGTCCCGAGTAAGGAGGGAGCGTAACTTGGAGGGACTGGGCTCTATAGTGTGATTACTGTTAACGCACATCCTTCGTTTCACCACGGCTGACGTCTGCACGTTGCTCTTCGTTTCTCTCCTCCATGCATTTCACCTTTGATTTTTGCATGTCTTCCTCCATCTGCATCTCTTCTTTGTCGATTGGACAGTTTCGTCTGTTTCCGTTAAATCCGTCCTGTCGAGGGTATCTTCTGCAACCCCCTTTCGAGATACCCTGGGAGTATGACACATTTGGGTTCTTCATAGCAGTTTTTGGGATACTCCTTGCGGGGAATGCCAGGTGGGTAGCTGAGCAGTCTTGCCCCTTTTCGCGAAATATGTACATATATATATATATATATATATATATATATATATATATATATATATATATATATATATATATATATATATATATATATATATATAACTATATTATAGTTGTCCATGTGTCGACGAAACAGTCCGTCGAGATCGTTTTCTATACATAAAGACATGATTACTGTTTATTTAGAAATGCTCTGCTTATGAGAAATAAATGAATAACATTCACTAAGCTTAACCCTTGAAAGCCTGACTATTAATATTAAATAAAAACATATATATATGTATATGTTTTTTTCTTTTTTTCTATTTCATCTTATATAAAGTGTTCCCCATACAATTCATTATTCATTTTGTAGTGTGGCACCATTTTGTCTCTTCATATGTTTTGGGTTTGGTGTAACCACACTTTTTTCTCTTAATTGAGTTAATTCATTATTAATCATGATTCATCTTTACACATAATTTTTTTTTTTTCATTAAAACCATGCTACCTCTATTTAAAGTTGTTTTGTCTTGGTGTGGTACTAAATCTCTTTTTAAATTATTAAGAGAGAGATATAGCCACGATTTCGTAATCGCCCTGAATAACACGGTTCGTTTAAGAGGTAAACTACGTTCTCTTAAATCCAAAATCGCCTTTCTTCGAATATGTTTGAAGAATTTCGTGGTTCCTAGGTACATCTCCTCTCGGATCTCGAAGATCAAATGTCGCAATCCATTTGGTATCGAGAAGGCATTCCTATTAGATGAAATTCGACGCCATTCTGAGATTTTATATTCTACTAAGACGCAGTATCATTCTCTTTGGATCTTTGTCTGGAATAACTTGTCTTTCTTTGACAAGCTTCGTTTCTCTAAACTATTGTCTAAACAGGATCGCACTTTTCATACTAATGCCAAGTCTAAGAACGATAAATATTTAAGTATGTTGATTAAAAGAAAGTTTGGCATTCGTACAAATTCAGATCAACATATTTTTAATCTTTCTGATTATATTTTGTCTGATATAGATAAGGTCGTGTTGTCTAGAGGTCTTGATTTTTGCATTCCTCCATCAGTCATTGACAGGACTGGAATTTTTGCCGAGTTTGAATTGATGTTCTCCCAGTTGAGAATCCTTTGCCCTTCTTCCAATGAGTCTATAGGTCAGCTTAAAGCCCGGCTTAACGAATATGCTCATTCTTTTGTGAATTCTACGATACGCTCTGACGAATCATTTTGGCAAAAGAACCATTTTCAAGCTGCCAAATTACTCAAGGCGAGGACCGACATTTATATCACTAAACCTGATAAAGGTTCAGGTGTCGTCATTCTCAATCGAGCTGATTATATTTCCAAAATGGCTACAATTTTAGAGGACACAAGTAAATTTCAATTATTAGGTGACTTGACGGCGGATCATACTTTAAGGACTGAAATTAAATTCCAGAAAAAGTTTCTAAAATTTCATAAAAATAACTTTTTCTCCAAAGAAGTCTATTCTTTGATTCGTCCTGTCGGCTCCCAGCGGCCCAGGATGTATGGATTGCCTAAGATCCACAAACCAAATTCGCCCCTCAGACCTATCTTGTCCATGGTCGGTTCTGTCCAACATGGATTAGCTAAATGGCTTGTTGAAATCTTAGATCCTGTTTTAAAATTTTATTCAATTCATTGTATTCCTGACTCTTTCCACTTTGCGTCTTTCATGCGCAGTCTGGGCCCGTCCATTGATACTGAATTTTTCGTTTCTTTTGATGTATCTAGTCTATACACAAATGTCCCTCTTGACGAAACTATAGGCATTTGTGCCGACTTTTTGTATCGCGGGCCTACAGAGACCCCTACATTTCCCGAGAATGTTTTCGTCGAACTGATGGAGTTGGCCACTAAGTCTGTCGCCTTCAGCTTTAATGATTTGATGTATAGACAGATTGACGGTGTCTCGATGGGTAGTCCTCTGGGTCCTAGCATCGCAAACATTTTCGTTGGTTTCCATGAACGTCTACTGTTTGAGAAAGTGTCTAAACCGTGCTGTTATGTACGGTATGTTGATGACACTTTTGCTTCCTTTCGTTCTCGTGATGCGGTTTGTTCTTTTTTTCAACATTTAAATTTGCTCCACCCATCGTTACAATTTACAATGGAGGAAGAAAGGGAGAATATGTTGCCATTCCTCGATGTACTCGTGGAGCGCACTCCCTCTGCTTTTATTACGAGCGTTTATAGGAAGCCCACTTTTACTGGACTTTATCTTAGTTGGGATTCTTTTGCCCCTAAACGTAGAAAGAAGGATCTCATTAGGACTCTTGCCCACCGAGCTCTCATGATTTGTTCTAGTACTAAACTAGTGCCTGAACTTGATAAAATCAAGGACATTTTTTTTTCTAATGGATACCCCGAGCACGTCGTCTCGCATATCATCCGAAGTAAGGTTGATAACTTCACTAGAACTAAGGTATTTGGTCCTCCTCGATGCCCCATTTATCTTAAACTTCCGTGGTTGGGTTCTTGCATCCAGCCGTTGGTTGATAAGATATCTTCCTCGGTGACACATTGTTTCAATGCTGCCAATATGCGCATTATTTTTTCCACTCGATCCGCTTTCCCCTCCTTCCGCAAAGACGTCTTGCCTACCAATGAGCAAAGTTGCGTAATTTATCATTTTCAATGTCAGTGCGACGCTGACTATGTAGGCAAGACCATTCAGCGATTATCGGTGAGAGTGGCTCAACATGTGCCCGGATGCATTCGTCGACATGAACCCGTCCCGTTAGCCGGGCGTTCACAAGCCCAGGAATCTGCCATAGGTGACCACCTTTTGGACAAAAGAATTTGTCGTGATCTATATTCTGATGATACATTTACCATTGTGCACAGAGCACGACACCGCTTCCATCTAGACATATTGGAAGCAATCATCATTAATTCAAGACGTCCTACTCTCTGTAGACAAAGGCAATTAAAATATTCCCTACAGTTATTTGGCGATTCGTGGTCATCCGCAAGGTGATTTCGGGGAAAGAAATATATATATATATATATATATATATATATATATATATATGCTTTACTTTATATATATTATTTCGCATTTGTATCACCTTATGCCACCTGCTTGCAACTTTATTCTAAACCAGTTTATGGTTGTTCGTATATATATATATATATATATATATATATATATATATATATATATATATATATATGCAAATTATTTATTTAAAACTATACGTTACATACTTCAGAGACGTACCATGGTTTAATTGAGTAAGACTGACTTTATATTTTTGTTAAAAGGTCGTTATAGCCTAATTACAATTATCAGCGACTAACAAAATAAATAAAATCGCAGAATGGAGT
>OY744518.1:162834212-162906712 GCA_963556195.1 Sepiola atlantica | reverse complement strand
CGGAAGGGGTCCTTTACTTATTCTAAAAAAAAAAATTTTTTTAAATCAATAAATAAAAAAAGTTATGAATTTTTAAAAATAGGACCCTTATTTTTGCCCACCCTGTATATATATATATATATATATATATATATATATATATATATACATATAAATATGAATATAAATAAATAAATATATATACATATAAATAAATACATATATATATATAAGATTTTTAAATATTCACACACATCCATATATATTTAAATATATATATATATATATATATATATAAATGAATACATGCGAAATTTTGTTCTATTAATCCTAACTATGTTTATATAAAAACACGTTGCGCTTATTTAATTCAATTATAAATTTAAGTATTTTCAGATACATTATATATAAGCAACAGAAGACTGTGTAAGCACATTCATCCCGATGCTTCATTAGCATAATAATTTTTACAACACGTTCTAATAAATCAATATTCTGAACAGTTCATTTCTATTTTCGTTTTACAGTTTTCTTATATATATTCAAAAGTTTTGTTTATGTTAATGTTAGTATTATTATTAGTAGTAATATTAATTCCAACGATTTTATGAAAAACGTTTAACGGTCACGCGTATGTTTACACAAACCAACAACTTATTATCTAGAATAATTTATTTTTAAAACATACACTACGCATTGAACGCAATAACTAACAAAGTTTTCTTTAGATATATACTTTATATCTAAAATTAAATTTGTTCTTGTTTTCGACGACGACGACAACGACGACGACTATTGAATATGATTATATTTACTAAAGGAAAAAGAAAAGTCTTCTACCCCTCTCAGCTTTTTAAATAATAAAGAAAAATAAATTCATATTTTTTTTAACTGGATTTTTTTTAGTCTTCTAAATGTGAAAGTTATTTTTCGATTCATCCAAACTATTTTTATATAAAATCACCAATTAATTGGGGATGGGTATAGTTAAAACAATGTTTTTACTCAGAGACTTCCATAATTCTAAAAACAAACTTTGACAAATTTGTAGATTAACACCCTCAGCTAAGTTTAAACAATGTGATTCTACTTTTTAGCGCCATTTTTACTTTTAGGACAGTTAACTACTATATTTTTAATACTAGCCCTAAGTCCGACTGGCAAGGTCGTAAAACCACACGTAATCGCCTAACAGAGTGGCCCCTGTCCCCCAAAAATAACCCACAGAATTTATCTCTAATAGTTAATATATATATATATATATATATATATATATATATATATATGGTTAAATGCCATAAACCCTAGAATGGCCCGGATATAGAGGATCATTTTAAGTTAAATTTATATTCGACACTGATGCCGAACTCTGAATTCTAAAATAACTTTTTTGTTATTTTCTATTACCGCCAGCATTTTCTGGGTATCCACACGTAATCGTCTAAAAAAATAGAATCGTATTTTGGGGGGCTGAGGGTTACCAAAACTTTTAATATTTTTTTTTATTTGTACACGAAAAATAAGGTATTTAATTAGTTAGATAATTTTTAAAAAGCTATTTATTTAATTTTCATACGAAAAAATAACACAACTAAACCCAATTGCTTAAAATAAAAAAAAGGAATGTACAGTTAAAAAATATAAGATTTAAAAATAAGATTTAAAAAATAAAATATTGGTAAATTTGCAGATTAACACACTCCGCTACCCCTTCCCCCCACACACATATATTCTGTTTTTTCAGGCGATTAAATGTGAACACTGTGGAAAATGGAAAGAAGGAAAACATATTTTACGAATTTAAAGTGAGGGATCAGTTTCATATATATTTAACGTAAATTGTGCATTATTCTGTGCGTTATTTTTTTCGGGGGGTGGGTGGGGTCCACTCTTTTAAGCGATTACGTGCCAGTCGGACTTAGGGTTAGTGTTACAAATATATTAGTTAACTATACTCTCCACCAATTAATTACTGACCGGAGGGCGGGTAGGTTTTTCTAGTATATATATAAATACATAAATATAGCATTAACTTAAACTTTTAATGTTTTTTCTTTGCGGGGTATGGCACGTTTTCGGTGGCACACCCTAAATGGAAATGGTACGGTTAAAAAACGAAATAATGTGTCCATGTTACTTACGCTTTTACACAGAATATATATTCCATTATATTCAGAATGATAAGCTCAAGGATTTTACCAAGAACATACAGATTTGTTACACCTATGCGTGTGTTACAATGCATTTAAAAATGTATTAATTAATATAACTCAAAATTTTTATACAGACAATTCTTTTCTCTAAACTTTTGTATCTAACTTATTTATAAAGTTTGGTTAAGTTTACAAAATGTTAAGTTTACAAAACAAAACAATGTTGTTCTTGGTTTAGAAGACATTGTTTCTATGGTAATATGAATTATTAAAAATAATAATGAGCAATTAGCACGCCATAGAATGCATTTTAGTTTTATTAACTTTTTTAACAACACAGAATTGATAACAGCAAAAACGAGACGAGGAAAAGAAAAAAAAAGTTATTTTAATATATTTTCATGTGAAATTCTGATGATGAAGTATATCTGCCAAAATTAAATTTAAAAAAAAATGTTAATAAAACTAAAATGTATTGTATGGCGTTCTAATTGCTCATTATTATTTTTAACAATTCGTATTACCATAAACCAAAAACAACATTTTCTATAACAATTTTCACTGCCACGTGCCGTTCTTGACTACAGATACTCTCATCCCAAATGCATTTCAACAACACCGAATTGATAACACCAGAAATGAGATGATAGAAAAGAAAAGAAAAGAAAAGATATTTTAATATATCTTTATTTGAAATTCTGATGATTAAGTATATCTTCGAAAATTAAATTAAAAACTAAAATAAAATAAAAGTTAATAAAACAAAAATGCATGGTATGGCGTTATAATTGCTCATTATTATTTTTAACAATTCATAAAATAATGTATGTTTATGTTACACACCGTGTGGCGGAGAATATATATTCCCAAATTCATAATGATCGTTTCATAAAATTATATATATGAATTCACTAAATTTTAACATTCACACAAACAGTGTACCAATGTAACTCACCGTATTTTCTAGAATATATATTCCAAAATTCATAATGATCCGGTTATTCGTTTATGATATTAAAAGTTTTTTTTTTGGGGGGGGGGGCGCGAGTACCGGTTTGAATGGGAGAACCCCGTAAATGGTTAAGTTTAAAATAAATGATGTTCATGTTACTTATCGGGTATCTGAGAATATATATTCTAAAATTCATAATGATCCGTTCATAAAGTAGAAATATTTTTTTTTAAAAACTGTTATTGTATGTACCCCCTATATGTTAACATTTATAACATAATAATGTACCCATGTTACCAGATTTTTCAGAATATATATTCCAAAATTCATAATGATCAGTTTATTAGTTCATGAGATTAAAAGTTTTTTGGGGGCGGGTACGGGTTTTGGTGGTCGCAATTTATGCCAATGTAATTCACCAGGCTATCGAATATATATCTTCCAAAATTTATAATGTTCGGTTGATAAAAAGCAAATAAATAAATCAAAACTTATATATATATATATATATATATATATATATATATATATATATATATATATATATAAATGTTAACATTTACAAAAAATAATATGCGCATGTTACTCACCGTATTTTAAGAATATATATTCCAACATTCATAATTATCTGTTCATTAGTTTAGGAGATTCCACTACACACACACACATACACATACACACACACACACACACACACACACACATATATATATATATATATATATATATATATATATATATATATATACAGGTGGGCCAAAATAAGGGTCCTATCTTTAAATTTGAATAACTTGAATTTGAATAACTTCCACAAAATAAAAGTTAAACTCACCAAACTTTATGTGTGTGTAGACTGACCCTTCCGAAATTTTTTGAAATAAACAAAACAAATTTTAGCCGAAAAACACTTCTTAAAACTTACAAAAACTAAAGTATTGTTTTTTACACTGTTTTGAGTTTTTTAAGCAAAAATAATGTTTTCTAAATGAGGGTACGTTCCTTAGGGCTAATACGGCTCATGCTTGCTTCGGAAGGGGTCCTTTACTTATTCTAAAAAAAAAAAAAAATCAATAAATAAAAAAGTTATGAATTTTTAAAAATAGGACCCTTATTTTTGCCCATCCTGTATATATATATATATATATATATATATATATATATATATATATATATATATATATATATATATATGTAAGCAAACAATGTTAAACATAACAGAATTCCTTGCTTAATTATTTAAAAAATCTAATAATATTTTTTTTTCAAAATCAAAATCAAATCATTGAATGCACCACATAATTATCACTAGCACTTCGTCGAATCATCTTCAGGTGTCAATAGTCAAATGAACAAAAAGCTGACGAAAAAAAAATTTAAAAAACAGCCGAGAACACTAATCTGAAGTCGTTAGACGTCAAAACAACCAAGGATTAAAGTTTCAGAAGAACTTTAATTTAAATTTCACGACGCCAGAATTAGCGTCACAGGATAAATTTAATTCCCACTAAATATTCCAAAATGTTGTTACTCGGTTTATACGTAACATCATTTGCAACCACAGCCTCGGGTATTTTTAAGTAAACAAAACAGTTTCAGAATCTAATATTTTTATGTTATTAACTAATGTTTATCTTAAATCAGAGGGAGGGGCATTTACGTTCCCCTAACGCCGGCAAACCAAGCTAGAGTTTACCAGGTGCACGGTGAACCTACGGGACTGGGCAGTGGTAGTAAAACCAATGTAACTATTTGCGTTTTCATTTTTTTTTCTTTTGTAATTTATTTATTTACTTATTTATTATTATTATTATTATTATTATTATTATTATTATTTTTTTTTTTTTTTTTTTTTTTTTCTCGGACAAGTTATTGTCAGTGATTGCTCACCGACAACAACCAGTGGTGTTACATGGAATCTAAGTGCCAACAATTTTCCCCAGAGTTCCAGTACTCTCCAACTCTTTTCGATTACCACCGCACATGACATTGTGGTATCGCAATAGCCGCTTACCATTGATACTTCGCTGGTAACTACCATTGGTCTCTTCTGAGATTTGGATGACAGTTAGCCTCCATAACGCCCAAGCAGTCTCCGCTCTCTTCCAGTGGAGGTCTGGTTAGTGCTGTCCCTCCTCTATCTTCCCATATTCCTTGCCCCGTTACGACTATTTTGTGTGGTGTCAGCCGGGTCCGGTCCCATTCAATTATTATTATTATTATTATTATTATTATTATTATTATTATTATTATTATTATTATTATTATTATTTACTCACTAGGAGTTATCACACTGGTCATCGTCAGTGATCGCCCACTGCCAACAACCTGTGGTATTCCCTGGAGTCTGAATGACAACAAGTCTCCTCAGACTTCCAGTATGCTCCACCTCTTTTCGTTCATCACCGCTGATGACCTTGCGGTATCGCAACAGCCACCTGCCACCGATTTCCCGCTGATAAGGGCCATTGGTCCCCTCTGGGGCCCGAGTGGCAACAAGCCTCCCCAAGGTCCCAGAGCTGTCCGCGCTCTTCCAGTGGAGGTTTGCTTTGCGCTTTCCCTCCTCGACACTCTGTCCATAATTTTCGTGGCGTCAGCCTATGCTTGCGCCTCTCTCGTGCGGTTGTATTTCCCCCGGTTCTGTTGTCTTGTGCTTCCATGTGTTTGTTCCCATTCGTTGCTTATGTGGGTTGGTTTCCGCATTCGAGGACATTTCTCAGGATTGTAGCTGTTTTGATCATTACTGTCCTTTGTATGGTCTCAGTTATCTTTTTGATTCCTATTTCTCCTAGTCTTTTCTCCATGTTTTGGGGGACTGTTCCTAGTGCTCCTATGATTATTGGTGTTATACTGACTTTCTTCATGTTCCATATTCCTTTCAATTCTCTGGCAACTTCAGTATATTTGCTTCTTTTTTCCGTCTCTTTGATCTTCACTGTGTGGTCCGCTGGAACGGCAAAGTCTACGATTTTGCAGGATTTTTCTTTCTTGTTGATTATTATCATATCCGGTCTCCTTCCATGGGTTTGTCTGTTTGTACATTCATATCCCATATGATTTTGTGTTTTTCGTTTTCTAGTACAGTTTCTGGTTTGTGTTTGTACCGTTTTTTTTGCATATTCGAAATTCAGTTGTTTGCACATTTCCCGGTGTACTTCTTTCCCCACGCTGTCATGTCTGTTCTTGTATTCCCTTTGTGCTAGCTTGCTGCATTCACTTATTATATGATTTATCGTTTTGTCTCTTTGTCCACACAATCGGCATTTGCTGTTTTCCTGGGTTTTATCTATCTTTGCTTTAATAAAGTTTGTCCTAATCGCATTGTTCTGTGCGGCCGTCAGCAGAGATTCCGTTTCTCTGTTCAAGTGTCCTTTCTTAGCCATGCCCAGCTGTTCTCATTGGCTTCATCGCTTGTGAGTCTTATAAAGCGTCCATGTAGTTGTTTTTCTTCCCACTTTTCCTTTCTTGTCTTTTTGTTTCTGGTTTCAGTGCTTCCGGAGTTGTTTGTTGGGCTGGTGTCTCTTGCTGTGGTGATCAGTCTTTCCGTGTTCAGGGTTACATATTTCTCCAGCTCTTTTTTGGTGTCTTCCACACAGTCTTCTATACTTAACAGTCCTCTACCTCCTTCATTTCTTTTCATGTAGAGTCTGTCCGTATCATCTTTGGGGTGCAATGCATTGTGCATAGTCATTAGTTTTCTAGTCCTTTGGTCAAGGTACCTGAGTTCTTCTTTGGTCCAGCCTATGAATGGTCCAGAGTATCTTATTAGTGATACAGCCCATGTGTTTATCCCTTTTACTAGGTTTCTGCTATATAGTTTAGTTTCTAAGAGTTTCCTTGTTCTTCGTAGATATTCTTTTCCAATCTTCTCTTTCATTTCTGTATATTTGATTGTGTCTGCTTCCAGAACTCCCAGGTATTTATAACTATCGTGTTCTCCTAGCGCCTTCATCTCCTCTTGGTTGGGGAGTTCAATACCTTCTGTCGTCTCCAGTTTTCCTCTTTTGATCTCTACCAGTGCACATTTTTCTATTCCAAACTCCATTTGGATATCCTGGCTGAATATCCTGGTTGTATTTATCAGCTTTTCCAGTTCTTTTTTGTTTTTTGCAAACAGTTTCAGGTCATCCATGTACATCAGGTGGTTTATTCTTTGTTCTGTATCCGTAAACCTGTATCCGCCATCACACTTTCTGAGTATGTAGTTGAGTGGCATCATGGCTATTATAAACAATAGTGGTGATAGAGTGTCTCCTTGAAAAAATGCCTCTCTGTATTTTTATCTCAGACAGGTATTGTCCTCCGGCTGTCAGTTTTAGTCTCCATGATTCCATTGCTTTCTGGATGAGATTAATAATCCTGTCTGGTATCTTGTATATTTTTAAGCATTCAATTATCCATGTTTGGGGGATCCTGTCGTAGGCTTTCTTGTAGTCAATTCATGGCATGGTTATGTTCTTTTGTCTGCTCTTCACCTCCTTCAGGGTCTTTTGATCAATGTATAGTAGATCATGTGCACCACTTTGTCCTTTCCGGCATCCTTTTTGTTCCTCGGGGAGCAGTCCACGTTTGTCCAGGGATTGGTAGATTTGTTCTCTCAGTTGTGCTGTGAGGATTTTCCACATTATTGCTAGACATGTTATCGGTCTGTAGTTGCTGGGGGTCGTTCCTTTTTTGGGGTCTTTTTGTATTAATGTTGTTCTTCCTTCCGCCATCCATTATTATTATTATTATTATTATTATTATTATTATTATTATTATTATTTGTACTCACTAGGAGTTCTCACACAGATCATCGTCAGTAATTGTTCACCGACAACAACCAGTGGTATTTCCTGGAGTCTGAGTGACAACAAGCTTCCCCAGATTTCCAGTATACTTCACCTCTTTTCGATAACGATGCGGTATCGCAACAGCCTCTTACCATTGATTTCTCGCTGGTAAGGACCATTGGTTTCCTCTGGGATTTGGGTGGCAATAAGCCTCCCTAAGGTCCCAGAATTCTCCGCACTTTTCCAGTCGAGGTCTGGTTTGTGCTGTCCTTCCTTGGTCTTCCCATCTTCCTCGACTCTCTACAAATATTTTGTCTGGTGTCAGCCTAGGACGGCACCATTTTTTTTTTTAATTTTAAATTATTTTTTTAATAATATTTTAAATTTTAAACTTTTTATAAAATTTTTAAATTAAAAAAAAAATTGGGGGATGGGCGGGTGGGGGTCAAGGATCGGGAGAGAAGGGGGAGCTTATGGTGTTTCTTGTAATTTCTGTTTCTTAATTCATTTTTGTGTTGTGATAGCTGAGGCCGGTGTAATTTATTAGGTGGGGGGGAGATTATGAAGTGATGTTTCTTGCAGTTTCGGTCCCTTCGTTCGTGTTGTGGTGTTCTTCGTGTGGTTTTGTTTTCTCCCTGTTGTAAATTCCTTGTTACTGGTTACCCTTTGTAGCTTATGCGGGTTGGTTTCCGCATTCGAGGATTTTCCTTAAGATTGCAGCTATTTTGATCGATGCCGCCATTTGTATGGTTTAGATGGTCCCTTTGATTCCAATTTCTCCCAGTCTTTTCTCCAAGTTTTTTGGGATTGTTCCTAGTGCTCCTACGATTATTGGTATTATACTAACTTTTTTCATGCTTTATATTCCTTTCAGTTCTCTGGCTAGTTATGTGTATTTAGTTCGTTTTTCTGTGTTTTTGATCTTCACTCTGTTGACTGCTGGAACGGCGAAGTCTACGATTTTGCAAGATTTTTCCATCTTCAGGCCTCCTTGCTTGTATGAGTTTATCTGTTTGTAGATCCATATCCCAGAGGAATTTGTGTTTTTCGTTTTCCAGTACTGTTTCTGGTTTATGTTTGTACCATTTGTCTGCATGTTCGAAATTACATCGTTTGCACAGTTCCCAGTGTATTACTTTCCCAACACAGTCATGTCTGTTCTTGTATTCTTCTTGAGCTAGTTTGCTACATTCACTTATTATATGATTTACTGTTTCGTCTCTTTGTCCACAAAGTCTGCATTTACTGTTTTCCTGGGTTTTATCTACTTTAGCTTTAATGTAGTTTGTCCTAATCGCATTGTTCAGTGCAGCCACCAGTAAAGATTCCGTTTCTCTGTTTAATTTTCTTTTTCTTAGCCATGTCCAGCTATTTTCGTTGGTTTCTTCTCTTGTGAGTCCTATGAAGCGTCTATGTAGTTGTTTTTTTTCCCATTATTCTTTTCTTGTATGTTTGGGTCCATTTTCGAGCAGTGTAATTCCCGATATCCAACGGAGCATTTTGGTTTCCATAACGACGAATGTTCGCTCCGCCTTACTCGTTGTCAGTAAGCCGTACAAAGCGACAGGTCTGAAAACAGTCCGGTAGATCTTCGACTTTAGCCGGTCGCTGATCTTTCGGTCACAGAGGATGTCACCACCTGAGCCATGTTGCATTGATGAGCGCAGCTACTTCGCTGAGGATGTTGTCGTCATCGTTGAGCGTCGAGCGGAGATACTTAAAGCGTGCGTTTGTAGATGGAGATTATTTGTAAGTGTCTAAAATAAGACGCGTCCATTAAAGCTGCTGTTTAACTGAAGCGGACAGAGGGATCACAAACATAACCTAATATAGAGATGATTGGAGGAAGCTAAAATGTGCATCAATTCAATCTGCGCGTTTTATTACTAAACTCACCAATTATCAAAGCCGGAAGCCACTCGAGGAGAAGTGTTAATGAGATGGATGGAATTCTAGATAAATGGTGAAGAATATTATGCAAGGATTTAAAATGATTAAAGGAAATGTACAAAGTTTGATTACTTATGAGGACTGTTTATGACAAGTGTTTTATTGTCATTGCATTTGAAGACGACCACGTTGTAGTCTGGTAATATGTTCCACAAACAGAAAATAAACTCTGTTTATGAAAATATCGCCTAACAATAGGCACATGCAGAAAGAAAGGATAGTTTTTGCTGCTGTGGTAGAAGACGAGTTTTCGCTGCGAATGTCTTACAAATAGCTCAGTTGAGCAGCTTCCACGGAAATAACGATAGAGTAGAAAAAGACTAGCAACGCCCCTGCTCTGGTAAAGTGTCTGTAAGGAACAAAGGAAGTTGAAGTCAATTTTGTATTATGTCAAGGCAAGAAAGAGTGCACTGGGCGACACTGTTTCATATATGACAGCAATACTCCATCTGAGGACGTATCTGACTCTTGTATAGGTAGAGGATTGCATCAGGAGTCAAGTAGTTTCTATGGCGATGAAAATGCTATTTCAAACAAACGGACGGACAAACTAACGGATGAACAGAACAAGAGGCGGGCGGAGGTACTTATAGAAATGTTTATATATAAAATGAAATACGTGAAATTTAAAAAGAAAAAAAGCCGTATGTTCAATATGTATCCTAAAGAAGTTTCCCATGTTTTTTGTTTGTTTTTTTTTCTTTCTCAGGAAGACATAGACGCACTCTGCTACTGAGACATATAAGCCCCCACCCACAATAAAAGCAGTAGCTGGGCATTTGTATATTCCATATTCTTTTGTTCGCTTACATGACACTATGTTCCCCATTTCCTCTCTACTCATTTCCTGTGTATTGTGTTGTGAATTCAGAACGAACAACAAAAACATAATATTTTTCTTCTAATTTAAAATTTTTTCATGAGATTTTTCATTCGAATGTTCAAAAAATGACCTCTACCCTGAAACATGTGATATATCGATATAAATATTTTGCCGTCATTTCTGACAGCGCGGATACTATTATTTAATAATAACATGAGAAATAAATAAAATGATACGGCCACATCATTTCGGCATTTTAAAAGTTACGATAGATAACGCTCGTTGCCCTAATTCAAATGAATGGCTCTCTCTATCTAGGACTGACCTTCACCCGAGACCTGAAATGGAAGACTTACATCAACTCAGTTGCAAAGTTCGCTGGATAAATGGTTGGATTATTCCACGGATCCAGAAAGTATCTCACTCTTGACGCAATCCTCTACTTGTATAAGAGTCGAATACGTCTCAACATTGCGTACTTTTTGCCACATCTGGGGAGGTGCCCTCAGAGCACCTTTTCCTGCCTTGACAGAGTAAAACCCGACATGGAAATCTAGGGGAGTATTCTTCTCTTCCTTACATACTCTATCTAACAGAAGAGAAGTTGTCAGTCTTTCTCTACTCTATCGTTATTTTAATTGTAGATTCTAAACTGAGCTCATATATATGCCCTCTGTAAAACATTGACAAAAACTCGTCAAGCTACAATCACTGTAAATAGTTTTCCTTTCATCCTCTGTATACCGAAAACTAAACGAAATTCTATTAGCAAAGTTTATTTCCGAGAGCTATCCGTCCGATCTCCAGTATTTGTTAAATACATGGTAAACTGCTTTCCAAGGTGATGGGAAGCCTTTCAATTTTAAACACCGGTTGAAAGATTTTTTTGTTTTTTTTTTAATCAGAGCTAGTTCGTGTTACAGCATCTTAAACACTATTATTGGAATGTTGTCAGGACCAGATGCCTTGCTGGCATCAATGTTCTTGATATGTTTGGCATCATCTCGGACAGATACATGGATGTCGCTAAAGTGCTTACCGTTATGGGGGAATTCAGGAGGTTGGCGGCTCTGATCGCAAAGGGTGGAATTTGATGCATCTTTTGCGAAAAGCTTGGCCAGATTAGATGCTGAGACGATCTCTGGTCCATTGATAATGGTTGGAATGAAGGTCTTACATATGTTCATGATCCTATTTGTTATTCGCCAAAACTTGTATGAACCAAGCCTCTGTTCGGTCACTCTAAATTAGGAATAATTTCATGGAAATGGCTAAAGTTTTATATAAATATATAAACAAAAATATTACATGACTAATAATCTTACAAATTGAAATAAATAAATTTATTTATGAATTAGTATTGTGACTCTAACTGAGAGTTTAAGAACGAATGTTTATTTTTCTTTACGCGAGAAAATATTAATGGAATTGGTGGTTAAAATTGCAACTAAGTGATTACGAAATGTCTAAGTAATGTATTATTTGAGGATTATCCACTAAAATAAATGTATGTGATGTTATTACGTCTTACAGCTAAGTAGATTTTTATATCTGCAAGTAATTGACGGTTAAAATGTAATGTAGGTATTAAGATAATCAGTTTAAATAATAAGTTGAAAAGAAATAATAACTGACGATTCGAAGGACAGGGTTTTTAAAAACATGGCTAAATTCCCATAAATAACTGGCGAGAAAAATTAACAAATATGCTGTATAGATTTTATAAATACTATCAGTCCATATCTGGCCTGGCCCAAGGGTTTTTAATTAAAGAAAAAGTAAGATCCACTTTATTTTTTATTTTGTAAGAATTTAATTGTGTCAAAATAAAAAATAATAATATATGTTCAATATGTATCACGAATATATATATACAGCTGCATGAGGATGATTATATATTGTGTATATATATAGAGAGATATGCATTATATTTGTAGATTCAGCTTTCTCTCTCTCTCTCTCTCTCTCTCTCTCTCTCTCTCTCTCTCTCTCTTAGAGAGATAACATTTTTAACTGAGCGTAAAGCAGTAATCTTCTGTTAGGAATAGATTTCTCTCGATTATTGGGAGTGATATTTAATAATATATATAAACAAAAACGTGTATATATACACATTATATATATATATATATATATATATATATATATATATATATATATATATATATATATATATATATATAAATGAAGGAGAATGGAAAGGAATTAGAGAAAGCAAAAGCCAAATCAAAATTCAATTCAAAAGTTCAAAGCAAGGTATATTCCGCAAAAAGGCAATTTTTATATATATATATATATATATATATATATATATATATATATGTATGTATGTATATATATATATATATTACTAATGATAATTGAATTAACGAAAAGTGAAGTATCGTAAAGTGATCTATCTCGATAAAGTAAAGCTCAATACGTTGAGTAGAGCAATCAATTTTAAAGAAAGAAAGATGAAGATAAAAATTGCATACAATTACATAAGATTACATAAAGTTACATAAAATTAATACAAATTTTATTACATCGAAAGTTCAGATGCAAGGAACTTTCGATGTGATAAAATTTGTATTAATTTATGTAACTTCATGTAATTTTATGCAATTTTTTATCTTCATCTTTCTTTCTTTAATATATATATATATATATATATATAGAGAGAGAGAGAGAGAGAGGGAGAGAGAGAGAGAGAGAGAGAGATGCATATACGTTTTTGTTCACATATAATATTAAATATCACTCCCAGTAACCGGGAAATATATATATATATATATAGCACTATAATTTTTTGTAATAAGTAGCGTATTTGTGAACGTAACGATGCTTAACTGCTATTCGTATTTGGATGTGACCGACCGTTCGGGCTTCCAATCTCAGCGTGGATACACTCGCTACGTGTCGCCACACTGATGAGTAGTAGCCAACGAAACAGCTGTCTGTTTGATGACTATTTATTTTCTCTCTCTCTTTATATGTATATTGTTACAATTACAAATAACATCGAACCTCGAACACACCATACCAGTCTTAGACAGGAAGTCCTAACCCGAGTTCTCTCCCTCTCTCTCTCATATATATATATATATATATATATATATATATATATATATATATATATAGAGAGAGAGAGAGAGAGAGAGAGAGAGAATGAGAGAGATAGACAGACAGACAAACAGAGAAATACAGCCAGACAGAAAGACAAAGAGACAGACAAAGAGACAGAGAGATAGAGAACAGCTTTGCATCATTTTATGTCATCTCATGATGATTAAACTATCAAAATACAATGATATTATACTTTCTGTCCAGAATCCTTATTTCAATTGTGATCAAAATCCATTACATACTTTTAATTCAAGAAAATATATAAACTTTAAGTGTTAAGCTTAAGGGGCTAAGGGCAGAAATATAAATTCTAAACATTTTGCGTAATTGGTGTCTAATGGGAAGTTGTGTCCATATTATGAGCCCTAAAAATTTTTTAAATAACCCAGAAGACATTAAAATGTAAGTAATATTAATTATTTGATATATAATATCTATTGCTAAATTACACAAAAGTCGGAGATATTTGACTTTTCTCGAGGGGCTTTCACCCCTTCTTTTTACGCTCTTTGCATAAAACTAGATAAAACTAAATATAACGACTTACTAAATGGACCCATTGCCACTAAGAAGCCGTTTTCTAAGATTCATGATGATCTTTTAATTAAGGAGTGAATCCTGTACATACTAACATATAAACATACCTAACTTTATATAAATAGAGATAGGCTAATACAAATAAATTCTTACGACTTACTACTCTTAAATATTACTTATCTAATACCGAGAAATTGAGCGTAGGTCTCATATTTCAACGACAATAAATTTAATTTAGACATTCGGAAATGTTGTTGACGTTTTGTAACATTTATATTAAGGAGTTGCGTTGACAAAGGCCAACTGTTTCCACCTTGTTGACAACTCAACAACTGTTTCCACATTAGCGACCCATAACTGCAAATCTACCATGACAACGTTTTCGTTTACTTTTATTTAAATTTTTTTATCACATTCCAAGTTTTTTTAAGCTCCCGTATATTATAGCAAGGAGATGAAATGTATAACAATGAAACATTTGTGGTGCCTAAGTGTTACTGAAACTATTATAAAATAATAATTTTACTTCGGGTGAACAGATTTAAATAACATTTTACCTGAGTGCATAGTTGAAAATCTCAGTACTGCTAGTCGAAGTGAGTATGTATATATATATATATATATATATATATATATATATATATATATATATATATATATATATATATATAGCGTTCTGAAAAAAAGTTAAAATATTGACTTAGGTCTGAGGGTTTCCGATAAAAAGGATGAAACACATGTGTCTGTAGATAAGAATTAAATGATATTTATCGTAATATTGTTTAGCCCCTTTAATACTAAGACGAGCGCTTTAAGAGAATTATAAAATTGGTTTGTCAAATTTAAATGCATAATGCTAAGTTCCGGCCAACGAGTCGTTTACATTGTTGCTGACAGTCTTCTATGTGTGTCGCCTTATTAAAGATTAATAGATGTTAATTCTCTTTCTTCAACGTGGTTAAGCGTTCAGAATAAAAGTTAAAATATTGACTCGGATCTGAGGATTTCAAATCGTGTGACCGACAGAGTAATCACCCTTCACACTTATGATATATATATATATATATATATATATATATATATATAATTGCATTCCACAGACCATGGTAGACGAATCAAGTACAATAATTTGCATTGGTTTTAACAACTGTTTTACTTCTGTATTCGGTGATTTTTCTTTACATCTCTCATTTTACACACACATGTAATTTATTCAAATTAAATATTCATTCAGATCCCTTACGCGCATTTCATATATATATATATATATATATATATATATATATATATATATATATATATATATATATATATATATATATATAACTTCTTTGTAATATAGCAGGAAAAATCCCAGCAGAGTGCTCGATTAATTGAGAATTAATGTAAAAAATGAAAAATTAACAGCGTAATATTTTTTTATTTTGGTACAAAAAAATTAGTACAATATTCGTACAACATTCGTACCGTCGGTTTCAAGCACAGAAGGACTTAGTCATCCGGTTCTCTTCAGCTTCTGTTTTTATCTGTTTTGGAAATGCGGCACTCGCGATCCGGATATTGCAACTTAAAGATGTAAAGACACTCTTCATCATCAAATGGAAAGTAATTGAGAGAAGACTATCCTTCTCTACAGCCATAAATAGATGTCATCTGTGTGACGCTGAAAAATACTATATATTAAGGGCCATCATTGATCCAACTACAGTCTGTTTAGATATCGAGATGAAATCTTTAAGGGATGCATCCACAGGAGACAAGCACTACTCATAAACTGGAATTACCAATACACATAAAAGCCTAGCTACACCCCCCTCTGCTAAAAAAATAACCCCATAATTGCCCCATTAAATACCGACTTCCACTCCAAAGAATTTCCCCAACTATACCCCCTCATAAATATAAATAAAATTAAAAAATACGAACAAATACCTTAATCAACCCATATCCATACTAACTTTCAAGAGCAATAATTATAACTTTCCCAAAAATATTTCTCCAGTCATTTAGAGGGTAACACCCCCATTTCACAACATTATTATTACTCCCATAAGTCCCCACCATTCCTCGGTCATAATGCTAATCTCCCATATCTCCCAAACAGATCCAATCTTACCGACCCAATCCTTACTCTTATCTCTAAACCAGTTTGAACCAGCATACCAATTTTATCACCTCCATAAGTATTCAGTATACTTTAGTTAATAATGTTAAATCTCGAATACAAATCATTCAAAAACCTGCAGAGTTACTGCTCTTAGACCGCCCGGATGATATCTTATTCAAATTCTTTTGGAGTTGATTTAAAGTTCTTTAATCCAGGATTTACACACGAATTTAATTAATGTTGTTCCTTTTAACCCCTTTAATCCTTAAACCCATTTTCTCTTCCTTAATTCCTTTAGAAGATACATAATTAAACCCCAAAACAGTAACGGCCAAATATACGATACTCATAATATTGGCTCACGAGATTTATATAGAAATATTTTTTTATTTTTTAATTTTTTCATATCTCTTTAAATGATAAAGGAAGGAAGAAGGTGTTCAGACGTAATGGATATAGAGTCGAGATAAATAAATTCACAAATAAATTCACAACATTATTTATTACATTCCAAGAATCAAAGCTCAACAATAGTTAGTTGTCTGATCGTTTCCGAGACGTTTAGGATTTGTTTTTAAATACCTAATTTTCTACATGAATTCAAAATCTTTTCAGCGCCTTATACAAAAGGTCACAATATAAGTTTAGTGAAAACATCAACGTATACTACTTAATTCACAAACATAGGGTATGTTTACAGTACAAAACGAAAAATACCTGCACATAAAAATTATATTAGTTCCACCTATGCTCAGGATAATAGTAATAATGATAACAAGCTGGACCCGTGTAAATTACAGTAAATGATGTTTTCAATACTAATTATCGTGTTCCTAACTTATACATGTTTGAAAAAATATCAGATTTGACTTGTATATTTATTTTCAAAAATGAACAATACATGAAACAATTTACAAACATTCTTTATATACAATATTTCTAGTAAAGGTAGTTCCACTTCTCTGGCCATGAGTAGAATTATTCTGAGAACAAATCTTCACTCTTACACTGTTCATAGACCTTGTTTTTGAGAATGCTACATGAAGTTGTCCATGAGTAAAGCAGGGTAGTTGTAGGGAAATTCCAATTTTATCGAAAGTCTGTCCTTCAACTTTATTAATGGTATACAAAGATTCAAAAGGTCGTGGCTTTTGATGTAAGTGTGACACTCAAAATCACACAAACGCTATCGTATTAATATGTTTCTTCCCGGACGCCCCCCCCTCCCTTCGATGTAGAAAAACATCTTAGATGTTGGTAGGGATCGAACTATAAACCAGTCGGGCCGACGTCAAAAACCGACGTCAAAATCCTACGTCGTTAACCGTTGTGCCAAAGGGAAATATTTGAAAATATTACGAAAATTAAGTCACTTGAATTATTTTCCAAATCTAGGTGCGGCACGCATGCGCAGAGCTTTTGATGTAAGCGTGACACACGAACACACACGCCATCGTATTATTATATAGATAATAATAATAATAATAATAATAATAATAATAATAATAATAATAATAATAATAATAATAATAATAATAATAATGATTACAATGGTAATAACAGTAATGACAATGAAAATTATAGAAATAAAATCAATAATAATAATTATAATAATAGAACTGAAAGGAATGTGGAACATGAAGAAAGTCAATATAATATCAATAATTTTAGAGGCACTAGAAACAGCCCCGAAAAATCTGGAAAAAAGACTAGAAGAAATTGGAATCAAGAGGAAGACTGATACTATACAACGGACGGCAATGTTGAAAACAACTGAAATCTAAAGAAAAATCCTTGAATGCGGAAACTAACCCACATAAACTACAAACACAAACGAGCCAGGTGGAAACTTCAACAGAAGCAAAACAAAAAGACGGAAAGAACACCGAATGGAATCAAGAGAACTCAAACTGAAATAAATTTGATAAAGTGTTACCCCCCACCCCCACAGACACAAAAAGGCATCAGCTTCTGTTTGTACCACACACAATAGTTGTGAAGGGTAAAGGAGTATCTAAGAACCGATGAAGAGATGGACCACTAACCAAACCGCCACTGAATGAGTGCAGAGACTACTGGGATCTTAGGGAGGATCATTGCCACTCAGATTCCAATGAAGACTGATCCAATGGTCGTCACCAGCGAGAAATCAAAGGGAAGCGCCTGTTGAGATAACGCAAAGTCGTTTGCAAAGTTTATCGAAAGATGTGGAGAGTACTCGAAGTTTGGGGAGACTTGCAGACTCCAAGGAACACTACCGGTTATTATCAGTGAATCATCTCTGATAATTACGTGTGTATGAACTCCTAGTGAGAAGAAGAAGAAGAAGAAGAAGAAGAAGAACAACAACAACAACAACAACAACGACGACGACGACGACGACGACGACGACGACGACGACGACGACGACGACGACGACGACAACAACAACAACAACAATAATAATAATAATAATAATAATAATAATAATAATAATAATAATAATAATAATAATAATAATAATAATAATAATAATAATAATAATAATAATAATAATAATAATAATAATGGTAAAAGTAATAAACAATGATAAACACATATTGGATATGATTCCAAATAGGGGATAAGAAAAAAGTAATAGTAATAGTACTCCAAGAACATCGCAGTAATAATGAACATAATGGTGTTATTGTCACTAGAACTGCAATATAATAGAATAACATTTAGTCAGAAAAATACTACTTGTAAGGATAACCGGGAGTTTCTCGCGTGTCAAATGCGTTGAACATAAATAATCATATGTAGTATTGAGAATTTAGAATATGCAATAAGGTAAAAGGCAATTAAATATAGAGCGCTGAACTTTATATCATAGCAGGGAAAAACTTTTCCTTTCAGGTCACAATTTATAGTGACCCTTCTCATTTACAGCCAATAATCACTTATCGATTGATTCTGTTCATGTTTTTTTTTTACTTCAGCAGGTTCTATTTCTGACATGGTGATTTAAGTTGCTCGTCATATTTTTATATATACCTCCCCTCTAAGGAGAGTTTTAATGCCTCACAAAGTCACAATCAATTAAAATACATGAACGCTCATAACATACCTTGCTAGCCGTTCTTTCCTTAATGTGATCCTGCCCGACCGAGAACACCGCCTGCAAACACGTTTGTTTATAACCCGAAAATAAGGAACAAGACGAGACAAACAGTTGAAGACAAGAAGAGGTTTATTCTCTTTGTAGTTTGTTTCAAACCACTAACCAGTGGAGTGTGGTGGTCGATCATTACTGCTTAATCATATCTTTTCCGGACATCTCTAAAACCCTAACTTCACACGTGTGTGCTTCCAAGCGGACTGACGACTTCTCTTTCTTCATTCTCCTTCTCTTTGGGCGATGTGACGTCATATCCGTTTCTAGCACACAAGTAGTCGATCTGACATCCGAGTACACTAAGCAGACCCTGACTAAATCCTATTTATTTTATTCTCAACTAACAGAATTATACTGGCCCAATATTTAACAATATGTTTTGCTACTGTCCTATCATATTGTTTGCCGCGTTCATAGAATCCCGCCTCCGGATGTCAATGGATGTCATTTGACAAAACTTCTTTCTTCCTCTCTTTCTCTTGTTTATCCATTGGTCTGCTTTTTCATTAACTGTCAAACCGACAGTTTGATTTTTTTACTCACTCTGCAGTAAACATATACACTATTTTAAATAAAACTGACTACAACATTTAAATCGAAAAATATCCTTAATGATAAAACAAATTAAAAAGAACTGAGCAAAAATCCAACGAATCAATAAAAAATAACAAATTAATAAAATAGCAATGTTGTATTTTGAACTCTCAAGCTAAATAAAATAATAAGCAAATGCAATTCCAGCTACATATATGGAAACATAAAACACAATAAAGAAATATAATCTTTACAATCAAACAATGACAGTAGAAAGTGGACATTGGGTTTACTTTCGGCAACCTCGCAACCCTCGCTTCCCTTATTGTCTCGATTAATTCTCTCATTCCATGAGCGATGTTGCTGACAAATGGGAAAGAAGTACTGCTTTCTGGATCGGAATCCATCCATCTAACACTTATTGTTGGCTAGTTTTTGACCTTGAAGTAGTATTTATTTTTTAGCTCCCTACATGAAGTGGCTTCATGCCTTGTCTGGAGCGATTTCCATAAAAAGATTGATTGTATTGCGTTAATAGATCGACTTTTTCTATTTTATCTTGTTCAGTCTGCCTTATTTAACCAATCTGTTATATTCACACACACATAAGATAATAAAATCATTTCAATGTTTACTGCAAACATTTGAAAATGATCCAAGTTTTAACATTCCAAAGATGTCATTAAATATTTGAAAAAGTTTTACGATAATGAATATAATCTCAACAGACGCAATGAATCTATTAAATGGGACATTTTTATTAGACTGATTTCCCGTATTCGTTTATTATACTAATGACGATGTTAAATATTTACGGTAACCGGAATTTGTAGTAGGTTATATATAATCTTTAATGGCTATTTGACAATGAAGCCCTACTTAAGTGATGTAAATAGCAGCTTATTCAATGAGATCTAATTTCCTTTTTAAGTTCTTTATATTTTTACATAAATATAAAGCCATTTCAATCCAAATAACTTTTAGCGTTTATAACGATGGAATTTCTTTTGAATTTGCTTACTGAATCACTCATCTATTTTTCTTTCTAGCCACCCCCTTCCTGTTTTGAGTGGCTATGCCTCTATGTATCCCCCCACACACATCGAGGGAAAAGTTAGATACAAGATCGGATTTTAATGTGGGGAAATCCAGCTCCCCAAAAAAGGGAACTCTGGATTGGAACAAGAATAAAAATTGCCTCAGCTGAGGACTTCTCTCTTACTGACCGAGAACAGAATAGACTAGTGTAGCATCAGAACAGATACTACACTTTGGCTATGTATATTAACTTTTGTTGGGGGTCTCGTTTCTGTGTGAAATGGTTTCTTTTAACTTAATTCTAACCTTTCGTAACATTTGGTTAATATTGCATAGCCTATTACACCCATTGCGACCTGGAAAATCTTTATGTCAAAGTGTCTTTCTCTATATCTACCTATTCTTCTCTTTGTTTATTTGCTAAACAGAGAGAAAATAGGTAGATATAGAGAAATACACTGAGTGAAGGGGAGATCGATAGAAGAAGAGATGGTACAGAAGTGAATAGAAATAAAAAGAGAGAAAGAAAGAAAGTAAAGGTAGTCATGCTTACTTACTATTAGGCTAAACCTGAAAATAAAATGGAAATGCAGCAGACTGCAATAGAGTAAGGAGTTATTGTGACGAAAAGAAGAGTAGAAAAAAGACCTTGGGTTTACTTTTGGTAGCCTCGTAACTCTCGCTTCTCTTAGTCCTCACATTCTATCAGCGATGTTTCTGACAAAGGGAGAATAACTGTCGTTTTTCTGGGTCGGAATCTATTCATCTAACACTTATTGTTGGCTAGTTTTTGACCTTGAAGTAGTATTTTTTTAGATCCCTACATAAAGTGGCTTCATGCCTTGTCTAGAGTGATTTCCATAAAAAGAACAAAAAAAAAAGACGAAAATATGATGAATTATTGGTAGGTCGTTGCGAAGATAAAAGTAATGGTTAATTGGGGAATAGATGTTCTTTTGAGGTTGATTTCACTATTGGTCTGTTCTGTCGCGTGCAGTACATTAAGAATTGAGTTAAAGAAGAACTGATCAATGAATGAAAGAAAGGAGGAAAGAAAAAGAAAAAGAGAAAAAAGAAAGAAAGAAAAAAGAAAGAAAGAAAGAAAAAAAACGAAAGATGAGAATAGTATATCTGCTTTGAGTTTGTTTTTGTGATCCTGCTCCGTCCTTCTTTAATTGTTTCTTTTTTTCTTGGTGTTTGTTTGTCTGTTCGTTTTCAATCACGTGGTACGCGATAGCGACTAATACGAGAAGACGTTGAGCGTTTGCATTTTTTTCGGATTAGTTTTCTTTTCTAAAACCAAAAAGATAGAGAGAAACGGCGAAAGAGCGAGACAAAAGGAACTATTTTTAATTTTTCTAATTAATATTAGTATTACTGTTTTTATTACTGTTTGATTTGTTTTATTTTTTGTCCCCATAAATATGTAGATTATGTATCACTATTATTATCAATAGTACTTTCATTCTATTATAATTATTATTTACTCACTAGGAGTTATCACACTGGTCATCGTCAGTGATCGCCCACTGCCAACAACCTGTGATATTCCCTGGAGTCTGAGTGACAACAAGTCTACTCAGACTTCCAGTAGGCTCCACTTCTTTTCGCTCATCACCGCTGATGACCTTGTGGTATCGCAACAGCCACCTACCATCGATTTCCCGCTGATAAGGGCCATTGGTCCCCTCTGGGGCCCGAGTGGCAACAAGCCTCCCCAAGGTCCCAGAGCTGTCCGCGCTCTTCCAGTGGAGGTCTGGTTTGCGCTTTCCCTCCCCGACCCTCTGTCCATAATTTTCGTGGTGTCAGCCTATGCTTGCGCCTCTCTCGTGTGGTTGTATTTTCCCCGGTTCTGTTTTCTTGTGCTTCCATGTGTTTGTTCTTCATTGTTGCTTATGTGGGTTGGTTTCCGCATTCCAGGACATTTCTCAGGATTGTAGCTGTTTTGATCATTACTGTCCTTTGTATGGTCTCAGTTATCTCTTTGATTCCTATTTCTCCTAGTCTTTTCTCCATGTTTTTGTGTACTGTTCCTAGTGCTCCTATGATTATTGGTGTTATACTGACTTTCTTCATGTTCCATATTCCTTTCAGTTCTCTGGCAAGTTCAGTATATTTGTTTTTTTTTTCGTCTCTTTGATCCTCACTCTGTGGTCCGCTGGAACGGCAAAGTCTACGATTTTTCAGGATTTTTCTTTCTTGTTGATTATTATCATATCCGGTCTCCTTGCTGTTATGGGTTTGTCTGTTTGTACATTCATATCTCATATGATTTTGTGTTTTTCGTTTTCTAGTACAGTTTCTGGTTTGTGTCTGTACCGTTTTTTTTGCATATTCGAAATTCAGTTGTTTGCACATTTCCCGGTGTACTTCTTTTCCCACGCTATCATGTCTGTTCTTGTATTCCCTTTGGGCTAGCTTGCTGCATTCACTTATTATATGATTTATCGTTTCGTCACTTTGTCCACATAATCGGCATTTGCTGTTTTCCTGGGTTTTATCTATCTTTGCTTATATAAAGTTTGTCCTAATCGCATTGTTCTGTGCGGCCGTCAGCAGAGATTCCGTTTCTCTGTTCAAGTGTCCTTTTCTTAGCCATGCCCAGCTATTTTCATTGGTTTCATCGCTTGTGAGTCTTATAAAGCGTCCATGTAGTTGTTTTTCTTCCTACTTTTCCTTTCTTGTCTTTTTGTTTCTGGTTTCAGTGCTTCCGGAGTTGTTTGTTGGGCTGGTGTCTCTTGCTGTGGTGATCAGTCTTTCCGTGTTCTGGGTTACATATTTCTCCAGCTCTTTTTTGGTGTCTTCCACACAGTCTTCTATACTTACCAGTCCTCTACCTCCTTCATTTCTTTTCATGTAGAGTCTGTCCGTATCGTCTTTTGGGTGCAAGGCATTGTGCATAGTCATTAGTTTTCTAGTCCTCTGGTCAAGGTGCCTGAGTTCTTCTTTGGTCCAGCCTATGAATAGTCCAGAGTATCTTATTAGTGATACAGCCCATGTGTTTATCCCTTTTACTAGGTTTCTGCTATATAGTTTAGTTTCTAAGAGTTTCCTTGTTCTTCGTAGATATTCTTTTTCAATCTTCTCTTTCATTTCTGTATATTTGATTGTGTCTGCCTCCATGACTCCCAGGTATATATAACTATCTTGTTCTCCTAGCGCCCTCATCTCCTCTCTGTTGGGGAGTTCTATACCTTCTGTCGTCTCCAGTTTTCCTCTTTTGATCTCTAGCAGTGCACATTTTTTTGGGGGTCTATTGCTGCTATCCTTTGTTTTATTTCTTCATGTTTCTCATTTAGTTTTTATTTGTGTTTCTGATTTTTGCTTCTTAATCGTTTCATGTCCTCCTTCCTTCTGTTCACGGTTTTAGCTTCTTTCCGAAGTTTGGTGATCTGGGTTTCCAGTCTGATTTCCCATCCAGGTTTTGTTGGTCCTTTCTTTTGTCCATTCTCTTCGTTTCTTAGTTTCATACTTACCGATTTTGCCCCTGCATATATCAGGTTGTTTAGGTCTGTAATAGTTTCTGTTGGGATGTGTGTGAGGAGTCTGTTTACTCTTTCTGTTTCTGCTTGTAACTTCTTCGCTACTTCATTGCTGAGAGATGGGAGTTTTGTTTTGTTTTCTAACATTATTATTATTATTATTATTATTATTATTATTATTATTATTATTATTAATTATTTGTATTCACTAGGAGATCTAACACAAATTATCGTCAGTAATTGCTCACTGATAATCACCGGTGGTGTTCCATGGAATTTGAGTGACAAGAATCCCTCTCAGATTTCCAGTACTCTCCACCTTTTTTTCGATACCCATTGCAAATGACTTTGCGGTATCGCAACAGCCGCTTACCATTGATTTCTCGCTTGTAAATACCATTGGTTCACTCTGGGATTTGGGTAGCAATAAGCCGCTCCAAGGTCCAAGTACTCTCCGCATTCATTTAGCGGAGGTCTGGTTAGTGCTTTTCTCCTAGGTTTTCCCATCCTCCTTGACCATTCACGATCATTTTGTGTAGTATCAGCCGAGGCTGATGTCATCACTTTTTTGGTGGGGTGAGGGGTAAGTTTATGAACTTTCTTGAAGTTTCTGTTCCTTGCTTTATGTGGTGGTGTTCTTCTTGTGGTTTTGTTTTCTTCCTATTGTAACTCACATGTGACTGGTTACCGTTCGTAGCTTATGCTGTTCCGTTTCCGCATTCGAGGATTTTCCTTAAGATTGCAGCCGTTTTCACCATTGCCGGTCTTTGTATGATCTCTGTTTTCCCTTTGATTCTAATTTCTCTCAGTCCATTACATTAAACTACATTAAAATAAATAGAGCAACCCATAACATTAAATTACATTGAAATAAATAGAGCAAACCATTACATTAAACTACATTAAAATAAATAGAGCAACCCATAACATTAAATTACATTGAAATAAATAGAGCAAACCATTACATCAAACTAAATTAAAATAAATAGAGCAAACCATTACATCAAACTAAATTAAAATAAATAGAGCAAACCATTACATCAAACTAAATTAAAATAAATAGAGCAAACCATTACATCAAACTAAATTAAAATAAATAGAGCAAACCATTACATCAAACTAAATTAAAATAAATAGAGCAAACCATTACATCAAACTAAATTAAAATTAATAGAGCAAACCTTTAAATAAATTACCCACCCTTACGCTTAGCAGCTGTGTTCCAAAAGTCATAACGATAGGTTCGTTAGTTTAGGTGTTTATCCCGTGCAACGAAATATATATATATGACCATATACACATCTTTAACTTAATATATATGCATCCTTTAAATGTTAAAATTTACAGCAAAAAATATAATAATCTGCCTATGTTACTCACTGTGTTAATTAGAATATATATTCCAAAATTTATAATTATCCGTCTATCTGTTTAGGAAATTATTCTGTACACACACATATATATATATATATATATATATATATATATATATATATATATATATATATATATATATACATATATATATATATATATAACATTTTTTAAATAAATATTTATTATGATTCCCTACAGACATCAATGTTTCATGCTTATGCAATCTTCAGTGTAGGAGATGTTAATTCTTGCCGGTCAGAGAACACGAACCCGGTTTCAAAGTCACTACGGACTCGTAGTCCGGTATTCGGCCACAACCAATTAGCACTGAAATTAAGAGAAATTAAATTCTATATACGCCAAATCAGCGAACGCACATAGTAAGCAGTCGAACAGTGTTAAACAACCCAAAGAGTTGGAACATTGCATCCTATAGTCACCCACAGAAAGACTGTTTCTCTGTATGACAGCTCTTCGGTGCGGCTACCCTAGCACCCGCCCCGACTTGGGATCGAACCTACGACGATTTAGCTAATAGCGATTCTACTCACTGGACCATAAAACAGTCGCTTTATTTACTTTCTTCCCACGGCAGGAGGATGTGGCGCAACGCCGAACGTGGGAGAATTGGCCTGTAAAAAAAGCTCGGGCAGCTCTGTCAGCATATCCCGGTAGGAACGCCTACGACAATAAACAAACTTTCCCGAAGATGGAAGGCGATGCCTGCCCAAGACAATGCCTCAATCCGACAGACAAAGACCACCGAAATCTCTGTCGGACTTATTGTCGAGAACGTATTATCGACTGGTATTTAAGCGGTACAATTTATCAGCCAACTTTCGTCGACTGAATAATTTTGGACTCCGCCCTGTTTGCAAGTGGAATCTCAATGCTTTTTATATAAACATTGTCAACTACTACAGGGCTCTATTTTTGTATTTACAAAGAGCTTTGCATTTCGCTAATAGTAGTTGGCGATATCACTAACGACAGTGCTCAAACCGAGAAAGGGGGCTTATAAAGACATCCATTTAAAGACTGTTTTGATGTATCACAACTCTTCAGTGCCACTAGACACACACATACACCCCCCCACACACATATATATATATATATATATATATATATATATATATATATATATATATATATATATATATATATATATAAGCTGACCCGTGCTCAGGAAAGTCGAATAACGTCAGAAATTCCTTGCCAAATCTGTATCTCTTGAATTATTTGGTGCTTATGAGTGACCAGCGCTAACAAAGACCTCACAATGTTAATGTAAAACAGCAGCTGAAACAATTAATGCAATACGTGGAGTAATAACTGTCTTGCCCTGCTTAGTTGTTGCAATCTTGCCATTGACAGTAATACTTCTAGACTGCCGTGCCGCAATTATAATTTTAATCCGAATCCGGAGTGTCCCTATTTGGGTAGATGGATTTTTCCCCACATTAAAAACCGACCTTTGGTCTAACTGTGCACTCGTGTGGAGGCAAGTAAGACCGGTCCGTAAACTGCATAACCACCATAAACTGGCAAATAACGCACTATATGATATAGTAGGGCCCGTGTCCAGGCGTAGTGCGGGATATATATATATATATATATATATATATATATAAGTATTAGAGTATTAATTTCTCAAACAGAAGTTTAAAAGAATCATGTAATTAATTTATGAGAGTAAAAAAGGATTAAACAATGTTTTGAATATAACAAAATAAAGTTTACGCAGTTTTGTGTGACCCCCGCCCCACTACAATTTTAAGTAGCGGGTTATTTGTAAAAATAAAAATCGCCCCCCCCCCAAAAAAAAAGAGTAAATGTGAACGAAAAATATGCGTCTATGTTTCCAAGTTGAGAGAAGAAAACATGTTTGTAGACTGATACAATTTTCATCCCAATCCAGAGTGCCCTGTTTGGTTATAGAATGAATTTACAAACCATAAAATGCATTGTTTGGGTTTAATGTGTTGAAAATTCAGAACCTAAGGGAAACAAATAAAATTTGCCGCAGTCTAGAAGGATTTCTTCTTGACTTAGAGAGGAAAGAAAATTATTAAGTTGAGTACGTCACTGACCGAGAAGAGAAGAGGTTAAGTAACATATACTACACTGTAAAGTTAAGTATTTTTCGAATGTTAGAAATGAATAAGTAGAAATAAACCGAATTGAATTAACCTTGTTGTTTATTGTAGTAAGTAAAAATAAAAGAAATGAAGAGTTTTGGGTGGGTGGTTCCTGAATCCATTTACGGTAGAAAAAAAAGCAAAAAGTGGCGAAGTCTAGAAGAATTTATTTTCCACTATGTGGAAATAGTCCTTTTTCATTGTAATAAGTAAATAAATAAAAACAGAGAGAGAGAGAGAGAGAGAGAGAGAGAGAGAGAGAGAGAGAGAGAGAGAGAGAGAGAGAGAGAATGGTTATGATAACTCAAAGTTAAAATGGAAAGAAAAAGAAAAAATGATTTGAAATTAATTAAAATAAAAACCACCCAAAGTATCGAATTTTTCGAGAATTATAAATGAAAATAATCATATTAAAGAAAAACATAATAATAATATATTGTGATATTTTTTGATCATTGTAATATTGTTCGGAAAATACGGATGGTCAAAATTTAAACAATTTACCTGTTTTGTGTGTGTTTTTATTACTGGCCAGTTTCGTGGAAGGAAGCTATTACGGGTGTTCATAAGATTTCTATGAACAATTAGATTTTTGTTAACTGTGGATCGCTGTGTGATTTTCGGGTGAGTTGTTTTAAATTCAGTTATAAGCTGTAAAAGTGTTATGGATTAAATTACCGAATTGTTTAAGGTATACAAGTATAACATAAAATGAAAGTGTGTAACAATCGAAGAATCGCAACAGAAATGAATTGTAAGTACGTGAAGCAATTTTGAATCAATATCTGAAATAATGTTTTCAGTTCGTTAGTGTAAACCGGAAAACAGAATAAGTTCAAGTAACGACGAACAATAAGTGGTGAAAATATGTAATCCTATATTCTGTAATTTTGAAAGAAATATCAGGGAGTGGCTATTAATTGATTTAGTAGTCTTGTATAGTGTGTAGAAAATTATTAGAAGAATGAAATGAAATATTTACGGTGATGATTCTATAAATTATATGATGTAATTTATTTACCGTCGTTAAGTGGGAAAGTAGGAGTAGATAAAGAAGAGAGAGAGACAAGATTTTGCTACCATTTGCATGGAGTATGTTTTTGTGAGAGTCTGAGATGGCGGTCTGAAAATAGTATTTTTTGTTAGATGATGAAAATAGTCATAATTTTCTTGAAACACGCTCGAGTGAATAAGGTGAATAGAGTGGTGAGTTTAGTAGCCTATGATGCATGTGCTTATTTTCTTACACTCGTCAAATGTACAGGAGAAAAAAGTCCACTTCATATAGAGGATATATTATATATATATATATATATATATATATATATAATTTTTTTTATCTTTAATTGCGTTCTAATCTACAATTTATAATTAATTGTTCTCACGTTGCATTACATTCTATACTAGGTCTACTTAGAAGGGCATTGTCGTCCAACACATGTGCCTCGTATTGCTCTCCACTGTTCTTCCCTGTCTATAATTTTCATTTCGTCTCATAAGGGTAGATGGTTTACCTTGTCCCTATATATGTTGTCAGTCATACCCAACTTTTCAATATTTCTAAGTGTTATGACTTTCCGGGTTTCTACTAGCTTTATATTTAGTTGGCGGCATGTCTCACCTTTGTGTATTTTTACACACTGACACTGAATGGCGCATACACAGTTCTTGATCATGATCTTTTCTGTAGGAGGTTTTACCTGGACCAGATGTTTTCTGAGAATTGAGTCGCTCCTGCATGTCATATGTATTACATATACTTGAATGTTTTCAGAAAAGCCTTTCATATAGGGTAGACAGACTGTGCTGAGTTTTCGGGTGGTGTCCTTTGATGTTTGACCCAGTTTTCTCAGCGCTGATGCCATGCTATCTTGACAGTTGTTTCGGTGGAGACTTCTATGTCCTGTTGATATGTATTGGTGTTATTATATATTGCCTTTGCTCGATGTTGTACGCAGCAGAAATTCCTTTCTTTACATTATTATATGGATGATGGGAATTAGAATTTAGATTCTGCCCAGTGAAAGTTGGCTTTCGATATACGGATGACCAGAATCTTCGAGCAGTGCGAGTTATCAACACATCTAGCAAGGGTAATTTGTTATTATGTTGCTTCTCCATTGTGAACTGTATAGATGGACAGATGAGGTTCATATGGTTTAGCAATGTTTGAACATCCCCCTGATAAGGCCAGAGTATGAATTGGTCATTCATATATCGCAGCTACGTTGTTGCCTTTAGTGATGTGGATTCTAATGCTATTTCCTCGACGTATTCAATCTATAGATTGGTCAGTACTGCTGACAATGGTGATCCCTATAGCTACACCTTCTTTCTGCCGATATATGCCAGATCCTATTCATAGCTTTACATTATAATTATAGCTTTACATTGTGTAAGGCTGATCCTATGTGATGGTGGGCTGGAATGGAAACTATCTGCCTTATAGGACAAAATAAACATTATAGATAGAGAAGAACGGTGTAGAATAAGTCATCACAAAGAATCAGTGCATATGTTGGACGACAATGGCCTCTAAAATAGACCTAGTATAGAATTTAATGCAATGTACGAACTGTTAATTATTAAGTAATAATCAGTTCAAAATTACAGTCTTCTGAATGTTCAATTACAAGTACAGGCGATACTAAGAGTGTAATTAAGAATTACTTAAAAGTTCTATCCGGTAATGGTTGACATAACTAGATCAATCACTCCCCCCGCAGATTAAATAAACATTTCCGTTCAAAGTTCCGTGCAAATCCCCCAGTTGAAGCAGTCTCTCTGTAGCTTTTGTTACTCAGAGACGTTACCTGGAAGATACCAGTCGAGGATCCATTCTCAATAATCAGTCCCACGGAAACTGAGCCATTTCGGTGGCCTTTTATCTGTTGGGCTGGCGTATCGGTCCTGGGTAGTCATAGGAAGTATATTCTCCCAGGATCTGCCTCCCCTCTTTGGGGTAGAGTAAGCTTATTGCTTACCGGGGAATGCCGAAGGGGATGCCAACGCAATTTTAAGTGTTTCGTTCTTTAGGAGGGCTTGCTTGATTCTCCCCACCTTCTGGCTCTGTGCCACATCTTCCTTCGGTGAGAAGGAAGTGAATACCCAGAATCCCTAGTTTCAGAAAAAGATTCCCGAGTTCGACAAAACGCACCTGAAGAACATTAGAGGTTACATCGGCCGAAACGTTGTGAGAATAACACGAAAGATGAGAACAGTAGTCCGAATAATCGAAATAATCCCAAAACAAGCTAACCCGATCTTTCTTGGTCAAGGTTACTGGGCCGAGAGTTAGTTATATAGATGTGATGTCCGCAATATGTTAATGATTTTTTAAAACTTGGCATAGATTAAATTAAAAGAAAAAACACCTTCCATGTAAATAAGGATACAGAAGAAAGAGACTAGCAAAGTCTCTTCTGTGAGAGAAGAGCTGTAAGAAGTTGAAGAGATCACCCACCACTAAATTTCGAAATCTATTTTGTCCCCAGTCGAGGCAGTAAAGAGCGATACCTCCCCAGATGTGACAGCAGTAAATATAAAATTGATGAAAACAATCTACCTCCAAAAACTAGAATAAAATAACTCTACGTATTCTAAATTCAATCGTGCCTATTCGTTACTTAAGAAAGCAAAAACAACCTAAACCGATATTCATGGTCAAGTTTACTGTGCCGAGAGTTATATAGATGTTATGCCCGCCATATGTTAAGGATTTATTTTAACTTGGAATGAATTGAATTAAAAGAAAACTAATCCAAACATTTTCATAACTTGATTACGAAATTTCCTGAACGCAACCATATGTTAAACATTTGCAGAAAAATGCTGACTTTTAAAATATTCGTAAGTGCTCTCTGTTAAAGCAATAATCAAATAGACATTTCTGTCGGAGTTCTAAACAGGGAAGCAATAAACAATTTTTTAATCTAGAATTGGGAAGTATTGCCTTTCGATGCACCGGATTACCCTGGCTCCATCTGGAAGACTATCATTCTAGATGTTAGTTTAGTTGTTATTCGTTGGGTAGTACGTCGACGATATGCACTATTGCTTTCTAATATGGACAAGAATTTACGATGTGTGACCACCCCGGTGTAAATATATAACATTAAAAAAAAAACAATCACTGCGCACAAGTAAACCGGGTGAACATCATGCTGTTTGAGGACCTTAAATTGGAATTGGCAGAGGAATGTTGCCGAGAAGGTAAGCTCTCCTTACAAGGCTAGAAAATTTCTCACACCTGCCAGTATCTTATATCGCTATAAAGCCATCATTTGCCCATGCATGAAGTATTGTTGCCACATCTGGGTTGATGCACTTACAACCACTAGTCTCTCCCTCTTGGACAAGGTGCCAAAACGAGTCTCTAACCTAATAGGTCCCGCACTGTCTACCAAACTCCAGCCCCTGTCCTATCGCCACAATATTGCATCTCTGTGCTTGTTTAACAAGTACTTCCACGGAATGTGCTCCGATGAACTTACTGCATTTGTACTTCTTTCAACGTAAATACCCCCAGTCAACCCGATTACCAGAAAAATCCCACCCTTCACTGTTGAGGTCTCCAGATGCCAGAAAACGTTATACTCTAATGGCTTCTTTCCTCGGACCGCTTCCCTTTGGAATTTCCTCCCTGCTCCCTGTTTACCCGACTGTACCAACATGCAGTAATTTTAATGTAATATCAGCAAACAACTTGCTATATAACTCCCCGCTGATGATGCCCTCTATAAAGCTGGCATCTAATCACAGTAGCTTTTTACGTTCAGTGGCAATATATCTTTTTGGGGAGGAAAAACGCCTGGTATTCCCAGATGGTCACTCATCTGGTACTAACGAGACTCAATGCCGCTTAACTTCGGTGATCTACGGCGAACCGATGTTATGCCGTATATATATATATATATATATATATATATATATATATATATATATATATATATATATTACAACGTAAATATAGGAATGGCTACTTATTTTCGAACTGACAGATGTGCTAGTTTAGTTGTTATTTGTTGGGTACTATGTCGACGAGTACTATTGTATAGACAAATCGAAAACCTGTCAGATCCACTGCTTTCTCGTCTGTAGAGACATTTACTTTATGTGTCCGCCCTCATAAAAAGATAGGCATGACAGTATATTTTCGGACTCTCAAGTCGGGGTCGTTCTAGATTAATAGACCTGGAAAGCACGAATAAGAAATTAGAAGTGTTTACAAACGAATTAGTAAAGTGACATACATTATAAGGTATGAAACCTGGTTTCAGAAGAGACATTTCAATCAGATGCGCACAAGGAAATGTAATGCGGAAGCACCGTGTAAAAATGCATTATTTATTTATTTTACTCCTGCTTTTATTTGATACGATAGCTATCACTCTCTCTCTCTCTCCCTTCCTCTCTCTCTCTCTCTCTCCCTTCCTTTCGTTCTCTATTTATAAACTGTCGAAATTAATAAAGAAAGAAAAGAATAAAACGATTAATAGTCCATTATGAACAAAAGAGAATATCACAAGCGTATTGATATTATTTAATCCGTAACTGTGGAGAGAAAGAAAGAAAAATAGAGAGAAAGAGGATCAGAAGATATGGGAAGCAGAAAGAGACTAATGTTGAATTGGTTCTTTTATTCTTATATTTGATTGTTTTTTTAAACTCAATTTTACCAAATTTAAACAATCTAACCCGAACTAAACGTGTGACTCAATGGGTTATAGTTTTTCCTAGTATAATTATGATAAGATAATAAATTATGTATATATTTTTGTTTCCGTAGATAGACTGTCGAATTCATTCTGGAAATAAAACACAAGCGTATCTATGTAGCTTACTTGCCGTATGTATATTTTTATACTACTATAAATATTTATATACTTTCATACACCCTCTATAAAAAAATGACAGGAGAAAATTATGCTTCGCCAGTGTTCGCACTCTTTATTTGTGTTAGTATCTTATTAAAATATTTATGCAAAATTATAGAATTACGTCAGCAATCTAATTTTTCATATATGAATTATTATTATCATTTCTGATGATCTAAAGATAAAAAACTATTGACTTTTTATTATAGAGTGGGGGATTTATTTACGAATTGATTTGAAGGGGCGGGGCACGTCTGAGGTAGTTGTCTCACTTACTATTTCCTTTCTCGTTTTCTCTGACCACTCATCATTAAACGTTAGCGAATAAAACACGTGCCTTTTCCTAGACCTATAGATTAAAGTTGAGCACTGTTCGGAGATATTAAAACAGACGGTCACTTAGCTATAAGAACGCTTCCGATAACGTTCGTTGAACCCTCTAGATTGTCTGCTGTCTACTGACCGCTGTATTTAGGCACACATAGAACTTAATTTCTCCTGTATCACGTGACAATTCCTGATAGCCTTAAGGATAGAGCAAAAACGTGCGGAGTTTGGGTTGACTCTGTGAACCGGGTTTTGCACTGTGACCGTATGCAATTGTCGCTTCCTACACTGTTGAGAGCGAAAGCTTGAAACGCCGGCGTATTTAGGTAAACATAATTAAATGCTTATTTATAATTATAGTCATAAATAGCGTTTAAAAAATTAAAGTTGACCACTGTTTGCAGATATTAAAACAGACTGTCACTTACCTATAAGAAAACTTCCGATTACGTTCGTTGAATCTTTTAGATTGTCTGCTGTTTACTGCCCGCTGTATTTAGACAATAATAACACTTAATTTCTCCTGTATCACGTGATAATTCCTGATTGCTTGGGGAAAGAGCAAAAGCGCGCGGAGTATTGGTTGACTCTGTGAACCAGGTTATGCGCCCTGTAACCATCTGAAATTTTCACTTCCTACACTGATGAGAGCGAAAGCTTGAAACGCCGGCGTATGTATGTAAAAAAAAATTACTTTATATATATATATATATATATATATATATATATATATATATATATATATATATATATATATATATATATATATTGAGAGTCTGTATTTTACAGGGCGGGGAGAGGGTTGATTTTGGGTTAATTTAACTTGTTAGGATGTAATAATTATTCTTTAGTTAAGTTTTTTTATTTACAATTGTAGTTAAACCTGTTACTAGCACGTACAAGATGTTAACTAACTTCATGATTATTTTGATTTTATTACTGCTAAATCTATGATTATTATTGTTAAATGGTGTCTCTGGGAGGACTGTCATTAATCCTTCCTTTACTAAGTGTTCCAATAATTATACAATCTATATTAGATGTCTAAACTTAAATTTACCATAGTTCTTTAGAATTATAACTTTAATTCTTAATTACAAGTTTCAAAGTTTGTGTCACAACCTTAACTAATTCTCTAGTTTATTTTACCATATTCTTTAATTTTTAATTAATCCATCGATTTCCTTTCTACCGCTTCTAATCTATTAGAAATAGTTGTTTTTATATTAAGCTCCTTACGTTTTTGATCGATTGCTTTACTACTGATAATTAAACTTTAGATCCTTTATAACCCTTTCCGCATTGTATGATGATATATGTCAGAGATTCTCCGTTCGGGTGACTTTTATATTTTGTATGAAATGAAATATTTTTTGCTTTTCCTTTTGATGTGCTACTCACTACATGTAATATTGCACCCGTTTCCTTCAACTTTGAACCCTTCTATAAATGCCAAAATAAAATTCCTATCTGGTCCGCTTTGATTTGAGCTCTACATCCATCTACTCTTTTCATAGTTTTTAATTTTTAATTTGCTGTACAATTGAGGATGTTAAACTATACTCCATTGATGCTGTCTATATGCTTTTAATTTTGTGTCAATACCCTGTACTGACGATAAGATCTGATATTAATTTAAAAAAATATATGGTCTCCGAAACGATCGTACATAATCTGTTATGTTGAATTCTTGGAATGAAAACTGATCTTGTAATTGAGTTTACAAAGATCTATGCTTCCTCTCTCCTCCCCTTTTCTCTTTCTCTCTCTCTCTCTCTCTCTCTCTCTCTCTCTCTCTCTCTCTCTATATATATATATATATATATATATATATATATATATATATACATATACATACACGTTTGTATTTATTATAGAGTGGAGGAAATGTTCTACAATATATATATATATATATATATATATATATATATATATATATATATATATATATATATATATAGAGAGAGAGAGAGAGAGAGAGATATTATAATATAAAATGAAGTAATAAAATAAGGTTTCAATCAAATTTTATTAGAATTCAAAGTTCAAGCAAAGTATCCTTAAGTCCTTAGCTCATGAGTTTTCAACGATAATTCTTCTCTTCAGAGGACCATTACCGCAGTTATACTACTACAGGTAATAAAATTACGATTTGAAAATATATAAAATTATATACACAAATACATAAAAATACATAACATCAAACATATCAACCCAAAAACATACTTTTTGTTGAATCCATACAGTCCATCCAGGTCATACAAATTGAAAAGCATAATCAGGAAAGACATTACTCCAAGGTATAAACAGCAGTCCATATACGTGAAATTGAAGGGGCTGGCAAAGTTATCCAGTCGCGAAATGTGTCAATATTTAATGTTAATGATAAATAAATCAAATAATACAGAAAGTCCAATCAAAGTTCCAAAATCCCGATATGTGCAACCCAAGTCAAATCAAAGTTCGTTGTTTAATTAGAAAACCGGTTAAATCCGAATTGAGCAAAACAAGACTGAATCCCGGTCGCATCTTGCCAGCAGAGCGAAAAAAATAAGTAATCTTCTCTCCCCAGCGATTCAACCAGACATGACAAATCCCTAACGAACAGAAGGCGATATTAAATTGTCTACATCTCTGAATGACTTTAATAGATCGGAAATTATGTCTGTGTTACTTCCTGTTTAATCCCGCTTGATCGACTCAACATACAACTCCGCCATCCACCCCACCCAGATTAGATGTTCCCTGTCTGGGTCGAGTGAGAATATTCTATGTCAAAGGAGAAGGGGTTAAGAAGTTAAAATTAAAATAAAAATAAAAATGAGTTAGGAAATATAGGTCAGATCGTGTAATCACGTACACATCCAAAATTATTACTTAAAATCTAGCTTACAGTAAAAACCGATTTCACAAATCTCGCCCTATCAAATAATCTAGAATATTTATGAAATTAAAAATTACGAAGTTATTAAATTTTAATAATTTTATAGTTTAATTTAAGATTTAATTTTATCAGGTTAGAAATTATTAAAGTGTTTAATAGTTTAATTTAAGATTCAATCCTATCAGCCCAGGAATTCCAACTCAAGGTTTAACTTTCCCCAATTAAACAGTTTAACTTGCCTTAAGGTTTAATTTTTCCTAATTAAGATGTAATTTTCCCAATTACGAAGTTATCAAAATAATTAGAACTTAATAATTTAATAGTTTAATTTTCGATTTGGTTTTCCCAATCAAGAAGTTTAATGTAAATTAGAGTTTAATTTTTCCTAATTAAGAAATTGTAAATATATTTAAGGTTTAATTTTACTTAATTAAGAGGTTGTAAAGATATTGTAAAGATATTTAGAAACTGAAAATTTAGGTGTATACACTTTTACAACCTCAGAGTCTAAATCCTTTAGCAAAACAATTGAAGAATTACATGATTTTTTCAGAAATTTCGGCCTTTTCATAGCTGTTGATCCTGAGAGAAAAACTTCTAACTTCCTTGATATCACCTTTAACCTCAATGACGGATCATATAGCCCTTTCCATAAACCCAATCTTACTCTTTTCTATGGACATAAACTATCTAACCACTCGAAAGCTATAATTAATTCAATAGTACCGTCTGTTTCCAATAGAATATCTAAGCTTTCTGCCAATAAAAACATTTTCAACCAAAACGCACAATTTTATAACAATGCATTGCTCAACTCTGGATATTCTAAAAAAATAACTTATAACCAAAACAAAGAGAATGATAGAACTGTAAATATTATTACACATAATATGACAACTAGCAATAGGAGCCGAACTAAAAGAAATGTAAATAACCAAAGACCTCTAAGGCACTCTATCATACCTGATGAAAATCACCAACATATAGATATCCCTACACTTACTGCACGTAAACGCCTTAGAAGGAAAAATAATATTTGGTTAAACCCACCTTTCAATAATAACGTTAAAACAAATATCCCGAGGGAATTCTTTAAAATATTGGAAAACTTCTTAAACTACCCACATAAATATAGCTCCATACTTAATAAGAATTCAATTAAAATTTCATACTCTACTATGCCAAATATAGCCCAAACAATAATCTCAGCAAATAGCAAAAAAATAAAAAATATCCAATCTAATTCTAATTATTCCAATCCTATAAATATATGCAACTGCAGGCGTACCAGTGATTGCCCACTGGACAATAGATGCACATATTCTGATATTGTATATGCTTGTACTGTAACCGAACAAAATAATTCTAGAATGAATCCTAGAGACCACATAAATACAGCCCCCAATCAAATTCCATAATTGAGCACTACAACTAATTTGCACCATAACTCTAGACCTAGCAATTCTAATATCCATCCTCTACCTCAGCAAACCGATAATGAGTTCCCAATGGAAGGTAACGATAACAATAATATACAATCAATCAACCAACCTAACCCACATCATGAAAATACAGTAAATAGAAATAGACCTGTGAATAGGAATATAAATGGCGCGGGAACAAGAGTAAGTCCTAGCGTACACACATATATTAGGGCCACAGCAAATTTAATTAAATCCCGCATCTCCATGCATAATTACTCCTTCAATAACGATGTCGGTAACAACAAAACATCCCTGACCACTTTAGTTAAAAATTTAAGATCAAATAATATTCCACACAATATAAAATGGTCCATCCTAAAAAAATCAAACTCCTACAGCCCAGGATCCAGATCTTGTGGTCTATGCAATTCTGAAGCCGTAATGATAGCTACTGCACCTAAACATTTAAATCTGATACATTCTAGAAGTGAATTAATCTCCAAATGTCGACATGAAAGGAAATTCAAATATGCAATATGGAAACCACTACTAGTCTTGCCGTAGCTGTTTGGGCGAGCAATGAAACCGGGGGTGCCAGTCTTCGAGATGGGGACATTTTAATCTTCTTTGCCTAAAGGATTCAGACTCTGAGGTTGTAAAAGTTTATACACCTAAATTTTCAGTTTCTAAATATCTTTACAATATCTTTACAACCTCTTAATTAAGAAAAATTAAACCGTAAATATATTTACAACTTCTTAATTAGGAGAAATTAAACCTTAATTTAGATTAAACTTCATGATTGGGCAAACCAAACCTTAAATTAAACTTCCTAATCTGATAAAATTAAATCTAAAATTAAACTATTAAATTATTAAGTTCTAATTATTTTGATAATTTCGTAATTGGGAAAATTAAATCGTAATTAGGAAAAATTAAACCTTAAGGCAAGTTAAACTGTTTAATTGGGAAAGTTACACCTTGAGTTGGAATTCCTGGGCTGATAGGATTGAATCTAAATTAAACTATTAAACACTTTAATAATTTCTAACATGATAAATTAAATCTTAAATTAAACTATAAAATTATTGGAATTTAATAACTTCGTAATTTTTAATTTCATAAATATTCTAGATTATTTGATAGGGCGAGATTTGTGAAATCGGTTTTTACTGTAAGCTAGATTTTAAGTAATAATTTTGGATGTGTACGTGATTACACGATCTGACCTATATTTCCTAACTCATTTTTATTTTTATTTTAATTTTAACTTCTTAACCCCTTCTCCTTTGACATAGAATATTCTCACTCGACCCAGACAGGGAACATCTAATCTGGGTGGGGTGGATGGCGGAGTTGTATGTTGAGTCGATCAAGCGGGATTAAACAGGAAGTAACACAGACATAATTTCCGATCTATTAAAGTCATTCAGAGATGTAGACAATTTAATATCGCCTTCTGTTCGTTAGGGATTTGTCATGTCTGGTTGAATCGCTGGGGAGAGAAGATTACTTATTTTTTTCGCTCTGCTGGCAAGATGCGACCGGGATTCAGTCTTGTTTTGCTCAATTCGGTTTTAACGGCTTTTCTAATTAAACAACGAACTTTGATTTGACTTGGGTTGCACATATCGGGATTTTGGAACTTTGATTGGACTTTCTGTATTATTTGATTTATTTATCATTAACATTAAATATTGACACATTTCGCGACTGGATAACTTTGCCAGCCCCTTCAATTTCACGTATATGGACTGCTGTTTGTACCTTGGAGTAATGTCTTTCCTGATTATGCTTTTCAATTTGTATGACCTGGATGGACTGTATGGATTACACAAAAAGTATGTTTTTGGGTTGATATGTTTGATGTTATGTATTTTTATGTATTTGTGTATATAATTTTATATATTTTCAAAGCGTAATTTTATTACCTGTAGTAGTATAACTGCGGTAATGGTCCTCTGAAGAGAAGAATTATCGTTGAAAACTCATGAGCTAAGGACTTAAGGATACTTTGCTTGAACTTTGAATTCTAATAAAATTTGATTGACACCTTATTTTATTACTTCATTTTATATTATAATATTAATGCTCTATCCAGTATATTGAGCTTCAGTTTTTATCCGGATGTTTCACTAATTATAAGATATTAGTTGACGCTTATATCTTTTGTTGGATTGCTTCATATATATATATATATATATATATATATATATATATATATATATATATATATATATATATATATTGTATTTAACTGTTCTACTATTGTGGTCTACAATATATATATATATATATATATACATATATACATATATATATATATATATATATATATATATATTGTAGAACACATCCTCTCTTGAATGACACAAACACACACACACACACACACATATATATATATATATATATATATATATGTGTGTGTGTGTGTGTGTGTATCATTCAAGAACGGATAACCGTTTTTATCCTACGTTTTTATTATTTTAACATTATAGCGATTTACTGAACTATCGTTGGATGAGTCTTTTATATTTGGTGAAATTCTTACTTTGTATTTATTTTTTGTCCGGCCTTCCCTTTGTCAAATACATTCCAGATTCGTGACCAATTTATTTTTTATGTGAATTCGGTTGTTTTCGAAGAAACGATGGTCACACACAAAAAAGACAAAGCAAATAAAAGTCAAATAATTAAAAGAAAAATAAATAAAATGAAAAGGTTTCACATTCTTAAAGAAACAGCTGCGCCAACAACGTGATTCTCGTCCACTGCGTCATAATAAAAGTGAAACCGTCGCCGCTCTTCAATTTTAATAACTTCCAGAGGAGAGAAGTTTTACAACAGCAAATAGCCGAGTGGCAACCTAATAGATGTATCTACAATAGGTCGAGTGTTTAGAAGAGGAACTTCCTTTCCCACATCCCTTTACTTATGTACATAAGACTTTTGTATTTACGAAAGTCACTAATCATTTATCTATAACTAATGGAGATTTTGTATCTGTTTGTCTAAAGCCGACACTATACAATTACTTCTATTAATTGTACAATTGCACTACCTTTTAATGCTCAGTCTAGTTTACTATACACTTTCAGAGTATTTTGCACCACTTTTATAACAACTTATGAAGATAAAAATAAAGATATATATGCAACTAAACCTTATGTCTAGAATCCTTATCCAAATTTTTATCAAAATCCATTACATGATTTGATTCTAGAAAATGCTTAAAATTTATGACTTAAGATAAAGGGGTCTTGAGAAGAAAGGTAAATTCAGGAACTCTTGCTTTTTATTGTGTCTAAGGATTATGAATATATTTGATACAAATCTGAAATATTTGAAGTTCCAAATGAGAGTTCGTGCCCATATTATGCATCTAAAATCTTTTTAAAACTCCATCAAAACTAAAATTTAGAGGGTTATTTTGATGTCTAATACCTCTTGTTTAATTTCACAGAAATCGGACATATCTGAATTTTCACAAATGACTTTAATCTCCTCTTTACTCCTTAAATTAAGTAACCTAAATATAGCCAACATAACCTACCCTTCCGTCTAGCTGTTGTGTCTGAAAATTCATAATGATCGGTGAATTAGCTTAGGAGTGAATCTTATACATAGAAATATATAAACATATACACATAGCTAACTTCATGTAAATCGATATATAAATATGTAAATAAGTACACATTGGTCTTTATTATGTAGTGGTGAATATATATTATGTATATTTATATATATATATATATATATATATATATATATATACATACATATACATATATCTATATATCTATATGTGTGTATATATATAGTAAATACAAATAATATATATTATTTCATAATATTAAAATAAATTTATATATATATATATATATATATATATATATATATATATATATGTAAGCTTGTAGGTATGGGGTACAAAACGTACGGTGGGAGTCGTTTCTCGTCTCACGTTCATCAGATGACTCTTCTCATCAGTCAAGCTTTCGATAAGCCAAAGAGAAGCACGCTGGAAGAACCTATTCAGTCGCCGCCAATCAGACAATGTGGCAGCTAGTACTGGGGTTACACCGTATAAGAAGCACAAAGCAACAACACATACGTTAAATACATATATACATAGAGATAGACAGATAAATGTCGAGTAAAACATAACCTCCTTGGGGATAGTCTTCCTTAAGTGACTTCTCGATGACGTAATCGTGCCGCTCTCGAACGTCAGCGAATTTATATGACATGCTTAAACGTGTCCACCACTTGTGCATTGTGGAATTGTTTCAGCTGACATTTCTAGAGCCAGTCAGCACTGCACTTGATAAATGAATAAATAAAATAAGCCCAGGCTTTTGTTGTTGTTGTTGTTGTTGTTGTTGTTCTGTGTCTTTTTTATGTCGACCGATTAACGAGATATTTTCTTTGTTTCCTTTTCGCTTTCGCATTGTTTGAAACGATGCACATCTGATTTTGACGCTCGTCTTGTTTGCAACTAAGATATTCGTACGAAATGAAGTCCTTTAAATGTGGCATACATTTGTAGAGTAAACAAGAACGGATATAATACAGATGCGTCCATTCAATTGTCGCGTTCAGCGATAAACGTTATATTTAAAACTTACTAGGACAGAAGCAATACAATGCTACGTCTAACATCAACGAGACATAACAAAGAAAATGCTATTTAGAACTTAAGCATAACAGACAAAGGATAATGATATTTAAAACTTGAGTGTGACAGACATAGGAAAATATTATGTCGAACTAAGCGTGCTATTTCAAACTTAAGTGTGACAGATACAGGCAAATACTATTTCAAATAAAGCGTGATAGACATAGAAAAATACTATTTCAAACTTGGGAGTGACAGAAATAGAAAAATACTATTTAAAATTAAGCGTGACAGACATAGGAAAATGCTATTTCAAACTCAAGTGTAACATATACAGTCAAATACTATTTCAAATTAAGCGTGATAGACATAGAAAAATACTATTTCAAACTTGGGAGTGACAGAAATAGAAAAATACTATTTCAAACTTGGGAGTGACAGAAATAGAAAAATACTATTTCAAATTAAGCGTGATAGACATAGGAAAATACTATTACAAACTTAAGCGTTACAAACATAGTTAAATTATATCTAAAAATTGAGCGTGACAGACAGAGGAAAATTCTATTCCTAACTTTAGCGTTACAGACATAGGAAAATTCTATTTAAAACATAAGCATTTCAGATATAGAGAAATGCTATTTAAAAAATGAGCGCTACAGACTTAGTAATGTGTTATGTAAAACTTAAACGTGACAGACATAGGAAAATGCTATTTAAAACATAAGCGTTTGAGATACACAGAAAATACTTTTTTTAAATTTAAGCGTGACAGACATATGAAAATGATATTTATAACTTTAGCGTGGCATAGCAAATAAATGCTATTTAAAACTTAAGCGTGACAGACACAGTGAAATACTATTTTAAAGTGAACGTGACAGACAGAAGAAAAAGTTTTTCAAACTTTAGCGTGATAGACATAGTAAAAGTCTATTTAAAAATTTAAGAATGACAGACGTAGTAAAATGTTATATAAAAATTTATAGAACAGGTGTCAGTAAAATGCGATGTCAGATTTAAGTGTTACATAACAAAATAAATATGTTTTCAAATTTAAGCGTTACAGCCGTAGAAAAATGCCCTTTTTTAAGTTTTCATAAAGAGGCGTTTATAGGTCTCTTTTGTTAGGATTTGTAACCGACGGTACCGATGTTGTTTTTATCTTCTGTAAAACACACACATATATATATATATATATATATATATATATATATATATTTGTTTTTACTGGCGATCATAACAGCGTTTTTTAGTATCTATCCACTTCCTTAGCGGTAAAGAGTTTCCTCTCTTGAACGCAGAAGACTGCATTACGGCGCCCTTTTAACAGGACGTATATATATATATATATATATATATATATATATATATATATATATATATATATATATATATTAATATTTTTACGTACATAAAAATAGTCGAGGGACACCACGTGTTTCTGGATATCCAACCGTCATGAGCATGGCTGACTTAGACAAGGATCGAAAGCAGGACTACATGGCCTGTTAGAAGTCGGTGTTTGTTTTTTCGTTCGTTGTAGACATCGATACGTTAAAGTTAGAACATTCAAATAAGTTTCATTAAGGGTTTAACCTTTTACAAATTAAATACACAATTGAATTTTTATTCGATTCTATCTGGGGTCATTCGAGCAATTATCAGTTAGATCCATATATTAGAACGTAAAGAACCGCAATTAATATTTTAAAGATTTGCCTCGGTTTATAAAACAATAAATACACTTAAATAATAATATCTCAGTAAAGAATGTATAAAAAAAGATTTAAACATTTAAATAATTATTTTTATTGGTATTTTTAAGATTTAAAATAACCAAAGAAAATAAAGTCATTTTATTAAATCGTTAAAGAAACGCAGTGTCAACACGTAGTTGTTTATGAACACCATCACGCTGACAGTTTGTTTATTACTTGATCTCATATTGGAAATTATATTTTTAATTTTTTTTTCAAGATGAATATTGTAAACATGGCGATATTTTAAATTATTTTTCCTAAGAAGCCTTTCAACCAAAAAAGATATACCTGCCCTGGCAACGCCGGGTTAATACTGCTAGTAATTTTATGGTTTGCTATAATAATAAGATGCGTCCGTTTGTTCAATATGCGTGTTTAGCGATAGCATCTTTATTTCAAACTGAAAGTGTGGCAGTAGAGCTCACAGAACTCTTTATAGGGATTAATGGACGTATCTAAGGAAAGCGAATGGACTAATCTAAAAACAAAATCTCCTCAAGGAAGAGATTTTCCGCCGTAGAAAATGTTCCATCAATCGCTCAGGTTACCCCATTTTTACCACTTGCGAATGTCAATCATCCAGGCAAGAAATACTTGGATCACTTACCTCTCAACACGTCTCGGTAAGATAAAGATCGAGTGTGGTGATCAAAGTAGAAATAATCAAGGAAATGGATGTTTGGGGGTCTCGGGAAGAGTACCGTATAAACATATATTCTAATAACACGCATTACATAGAGTACCGTATAAACATATATTCTAATAACACGCATTATATAGAGTACCGTATAAACATATATTCTAATAACACGCATTATATAGAGTACCGTATAAACATATATTCTAATAACACACATTATATAGAGTACCGTATAAACATATATTCTAATAACACGCATTACATAGAGTACCGTATAAACATATATTCTAATAACACGCATTGTATAGAGTACCGTATAAACATATATTCTAATAACATGCATTATACAGAGTACCGTATAAACATATATTCTAATAACACGCATTATATAGAGTACCGTATAAACATATATTCTAATAACACGCATTATATAGAGTACCGTATAAACATATATTCTAATAACACGCATTATATAGAGTACCGTATAAACATATATTCTAATAATACGCATTATATAGAGTACCGTATAAACATATATTCTAATAACACGCATTACATAGAGTACCGTATAAACATATATTCTAATAACACGCATTATATGGAGTACCGTATAAACATATATTCTAATAACACGCATTATATAGAGTACCGTATAAACATATATTCTAATAACACGCATTATATAGAGTACCGTATAAACATATATTCTAATAACACGCATTATATAGAGTACCGTATAAACATATATTCTAATAACACGCATTGTATAGAGTACCGTATAAACATATATTCTAATAACACGCATTGTATAGAGTACCGTATAAACATATATTCTAATAACATGCATTATATAGAGTACCGTATAAACATATATTCTAATAACACGCATTATATAGAGTACCGTATAAACATATATTCTAATAACACGCATTATATAGAGTACCGTATAAACATATATTCTAATAACATGCATTATATAGAGTACCGTATAAACATATATTGTAATAACACGCATTACATAGAGTACCGTATAAACATATATTCTAATAACACGCATTGTATAGAGTACCGTATAAACATATATTCTAATAACACGCATTACATAGAGTACCGTATAAACATATATTCTAATAACACGCATTATATAGAGTACCGTATAAACATATATTCTAATAACATGCATTATATAGAGTACCGTATAAACATATATTCTAATAACATGCATTACATAGAGTACTGTATAAACATATATTCTAATAACACACATATATACTTTTATGTATCCCTTTTTACATATTTATGTTTGTGTATATATTTATATATCTGTATGTACAGGATTCACTCTTAAACTAATTAACCGATCATTATAAATTTTGGAACACACCTGCTAGGCGCAAGGGGTCGGAATTATGGCTATATTTAGTTTAATTTAGTTTTATGCACAGGGGGTAAAGAGGAGGACGAATCCCGTTGTAAAAATAATGTTACCTCCAATTTTTGTGAAATTTTAAAAATAGGATTGGACATCAATAAATAAATATTTCCAAAAATTCCGTTTTTCTGGAGTATTCTAAAGAGTTTAGAAATCATAATATGGACACATCCCATTTGAAACTCTAAATATTTCAGATTCGCATTAAATTTGATTTATAGTCATCAGACACCAATTAAGACGCCTTAAGCATTATGCCTTAAATTTAAGACATTTTCAAAAATCAAAATTCTGCAATGCATTTTGATTTGGAATAAGTATTCTATCTATAAGGTTAAGTAACATATATCTTTATTTTAATTATTGTAACCCCCTTACAAAAGGGTGCAAAATACTTATTTTTGGGGAATTAATTTTACTCTTCCTGGAACTGGTATTCTTCTAGTTTACTATAAGAAATGTGTCCCAGCAGGTCTAAAATAGAAAAAGTTAAAAAGTGTGTGTAACATCTTTGTATTCAAACTCCTATATCTCTATCTATCGCAATCCATATCGCCATCTTACCCGTTTTTCCAAATCCCTCTCTCCAACCCTTCTTTTACCTCCGCCCAGCCCACTAATTTCTCTTGTTTTACTGTAGTTAAAATAATAATCTAAGTCATTTCCATGAACTGTCAGCTTCAAAGTATTGTTCCCGGGCAACACTTTGTTATTTCCCCACCCACTTCGTCAAATACATAGTTAAATCTATATTTATTTTAATTTATTCCCGGGCAACGCCGAGTTTAATATCTTTCCCCTGCCCCTTAATAATATAATGACACATATTTATTTTAGTGTATTCCCGGGCAACGCTGAGCTTCTCGTCTTCCCCTTCTCCATCAAGCATATGCCACATTGAAAATGTACAACTGTATTATTGCACACACCTACTCAGGCTTTGCCTCCCCTCTTTGGGGAGGAGTAAGTTTATTGCTTACTGTCTGAGGCGCCCCTACCGGGGAATGCCGACGGGGCTGCCCAGGCAATTTTTAAATGGCCAGAGTGCTCACCTCTCGAGCGCTGGCTTTTCAAACCCCACTTTCTCGACCCGATCTTGAGTCACATCTTACTTGTGGGAGTAGGATAAAACTGGCCTTGTGCCTAACTCCTGGGGAAGAGTAAGTAAAACCTACTCAGGCAATTCTTGGCCTTTTGGCTAAGATCAAAGTGTAGTATCTGTTCCGATGGATACTGCACCCCATAGACTGGTATTGTCTTGGCCTTCCGGGCTTGATTTACGCCGGTCTATGGGACAGTCCTGTGCAGTTCTAGGAGGTCCACCCTCCCAGGCTTTGCCTCCCCTCTTTGGGGAGGAGTAAGTTTATTGCTACTGTCTGAGGCGCCTCTACCGGGGAATGCCGACGGGGCTGCCCAGGCAATTTTTAAATGGCCAGAGTGCTCAACTTCTCGAGTGCTGGTTTTTCTAATCCCACTTTCCCGACCTTGTGTCACATCTTACCTTGTGGGAGGTAGATAAATAAAACTCAGGCAATTCTTGGCCTTTTGGCTAAGATCAAAGTGTAGTATCTGTTCCGATGGATACTGCACCCCATACTGGTGTTGTCTTGGCCTTCGGGTCTTGATTTACGCCGGTCAATGGGTCTGTCCTGTGCAGTTCTGGGAGGATCACCTTCCTAGTCTTTGCCTCCCCTCTTTGGGGAGGAGTAAGTTTATTGCTTACTGCCTGAGGCGGCGCCCCTACCGGGGAATGCCGACGGGGCTGCCCGGGCAATTTTTAAATCCCACTTTCCCGACCCGACCTTGGGTCACATCTTACTTGTGGGAGTAAGATAAAAACTGGCCTTGTGCCTAACTCCTGGAGAGGAATAAATCAATACTCTATCTAAAATATTGAACATTGACTCTTGAGCAACGCAGAGTCACTTTTCTGGTATACAATAGTATAACTAAATACAGTGAAAATCATTCTCCCGGGCAACGCGGCGTTTAAAACACCTGCTCGATGTAGGATTGACCTATTTAGGATATTGATGACTCCCAGGGTGCCGAGTAAACACACCCGCTCTATCTATATAGATATTGAGCATTTTGGATTAACTTACCAAATATAATAATATATTATTACTATTATTCCTCCCAGACAACACCGAGTTAACAAAAGACAGAAGTTATGTCTCCCGGGGAACGCTACGTTTAAAAACATCTGTTCTATCTAGGATGTTGAACACTTTTGGATTACTATATACCATATGTACAACTGCAATCTTACAGTTATTAGTCCCATTTAGAACGCTACTGAAACCACCCAAATAAAATTGAGGATGCCTCCAGAGAACTACTGAAACCACCCTTTTTGAGTTCATTGTCCCCCTCTCCCTAGTCCGAAGATACGTTAAATAATTTTTAAAGAAAATGCTAAATGGAATGAATACATTGAAATTACAGGGGTGTATTTCCAAACTATGGCCGAAAAACTCGCGAAAAAACTGACGAAATCTGCTCCATAGTCCCCGTCGTGCTGCACCTAGAGACTCGAAAATACTTTCATTATCTTACTCGGTTAATTTTACATAAGAATACGCTTTTAGATTTTATATAGATTGCCTAACCTTTTATTCTATAGGGCACACACACACACACACACACACGCGCACACACACTTTGAGTTTTATATCGATAGATTTGGATTTAGATTATTCGAACGACTATGTATTCAGAATTTGGTTGTTATATTTACAATGTTTCGGTCGCCCTAACCTCCGCTCATCTTTAGGTGCATCTTTTCGAACTTGGGAACGTTTCAGTCGAACTTGGGAATCTTTATGGCAAACTCTGGAATTTCGAACTGACTATCTACCTCCCTGGATTAAATAAAGGGTTCAGTTCGAAATTTCGTCCCGGTTTCCGAGTTGGGCATAACGATTCCCAAGTTAGTTCGAAAAATAAAAATAATATATATTTTACAATAGCTCCCCACAGGCGGACCTTGCAATATAAAAGTTGAATGAAACAATTATTCATTTGTATTTTTTATTTCATATTTTATATTTATACTCATTATATCAGTATATTTAGCTATAAAAACAAGAGGACTTTTTAGAATACATGAAATAGGTATATGTATATGTTTACATATTTATATGGACACGATTTACGACTAAACTAATTAGCTTGTCATTATGACTTTTTGGAACATAGCTGCTAGGCGTAAATAGGTTGCGATGTGGGATATATTAATTTAGTATTATGCAAATGTGTTGAGACCTTTCGAGAAAATTCATATACCCTTGATTTTGACAATAAGTATTAGAAATCTATTAAAATATTCTCGCTAAATTTCAGTTTCTTTTGAAGTATTATAAAGGGTTTCACGGGACATAATATCGACACAACCTTCCAATTTGAAAATTCAAATATTTTATATCTGCATTGAATTTGATCCATAGTCATTAGACACTAATTAAGCACGATTCCCTGAATTTCAATTTTTACTTACGATCCCTTAAGCTTAAGCCTTATATTTCAGACATGTCCTCGTAGCATTATATGTGTATTTCAATGTTCGTAATGGGACAGAAAAGTGGTACAAAATTGTTCTGTTCAGGGAAATAATTTTATTCTTCTAGTTATTTAAAAATGTTCTACTTGGAGAAAAATGGCCGCCATCAGTAATGGAAGTAGTGTACAAAATTTGTGATGAATAAAATTAAAATGTATGTTTTATTTATTAAGTCAGAGATACATACGCGCAGACTCGACGAGAGAATATGACGCTGGTTTTTTTTTTTGGGGGGGGGGGGGGTTCTAGTGTTATAGGAAAGGCGGGAAGGAGAGAAAAAATCATTCAAAACATAAACAAATATTTTAAAAATGTTGTTGTTTATTTATTGAGATTTCCGCGTAGTTGGACCCCGGAATTTTTTTTTTTTTGGGGGGGGGGGGATATTAATTATGTTTATTCATTCAAACTACTATGCTTGCAGGTCCGACGAGAGACGGGGAGAAGGGGGGCACAGTGGTGCAGTAAATCACTTTTTTAAGTGTGTGTTTAGTCATCCAAAGATCCGAGTCTTTAGGGCCCAGATATTTGAGGAGGATCTAGAGAACAAAAACTCGTAATAAATAAATAAATAAATAAATAAATCAGGTCGGACGAAAGAGTAAGGGGCAGTATATGTCCTCTTCTCTTCCCTAAAGCCTCTTTCTCACAGAAGAAAACGTTGCTAGTCTTTCTCTACTCTATCGTTATTTCATGGTAGTGTTCGACTGAGCTTCAATCTATAGTTCCCCCTGGTGAAGCATTCGCAACAAAAACTCGTCTAGCTACAACTACTGTCAAAAATGTCCCTTTCTCCCTCTGTGTACATAAAACTAAACAGAAATTCTATGAGAAAAGTTTATTTTCTTCGAACTGCTCGTATGTGGTACCCAATACTGCTGGGCTGCTTCCTGGCTGACTACAACATTGATGTTTTCAAGTCCAATTTAAACAAGTACTTATTGAGCCGTCCTATTAAATAATTAATTCTGCCCAGTTACAGCCATCGTTACTAACCCTCTCAGTGTTTCACCGGCCACTTGTAAACTCAATTAACCCTTATCCTCGTGTGGCCGTTGGGCCTCGATATGCGGTGACTCGTTAGTATGAAAACAGATCAGCAAATCTTTAAGAAAACTGAACAAATCATGAAAAAGTGTTTTATTTATGCATTGAGAGGTATATACAAACACTGGAAAAATGGTTAAATCATTCTACCGCTCCAGAAAGTATCTCACGCATGACGCAATTATCTACCTGTATAAGGGTAAAATACGTGCTAAAATCGAGCACTGTTGCCACATCTAGGTGAGGAGGAGGAGCTAGGAGCATCATTTTTTGCCTTGACAGAGTAAAAAACCGACTTCGAAGAGATGTTTTTAGTCTTTCTCTGTTCTATCGTTATTTTCATGGGAAGTGCTCGACTGAGCTCCAATCTATGGTTCCACCTGTAAAAAAAATTCACAACTAAAACTCGTCTCTCTACAACCACTGTCAATAATTTCCCTTTCTCCCTCTGTGTACCTAAAACTAAACGGGGCTTCTATGAGCAGAGTTTCTTTCTTAAAACTACCCGTTTGTGGAACACAATACCGCGGGGCCGCTTGACAGCTGAATACAACATAATCGTTTTTAAGTCCAATGTAACTTTGTTGTTGTTGAGCCGTTCTCTTAAATAATCAAATTCTGCCCAATATTAACTATCGTTATAACTCATCACGGTGTTGCCTCATCGCCCACCTGACAAACTCATTAACTCTTATCCTCAAGTGGCCTTTGGGCCTTGCTAAGTTGTGACGCCTTAGTACAAAAAAACGACAAAAGAGGTGGACAGAAGACCACAGGTTCCCGAAACTGCTTGTTTTAGTGAGTGTCGACGTGTTGCTCTTCAACCTTGTGCTATACATGAATAGAAAGTTCATAATCATACCTTTGTTAGCTGCTTGCTCTTGTACGTGCCCTTTATGTGATTTTCCAGACTGAAGGAACGCCGTCTTCAAATAAGTTATTCCATACGTCGAAAAAGGACTAAGTAAAAACAAAACTTGTTGGAAGACAGACGATGTTTATTCACATTGATCTTCGTTCCAAATAACTGACCAGTTACATAGGGGAAGATAAAAAGAGATCGATACTCACTATTTAATTATATCTTCATCAGAGCATTTTAACATAAAATGTTCACACATGTAGTGCTTCCAACGAACTGCCGACTTCTCCAACTCACTCTATTTTTGAGCGATGTGACGTCATCTCTGTTTCTATAAATTTCTACATCCCCAGTAATTCTAACCTTGTGTCACCAAGTTGACCCCGACTGAACTTTCATTTCCTGTTATTTTCAACTAACCAAGTTATATAATAGCGGGTCTACTCGCCCAATATTTAACAAGGGGAAGAGAAATTAATCGTAAAAATAAATAAATAAGGCATTAGAAATGGGACGTCAAGCAAATAGCAACATGTATTCAGCATCCGTTTAGTTTTGAGAGAAAATAGATACCCCCTGTAAGGGTGCATGCTCGTGTAATTTTTAAAGCAAGGGTTGCGCAATTACTCAACCACGCCTTCTTCTGGGTCGGCACTGCTTGATTCCAGTGATTAGAAGAAATCCAGGACGAATGTCACCCGTTTTAGTATTGCCCAGGCTTAACGTCGCTTAACTTTGATAATCTAACGAGAAACGGTGCATCAGCATGCTTATGCCGTATATGATTCGTGAGTTACGCTGTAGAAATGCAGCAGGCTGCTTTTTTTGTGGTGCATGCGAATGGTAGATGATGCACATGATAGATGCTTGGCCAAAGGACGAAGTAGGCCACATAAGGATTTGAAAATGTCTTTGATTTTATATCGGACCACCAAAATTTTTTTAATTTTTTAACTGAAATAAGTGTCTCTTAAAAACAGAGAATCATGCTGACACCAGAAAATTAAGTTTTTAGATTGTCTCTATGATAAGCCACCTTGATTAGTTTGTCTAGTAGTTATATGTAATGGATATCTCCAGCGGTCAGCCTTTGGGTGGTCGAATGGTGACCAGTGAGAAATACTGGAATTCAAGATTAGAAGAAAAATATTCCAGGAAATGGGAGGGGTGAGACCTGCCATCTGAGCAGAAGTGGGTTGGTCTTTCGGAGAGCTGGTAATGTGTTGTGACTATTTAGGGATCTTAGCTAAAGGACTGTGTTGGGCGGACGTATACTTTATTTCGCCGGAGTAAAATATCTCATCTTCCAAGTCTGCCATTCGACCTTGGTACACGAGTATCTTTTGTAATCTCCAACAAATAAACCTGTTTCTTGTTATAAAATGAATCCATGGTTTTACTTGGGATGAGAGTTTGTTTTTTTTGCAGCACGGACAAAATCGAACAACATCTTTTGACCGGCATAACGTGTGAGACAATCGCGGCTAGTGCAGTGAACGCACGCATACAGGTATACAAGGATATTGGGACCATGTTTTTTGTTTTGTTCTCATTTAGCTTTTTTGTGAACGTGCGTCTACGTGCGTTCAGTGTACAGGCCGTGATCGTCCGCTTGTTGTCTGAATTCGGTGATCGATTTCGATATTGGTCGAAGTGTCAATCATATGGTCTCTGTCACTGTTGTAACAAAACCACGACTCCAGTTGAACACAAGTGTTTTATTTTGAGAAACGTTATGATGATACTCGTTTTCTTCTACTGAACGACAGACTTGCAATCAGAAATCTGAGCCTGGCCAAATCAAAACATAATTCCACCCGAAAACAAACAGTCTATCTGCTTAGTCCTGCTTCAAACACTATAAAGTACCTTTTTTTCTTTCTCGATGCACTTAAATTACAACGGAACTTTAACGGACAGAGTTACTTTCCAAGAACTTCCCACCCGTGAAACACGTACCGCGGGAATGTTTTCTTCTAGATGGTCGTTTGCAAGTCCAATTTAAACAAATATCTGTCGAGTCATCGTATGAATTAATCATAGAACTTCTCAATCCTTTCATAGTACTGTTCCATCATCCAACTGAAAATCTCATGGCCACTTATTACCCCTTATCTTCGAGTGGCCTTTGTAAGTGGTGAACTATTAGTTCAAAAATGTATTTAGCGGATGAATGTGTAAAGATAACGACAAACATTAAAGGATTTTATAGATATAAAACTTTTAAACAAAGTAGTTAGTTATGTTTTAATGTTTCTGAAAGAAAATAGGTTATAGTTTCTATTAACTTAAATAACAAGGTAATTAGTAGTAGTTTTTTGTACTAATAGCCCCCACCCCCCTATAAAAGCTTAAATCCACTCGAGGATAAGGATTTTAAAGAGATAAATGTAATGATAGTGATATTGAAAAGGGAAAATAATTTATTTAATGAATAAAGTTTTATGACTTATGAGGATAGGTTATGAGAAGTGTTTACTCACATTTGACATTTGCAGTTGATTTGAAGATGATCATGTAGCTCGTAGGAAAGCAATCTTGTGGCAATGTGTTCCGCATATGCGAAAGTCTGTTTGATGTTAGAAGAGAAACAAGTTGTAGTTGTGGTAGTTAGAAGAATTCTTGTTGTGTAAGTTTTATAATGAGGCGCACGAAATTGAAGCTCAGTTGATATCCTTCCTTGGAAATAACGATAGAGTAGAGAAAGACTAGCGACGTCTCTTCTGTGAGAAAGAGGTCGTTAAGAAGAAAAGAGATTATCTCTCTCACTACATTGCTAAATTTAACTCTGTAAATGTAAAAAAGAGTGCTATGAGCTGCACATCCCCATGTGTGGTATCAGCACTCTATTAAAGGGCGTCCCTGACTTTTATATATGTAGAAGATTGCATCAGGAGTGAGGTATTTTCTAGAGCGGTAGAAAGAACCAACTTTTTTCCAGCAACTGTAGCAACATATTGAATATTGGACCAGAATATATTCTTTTGTGGACGCCAAGTAATAGTAGTAGTAGGTATATGAAGAATGGTTGCGTTTGTCTTATTGAAACGGTATTACTTCTGTTTGAAGAAGTGTCTGAGTATGAGGTTGTCTAACAGTGTGCATTTTTTCTGCTAGCAATTTGTGGTGCTTGTGTATCTTGTGGTGTTCGTCCACCACGGAGCCGGAGACGGTTCGCTAACAAACTGATCTGGTCTTTTTGAGTCTTCAGTTTTATGACTACCAATAGTCCTTCAAGTATTATCCCGGTATATTTCTAATTGATTCTCTCGTAATAGGTGAAACACGTTTTCCATTTTATTTCTTTTGTTGGTCGTAAAGTAAATAAATCCAATATTTGAATTTGGAGCCTGTTATTGCACAGAAATAAAACTCATTTTTTGCTTTAAAAGACTTGTGATTTCTCTGTAAGTGTTGAGAAAAAGTCCAGTAACAGAGGATAATGCAAAGCTTTTTGTAAACCTAAATGGAACACTGTCCGGTAGTTCTGAATGTTTATAGAAGCATTTAGATTTCACTTGCTAACAGCGCCTGCCCGAAGGCCGGATGTTTAGAATTGCCAACTGTCAAATAGACGGTCGTACGTCCCTGTTTGAAGCAGTTGCCTGCCTAACCACACTGACGGGTTGTGATACAGCAAAACAGTCTGTCCGTGGTAAGGTAACACATGCGAGCGTAGATAGAAAAACAGGAAAAGAGTCTCAAGAAGAAGCAGGTAGTGGTAGAAGAAATAGAGATAAAAACAGTGTGAAAAGGAACAAGTGAAAAAACTATAATTTTCTTTTTATATATTAATAAATCACCAAGGCTAATAACCACTCGAGGGTAAGAGGTAATGAGGATTTTTGTTGGATGATGGAACAATACAACAAAAGGATTGAAAACTATGATTAATTCACAAGACGACCAAACATTGGACTTGAAAACGACCATGTTGTAGTATGTATGGAAGCATTCCCACGGTAACGCGATACACAGCTTTTGCATTGTGATAGCCTTTTCTGACTCCTCTATATACAGATTATATGCAATGATTAAAACAAACTACATCACCTTATTTAATAAAGTTATATTTGATATTTTATCATTAAATCTGTAGACAAGAATACATTAGTAAACTGATGTAACATTTTAAACCAATAAGTATCGGATGAAAGAACGAATAAATATATTACTGCTAAAAGGAAGGAGTTGAAACGAATAGGATATGATATTGCTTATAGATATAAATATTATCACTGCTGCCCTAGTATTATGAAACTGGGATACTTTTGTGGATGGCACTTTGCAGAAACGTGTGTTATAGGTTATTAGAATTCCCTGTAACTGAAGAAAATCTGATTTTATAAATAAATACTTGAAGGCTTGCAGTTCCTCTTTGATTAAGTAAATTATCATTGATAACTTTTCGGCATTAAATAAGCCAGATTTTCTGTTGAAGAGCCCCGCCACTAATGGAAGAATGAGTTGTTCAAATAAGGTACCCCCATCAGTGATGCGTATAAGAGACCTACTTTTTGTGAGTCGTGTCTAGACATGCGTCGGGTTAGGATTAGCTTTAGAGAGTACAACATGCAGAATAAACACCACTGTGGAACGGATCGCGGAATGGTTGACAGCTATGTGTGTAAGTTTATGTGAAGGCAGCAACATACGGAAAACAATCCTTTATGAAAATACTTAATGATATGAATGGATTCCATCCTCTTAAGTCATTAATAAAACATTTTTAGGGTTAGTAATAAAACGCTTTCGTTTTTGTTTTGTTTTACTATGAACCGCATTTTGTTTGTATTTTGGGGAAGCTGGTTATTTTGGGGCGGTTCTTTTCTTCCAATTATCCAACCCACTAAAGAGTTAATAGTTAACATAAACAAACCAATATATTTTCCCCATATGTTGAAGTAACCTTTGAACATTCCCTTCGGTTAAATGAAATTCAAAACTATTGAAACTGAACTCGGATGCAATAAACCCTGGCATTAACTTCAAAGAGCAGTAAAAGTCTTCATATCCAAACTGCAGTATATCCGGACGACCTCATACCCGGACATAAATTAGGAAAGTGTTCTTACGTTAAATTTATACACGCCTTTCTGTAAATATAATATAAAATATTTTAAATCTTTGTTCAGCTTTTCCTCTTCACTGGTCTTCAGTCGAAGAGGCCCACCACTTTGAGAGATTGACATACAATTTAATTACATAAATCGATGGAAGAATTTTAGCTGAGTTTATGTTCACAGAACCTGGTATAGTATGATGCAATATATATATATATATATATATATATATATATATATATATATATATATATATATATATATATATATATATATATATATATTGGCATGAAAGAGACAATATTTATTAATCATTGACAAATAAACTCCAACACACACTACCACCACTAAATATAAATGCATCATTGAAGCAGAGAAACATACAACATCCATTATCAATAGTTCGTTACGATTAAGACCCATATAAACATACAGTCCGCCCCTAATGACTCGGTACTTTTTCCAAAAGGGACGCTTGAGTGAACTTACCGAAAGACGGTGATCTTTGAACTCCATTCTTCGGTTTGTTTTTATTTCGTGAGTCGCTGATGATTTGAATTAGGCTCTAACGACCTTTTTAACAAAAATAAAAGGTCATCCTATGTCAATAAAATCATGGTACGTCTTTGAAGTATGTAACGTATAGTTTAAAAAAAATAATGTGTATATTAGCTCTCACATTTTTTTAGATCGAGCTTTTTATTGATTTCTTTTCAACATACACCGAATATATATATATATATATATATATATATATATATATATATGTCTTTAAGTGGGTGAAAACCCCTAAATATCTTTTAGTAATTGGGTGTTCAGGTAGATAAAGTTGCATTCCTTGAACTAGAGTTACCTACAATTCGTCGAATCTTTGAGGTTAGTAAATAGTTTAAATATACTAAAATTTAAATGGAAACGTAGTGAATTTACTAACGAAACGGATTAACAATCGGTACAACGAGTCGCCATCAAACACGTTCGAAATACTGGCGATCAGTTAAGCTTACTTTCTACCATTTAGTTTTATCGAAAATCTCTCCCGTGATAGCACAACCGACAATAAACTAGTCCTTTTTTATTTCGTATGTGTTCCCACACATGTCTATATGCAACTAAATGAGTATCACTCACACGACGGATAAAGTTAATGCCCCAAGCACGACAGTGTTCCATCATTTTTATTTTCCCTTACGAAGATACAGATTAAAGGTATGATACTAATACTAAACTTTATGTCTAGAATCCTTATTTCAATTTTGAGGAAAAATCTCTAACATGATTTTGATTCTAGAATATATAAAAAATGTAAGGCTTAAGGTGGCTTAAAAAGAAATCGAAATTCGAGGAAGCTAGCTTATTTGGTGTCTAATGACTCTTGATCAAATTTAAGGCACATATGAAAGATTTTGATTTAGAAATCGGAGTTTGTGCCCTTATTATTACTCTAACCCCCTTTAGAATAACCAGGAAAAATGAAATTTGGGAAATATTTATTAATTGATGTCTTATACTTTTTGTCAAAATTTCACAAAAATCAGAGGTATCTGAATTTTTACGAAGGTCTTCCACCTCATGTGTGCCACTTTTACATTAAACTAAATTCAACTAAATATTGCCCACATTTCTCATCCTTACGCCTGGAAGTTGTGTGTCCAAAATTAATAATGATCGGTTAATTAGTTTAGCAGTAAATCCTCTACATACAAATATATAAACATATACACATACCTAGCTTTATATGAATAGAGATAACAACCGATAATGAACAGTATTATAGAGTGCGTCGAAAGTAACTGCCTATTAAGTACTTGTAAGTTATTAGTGAATATAATTCTTACAAGAAATTAATATTATAAGAAAGTGTATAGCATAAGGTTTTATTCAGAATTAAATATGGCCAACAGAATTCGCCACCAGCAGCTCAGGCCACCTGGGAACTGCATCAACTGATTTCACAAGTCACTCATTTTTCCGAGTTTTTTTCTACTAATCAGTCACTAATAAGCAAGGCAATAAACATGGCAAAAACAATATTGAAGCGTGATCAACGAAATACGAATAAATTCAGTAAACTTATCGTTTCTACATGAGGACCAAACATACGAGAACTCATACGTTAATATGTTTACATATACAAGTAATAATTGGAAAAAAATATTTTTCAAAATAAACTTAAGATCAAATATATCTATGGTAACATTTTTAAAAGCATATATGTGAGTTTTTATTTGCGAGACTACATTCACTGCTACACTTAAATTAAATTTATATACGGTCGACATGCTTTATGCATTCTACTCTTAAATATATACTTTGAAAAGGAGCTTATATCCTCGAAATATCAGTAAAACTTACAACACACTATTGATCGAAGATGAAACTGTATGAAATGAAAAGAAAATGATTACATATTGTTTTTTCATATCAGTGTTTCTCACCTATTATGTCAGTCTACTCAGAGCTCATACCTTTGCAGTGTTACAGCTTTCTAAGACCTAAAACTTATATATGAGCTGCAATTTTTTTATTTGAAATAGTTGGCGGTTTAACTTTTTGGAATCGTTAAAAGGGGTGTTGAGAAAATGTAAGCTACTGAAAATATTTAACCTGTGATTTTAATAGGATTTATGACACCCTAATGTGAGCTTGACTTGTGTTCGGATCGAGAGTCGAGTTCCCCCGATTATAAGCGTGTTCAGTAAATCAAGCAATTGTTGCATGCAAAGACAGAGTAATAATTAATAAACAAAAATGAAGTAGTTCAAATAACGTTTATTGAACGTGTGTGTACGTGGAATGATGAAGTGTGTGATGTATGCATGTGTGTAGATGGAAAAACAGTTCTTGAAAAGGTATAGGAAGAAATGAATCCGGCGTAGGAAAGTCTTTGAAAGCCGTATACAAAGAAAACGAGTTGAGAACTCTTACCGTTGTTTGACCACGTGTTGACGGAAGAAAAGTGTGTTGGTTGTTGTTTTGCCGAGACTAGTTGAAGAGAAAAGCGTGAGACGAAACGCTAGTGTATTAGCGTCGTTCTGTCGACCAGAGAAGAGTGAAACGGAACGCTAGTGTCAGCGTCTGTCTGCCGAGGCAGGTCGGTGAGGAAGAGATGGATTTTTCGTTTGCAACGGTTTTTATAGTCAGAAGGGCAGATAACTCTGGTGTCGCTTTACAGTGCCACCTGTCGGTGAAAAAGCGACACCTACCGGCAAACCGGTGTAGTTATGTTTTGAAAGGAGGAGGTAACTGCTACACTTGTTTAAATTAGCTATATGTTTTACATGTTTCGAAATTGTAGTCTATTGTAGATCCCGCTAAAATATTTCTTCCCGTTATTAATGAATAGTAAGTATGTCTCAATATAATCAAATTTCAGATTACATGCAATCTAAATGAGTAATTGCGAAACTTTTCTTCGTTCATCACACCGAGATTACCATCAAAACGGCTCGCTTTTATGTAAATCAATAATTAAAACATACTCTTTCGAGATACAGTATATATGGTAAAGAGAAAATACCCATACACACCTATTTGTGTGCTTAATTTGCATAACTATTTCTAAAGATTTACAATAAATTAATGCCTGGCGATATTAATTTATAATTTTATTATCCTATTTATATTGTTTCAAAGCCAACCATGTTAAAAAAATAATGGAAACATATTAATTAATTTTGTTGTTTTAATGCTATTGTAGACTCTGTCATTGAGATATCTAGGGTCCGTTGGGGACTCTGCTATCTGACTCGACTATTTGGGGAAATGTTTAATGACTTTCATTTCTAAATTGTCATATATATATATATATATATATATATATATATATATATATATATATATATATATATATGTGAAAGGAAAGGATGAAGGTAATCCGACGTAATGGAAAATAAAAAGGAAAAACCAAAAAGGATGTATTTTTTATGTGTTCATCAACGTTTCGCCTTTATTTGTAAGACTTCTTCAGGATAATAATATTAAGAAAAATGTCATACAAGTACGTGAACATATTGGGTTTACATGATGGTTGATGGGAGGAAATAGTAGCCCCTACTGGAAGCAGTAGGAACAGTGTCCGGGCTTGGTGAAGTCAGTCGTGTAGAATATATATATATATATATATATATATATATATATATATATATATATATATATATATATATATATATATATATATAAGGAGATTTTAGTTTGCTTGAAGCATTGCTGGTAAATATAAGTGCAGATTAGTAGTCCGAGGCTGTAGCAATGCGATGTAGTTGCCGGAAGTTGGAAAAAGTGAACAGAAATAAACGATGAGAGAAAACGAAACTCAAAACGATTTATTAATAATTTCACGAAAAACTGATTAAATACCAGAATAGTAAATACTGTCTGGTAAATAAAAAGTTCGGCAAAAGGTAATCTTAAATATTCGAAAGAAAAACTTTCATTTTCAAAAGACAACAATAGAAGACCGAGAGGGTCGAAAAAAACGGGAAAAACCGGTGTCAAACCATTGAAACACCGCAGCAGACAATTGGGAGTAGGAACGCAGAAAATGTCAAAATTTAATTAAATTATTATTCAACTAAAGTTAACATATTATTAACATTTGTTTATTTATATACTAATTATTATAATTTTATTATATTTTATTTTAAATTATAATAATTAGTATATAAATAAACCAATGTTTTTCCAACTTCCGGCAACTACATCGCATTGCTACCGCCTCAGACTACTAATCTGCACTTATATATATATATATATATATATATATATATATATATATATATATATATATATATATATATATATAAATAAATAAATGCAATATTTTTATCGATATTAACACAAATAAATTTCAATGGTTTAAAAACAAAACGGAGAACTTATCAAATCTTTTAAAATATTATGTATGTTTCATACGGTTCTGTCATCTGAAGATTATTCGACGAAGAATCGAACACGTTTGTGGTACATATGGAAGATACATTCATTTTTATTATTTTATCACAAAAAAGATCATTATAAATCTTGTAAAAAAGTATCATTAAGCAAAAAAATTCTGTTATTGTTACCGAATGTTCGCTTATATATATCGCCCCCTTTCAAATACGTAATACGATGTTCCGGCCTCTGCTGCTGAACGCCGTATGACCAAGCTTACTTTTTATTTTCCATGTTAATGTATGGTGGCCACAGGGTTGAATACTAGGCTGCTAGGTAAAAGGTGACTTTTAAATTGGGTTCGAAGCCTTCGACTGGCAGTAATTATCATCTCTTACACTAAAGATTGCGTAAGCATGAAACACATGTGTATGCAAGTAAAAAATAATTTATATATATATATATGTATACATATGAATATTTAAAATAGTCTACACAAATTATTTTATGTGTGATACCGAAAAATTAATTTATTTGTGTAGAATATTTTACATGCTTATATAATGTACATATACATATACATATACATATATATATATATATATATATATATATATATATATATATATATATATATATATATATATATATATATATATATATGAAGCAATCCAACAAAAGATATAAGCGTCAACTAATATCTTATAATTAGTGAAACATCCGGATAAAAAACTGAAGCTCAATATACTGGATAGAGCATTAATATTATAATATAAAATATATATATATAATATATAAAATATATATATTATATAATTTTCGCTCTTCTGGCTAGATGTGATGGGATTCAGTCTTATTTTGCTCAATTCGGATTTAACGGGTTTTCTAATTAAACAACGAATTTGGATTTGACTTGGGTTGCACTTGTCGGGATTTCGGAACTTTGATTGGACTTTTTGTATTATTTTGATTGATTTATTTATCATTAAAATTGAATATGGACACATTTCGCGACTGGATAACTTTGCCGGCGCCTTCAATTTCACGTATTTGGACTGCTGTTTGTATCTTGGAGTAATGTCCTTCCTGATTATGCTTCTCAACTTGTATGACCTGGATGGACTGTATGGATTCAACAAAAGTATGTTTTTGGATTGATATGTTTGATGTTATGTATTTTTATGTATTTGTGTATATAATTTTATATATTTTCAAAGCGTAATTTTATTACCTGTAGTAGTATAACTGCGGTAATGGTCCTCTGAAGAGAAGAATTATCTTTGAAAACTCATGAGCTAAGGACTTAAGGATGCTTTGCATGAACTTTGAATTCTAATAAAATTTGATTGACACCTTATTTTATTACTTCATTTTATATTATAATATATATATATATATATATATATATATATATATATACATTATATAAACATTTAAAATAGTCTACACAAATTAACCTTTGTTTTATTATTTCAATATATCCAATATATATATATATATATATATATATATATATATATATATATATATATTAACAAGTAAGAGATGAGAATAAAAATTGTGCAAAATACAATATCTATTAAGTCATTAGTTGTTCAAAACAAGGGATTTTAAATAAATGAACTGGCTTTTCTAAGAATGATATGTTATCGTCAGAGGAAAGAAAACAGATAAGTTGGTAAAGGGGAACTTACCAAAAGTAAAAATTTGAAAAGATATGAAAATAAAAATAATATAAAATGTACAAAGAAAATATGGGCAAAAAGAATCACCATTGAAGGTACTATATAATTGCTCTATCTTGTACATAGGGTATCAATTTCTCATGATAGGTTTTGGTTTAAAAATACACATCATATATTTATTCTCCTGTTCCTTATATATATATATATATATATATATATATATATATATATATATATATATATATATATATATAAAGATAGATGGATGAAGAGTGATAAACATGCACGAATGTCCAAATTTATATCAAACTTCGATTGTTCAATGCAAGGTATATTCTGTAATAAAATTATGTTTATTATCCTTTCCTATCGAAGTTTGATATACATTTGGACATTCGTGCATGTTTATCACTCTTCGTCCATCTATCTTTATAATTGCTCTATCTCGTATATTGAGCTTTTACCATTTCATTATAGGTTCTTTCTACTAAAAGTTTACTTTTAATTTCATATTTATTCTATATATATTAACAAAAATTCTTTTAATAATAATTTTCATATTTTTCAAATATTTGAACTTTGTTTTTTTCGAAAGCCAACTTATCCATCTGTATTTCTCCTCTGATGATAAGATTTCGATCTTTGAAAAGCCTTGGCTTAAGGAAAGAATAACAAACACTAGTTTATTACTGAATACACCTTGCATTGAACAATTGAAATTTGAAATAAATTTGGACAATCGTCGCATATTTATCACTCTTTTTTCTTCTATCTATCTATCTCTCTCTCTCTCTCCCCCCCTCTCTCTCTCTCTCTCTCTCTCTCTCTCTCTCTCTCTCTATATATATATATATATATATATATATATATATATATATTATGTGTATTTAGGCAGCATATTTTCATTTAGGCAAACATTATTAAATAACACGGAGTGGTTTTGTTTGATGCGACTTTTTTTTCTTTTTTCAATTTTCCGAATTGTCCATCTAATGTTCGGTCAAATTGATATAAATATGATCCATGGCTTTCTTGTTCCATTCTTCTTTCTTTTTTGCAAATACTTTCGATTTGAATCGTCAAATCATCTTCAGGCGGTATTAGTTTTAGTGTCTTTACTGTTGTGCTCATTTTTGAATTATAACGGCAAGTAGTTTATATTTGAAAACGCGTCTGTAAAGTTGAAATGTACATGAGAGCGTGATGGCGTTCTACACATACGAGAGATTTAAAGTTTGACTGTTTAACCCGTTAAGAAATTGATGACGTTAAATAAAGTGCATACAATTCAAACGCATAACTACCTAATGGCTAAGAATTTGGTAATGTTAATTATATATATATATATATATATATATATATATATATATATATATATATATATATATATATTCCAACCCAAATAAGTTGACTTTATTTTCATCCATTTTTATATTAAATATTTTGATAAATCAGTAATCATGTTTCTAAAGGGAAAACTTCCTCCCAAATTAACTGCGATCTCGTTTTAACAACATCGCAGTTAAATTATGTTTCGAGGCAACTCAATATCGTTTTACATTTTCTTGAAACATTTTCTTGCATCTGTAAAAATTAAGATTTTAAAATGATTAATAATTTATTGAAGCATGCCTAATTCATTCATTCACCCCCTAAAACAAATTATTTTCAGGAACTCGGTGACGTTTGGTTGGAATTTGATAGCGGAAATAATTAATATAATTATTTTAAAAAAGCAAATATATGATTATCGATACTTTGTCTCTCTTTAACGTCTTGCATTAATTTGTGTATTCTGTCACTCTGTAACTCTCTCTCTCTCTCATTCTGTCACCCCTCTCTTTATTTTTCTCTCTCTCACTTTCACTACTTCTCTCTCTATCTCGCTATATATATATATATATATATATATATATATATATATATATATATATATATATATCTGTGTGTCGCTGTGAAACATACTTGAATAGGAACGTTTTATTTTGCATCGATGTTTTATAGGATTCATTTTAATAAAGAGTGTATGTTAACATAGGTGATTGCTATATATATATATATATATATATATATATATATATATATATATATATATATATATATATATATATATATATGTGAGTTTGTAATTCGAGACAGGAGCAATGTGATATAGGTACGGGAAGGTGGAACAGATGAACAAAAATAAATGAGAAGAGAAAATAAGAATGGATTCTCAAATCAATTTATTAATATTTCATGATAAAACGAATTAAATACCAGAGCAGTAAATAGAACAAAGTTTACTGTCAAGCAATTTAAAAAGATCCGGAAAAGGTAAACTTTAATTTTCGAGAGCGGAACCTCTCATTATCAAACGTTCAAAAATATTACCGAGTGGTCGAAAAGGCGTGATGGACACAACTGTTGACGAAATACCACAGAGAATGGATGGTAGATACGCAGAAAATGAGTTTAGATGAGCTAATTGGATATCAATATTAATTATTCCTATCATTATTTAATTTTATAATTATTTAGCTTAAAGCTTGTCATCTTATTAATATTTGTTTATTCATATAATTTATTATTTATTATTATTTTTTATTTTTTAAATCTTTTTTTCCTTTTCAGTTTTAATTTTATTTTAATTTTAAATTTGATAAATATGAGCCGTTAATATGCTACAGGAAAATGAACAGTCAAGGGGAGGCAACTGTGAAATCAAGAATCTGGTTAGAATTAATTTAAATTCAAAACTGAAATCAATTGTTAAATAAAAGGTAACTTTATAGTAATAAGAATTATGATATCCAAAGAAGATCAAGACTCAATTGAATGAAAAGGGATGGTGGGATAAAAATTAAGAGATTATATATATAAGTGTATATTTCTTAATTCTTATTTATTTTATTAATATGTAATGTTATAGGGTATAATTATTCCTAAGATTTATTTATTTAAATATATATATATAAAGTCTATATACATAAAATGTGTATTACTTAATTCTTATTTTTTGTTGTTTTCTATATGTTTTTTAAATTTTATTTATTAATATGTAATGTTATAGGGTATAATTATTCCTAAATATATAGGAGTGTAAGCATCAGAGAATGAATCGAGAAGAAAGTTCGTATCTGTTATTCAAAGCCACTACACCCTGGAACCCTGCTCTCTAGTTAATTGCTCCATCCCCAACTCTGGTCTCTGCTTCCTCACCTATACGGTGTACAGCCTACAATGCGCTAAGTGCCGGAAGTTCTATATCGGTAGCACCGTCAGGCATCTGCACCAACGCGTCAAAACACATCTGAACACCCATATCTCTAAATATCATTCACCTTTGAATAACAGATACGAACTTTCTTCTCCATTCATTCTCTGATGCTTACACTCCTTGCCTCCTTGCCTCCTTGCCTCTGCCTCTACCATCTATCTGTCCAGAATCAATCCACACCACACCTCAATGCATTTTATTCTGTGCTTAAATTACATAATTAATTTTACATATAATAAATTTAAATATATTAGTTTTAAGAATATTTAGGAATAGTTATACCCTATAACATTACATATTAATAAATAAAATTAAGAAAACAACAAAACAACAACAAAAAAATAAGAATTAAGTACTATACACTTCATGTATATAGACTGTATATATATATATATATATATTTATAATCTCTGAATAAAATTTAAATAAATTAATTTTAGGAATAATTATAACTTATAACATTACATATTAATAAAATAAATAAGAATTAAGAAATATACACTTTATATATATATATATTTATAATCTTTTAATTTCCCACCACCATCCCTTTTCATTCAATTGAGTCTTGATCTTCTTTGGATATCATAATTCTTATTACTATAAAGTACCCTTTTATTTCACAATTGATTTCAGTTTTGAATTTAAATTAATTCTAACCAGATTCTTGATTTCACAGTTGCCTCCCCTTGACCGTTCATTTTCCTGTAGCATATTAAATTCATCAAATTTAAGATTTAAATTTAATTAAAAAAGAAAAGGAAAAAAAAATGTTCTAATTAAAAACAATAATAAATAATAAAGTATATAAATAAACAAATATTAATATGACAAGCTTTAAGCTGAATAATTATGAAATTAAATTATGATAGCAATAATTAATATTGATATCCAATTAGCTTATCTAAACTCATTTTCTGCGTATCTACCATCAATTCTATGCGGTATTTCGTCAACAGTTGTGTCCATCACGCCTTTTCGATCACTCGGTCATATTTTTGAACTTTTGATAATGAGAGGTTCCGCTCTCGAAAATTAAAGTTTACTTTTTCCGGAACTTTTTAAATTGCTTGATAGTAAGTTTTTTTTCTATTTACTGCTCTGGTATTTAATCTGTTTTATCGTGAAATATTAATAAATTGATTTGAGAATCCATTCTTATTTTCTTTTCTCATTTATTTTTGTTAATCTGTTCCACCTTCCAGTACCTATATCACATTGCTCCTGCTTCGGATTACAAACTTACATTTATATTTACCAGCAATGCTTCAAGCAAACTACAATTTCCTTATATATATATATATATATATATATATATATATATATATATATATATATATATATATATATATATATATATAAAATCAGTTCAACGACTCTAATATGTCACATATCTCAGATGAAATATACAAGTGAAGGAAAATTTGAATTTTACATTTATCTTACCAAAGATTCGTCAGGAACAAAAGACCGTGGAACACATTTCAAAGACACAAATTGGAAGGAAGGTTCTGAAATGCAACGATGGAACCGTCGTCTACAGTTCTTTAAAAATGCCTTATTTCGAAATGCTAGTATATTTCCGGTAGTCAACCCAATTATAGTTATCTTTTCTTAGTAACAAATGTTTTATATATTTCCTCTAGTCTACTTTTGTTAATTAAAGGATTATGATGTTTTGATCAGTTTTATTTATTACTTATGTTTGGTTATCTCCCTTTTGTATGCTTTGGAATATTTAGTTTTCTAAGTTGAAAACGTAGGCCATGTTGTCCATGATTATCTATTTAAATCGTATATCAATATTTTTTAGAGAGGGTAACATGCTTTACTCACCTTTATAGATGTTGCATAAGTTCTCACTATTTATTGATTCATATCAAATTGTAGTTAAGACGAAATTAAGAGAAGCAAAGATCAAACCTATTAAACAGTTGCATTGACCCTTATTTACACTTCAAATGCAAAGATAGCAGACTTCATTTTAATCTTGATGCATTTAAAATACAACAGAAAGCAGCACTAAAATAAGCCCAACACACTTATATAAATAGCATTTGCAACGAGTATCGAAAAAGGCTGTGGGTACTAGAAATATGAAAAGACTTGTTGTCACTAAGACCCCAAGGTACACCACCTGCTGTTGTTGGTGAGCAATCACTGACGATCACTTGCCTGATAACTCCTAGTAAGCAGAATAAGAATAATAATAATAATAATAATAATAATAATAATAATAATAATAATAATAATAATAATAATAATAATAAGAAGAAGAATAATAATAATAATAATAATAATAATAATAATAATACTACTACTACTACTACTACTACTACTACTACTACTACTACTACAACAACAACAACAACAACAACAACCAAAAGATGATACGGACAGACTCTACATGAAAAGAAACGAAGAGGGAAAAGGACTGGTAATTATAGAAAATTGTGTGGAAGACTCAAAAAAAGAGCTGGAAAAGTACATAACTCAACACATGGAAATCCTTATCACTGCAGCAAGAGACACTGTTCCAACGAACAACTCGGGAAGCATCAAAACCAGAAACTAAAAGACAAGAAAAGAACAGTGGGAAGAAAAACAACTACATGGACACTTCAGAAGACTGACAAGAGAAGAAACCAACGAAAATAGCTGAGCATGGCTAAGAAAATGGCACTTGAACAGAGAAACGGAATCTTTACTGATGGCTGCACAGAACAATGCAATTAGGACAAACTACATTAAAGCTAAACTAGATAAAATCCAGGAAAACAGTAAATGCAGACTGTGTGGACAAAAAGACGAAACAGTAAATCATATAATAAGTGAATGTAGCAAACTCGCCCAAAAAGTATAAAAGAACATACATAACTGTGTGGGGAAGTAGTACACTGGGAACTGTGCAAACAATTGAATTTCAAATACGCAAAGAAATGGTACAAACATAAATCAGAAACAGTAATCGAAAAGAAAAAAAAACTATTAATCCTCTGGGACATGGATATACAAACAGATAAACTCATACAAGCAAGGTGACCTGATGCTATTATAATCGAAAAGAAGGAAAAATCTTGCAAAATCGTAGACTTTGCTGTTCTAGAAGACCACAGAGTGAAAATCAAAGACACGGAAAAACGAAGTAAATACACAAAACTAGCCAGATAACTAAAAGGAATATCGAGCATGAAAAAAGTCAGTATCATAACAATGATCGTAGGAGCACTAGGAACAATCCCAAAACACCTGGAGAAAAGACTGGGAGAAATTGAAATCAAAGTGACCATCGAAACCATACAAAGGACGGCAGTGATCAAAACCGCTGCAATCCTGAGGAACATCCTTGAATGCGGAAACCAACCCGCATAAGTTACAAAGGGTAACCAGTCACATGGAATTTACAACAGGAAGAAAACAAAACCACACGAAGAACATCACCCCACAAACCAAGGATCGGAAACTGCAAGAAACATCATTTCATAATCTCCCCACCCTCCATATAAATTACACCGGCCTCAGTATAAAAATGAACCAATGAACAGAAATTACAAGAAATACGATAAGCTCTCCCCTTTCTCTTTCCACCCATCCTCCCAAAATCTAACACAATATGTTATTGTATAATATAATATAATATAATATGATATACTATAATATACTATAATATAATTTTTTTTAAATTGCAAAATTGTGCCGGCTCAGGCCGACACCAAACAAAATATTTGTAGAGGGTCAAGGAGGATTAGAAGACCGAGGAGGGACAGCACAAATCAGACCTCCACTGGAAAAGTGTGGAGAATGCTGGGGGTAACTTATTGCCACCTAAATCCCTGAGAAGACCAATGGTCCTTACCAGCGAGAAATCGACGGTAAGCGGCTGTTGCGATACCGGAAGTTTATTTGCGGTGGTTATCGAAAAGAGGTGAAGAATACTGGAAATCTGAGGAGGCTTGTTGTCACTCAGACACCAGAAAATATCACTGGTTGTTGTCGGTGAGCAATCACTGACGATGATTTGTGTGAGAACCCATAGTGAGTACAAATAATAATAATAAAATAATAATAATAATAATAATAATAATAATAATGATGATGATGATGATGATGATGATGACGACGACGACGACGACGACAATAATAATAATAATAATAATAATAATAATAATAATAATAATAATAATAATAATAACAATAATAACAATAATAATAATAATAATAATAATAATAATAATAATAATAATAATAATAATAATTATAATAATAATTATAATAATAATAATAATAATAATAATAATAATAGAAGCAAGGAGATCGGATGTCAGAATAATCGACAAGAAGGAAATACACTGAAAAATCTTAGATTTTTCTGTACCAGCAGACCACAGGGTGAAGATCAACGAGACAGAAAAACGAAGCAAATACACGGAACTCGCCAGAATATTGAAAGGGATATGGAGTATGAAAAAGTCAATGAAATAACACTAATTGTAGGAGCACTATGAACAGTCCCGAAAAAACTGAAAAACAGGGTAGGAGAAATTACAATGGTACGGAGGCAGTACTGGAAAACGAGAATGACAAAATCTTCTGGGACAATGAGGTGCAGACAGATAAACGTATTAAAACAAAGAGACTGGGTATCATAATAGTTTTAAAAAATTGAAATCTTCCTAATTTTAGATTTTGCCGTCCTAGTAGACAACACGATAAAGATCAAGGAGACAGAAAAACGGAGCAAATACACGAAACTTGCAAGAGAACTTAAAGGAATATGGAACGCGAAGAAAGTCAATATAATGCCAATAATTGTAGGAGCACTAGGAACAGTTTCGAAAAATCTGGGAGAAATTGGAATAAAGGGGGAGACTGAGACCATACAACGGACGGCAATAATCAAAACAGCTAAAATCTTAAGGAAAATTTTCGAATTCAGAAACAAACCACATAAACTACAAACGCTGACTAGCCACACGGAAGTTGCAACAGAAATATAACAAAATTATGGAAAGAACACCACATGAACCCAAAATAATTGAAACGGCAAGAAATCTTAAAAACTGACACCCGTAAAAACACAATGAGATGGCACTAGCC
>OY744518.1:162791712-162831712 GCA_963556195.1 Sepiola atlantica | reverse complement strand
TAGACCTCCCCTGGATAGGTGCAGAGAGTACTGGGAGCTTGGGGAGGTTTATTGCCACCCAAATCCCAAGGCAGAAAAGGTTGTTGCCAGCGAGAAATCGATGGTAAGCGTCAGTTGTGATAACGCAAAATCATTTGCAATGGTCATCGAAAGACGTGTAGAGTACTAGAAATCTGGGGAGTATTGTTGTTACTCAGACTCCATGTAACACCACCTAGCATGATGATGACCTGTGTGAGAACTACTAGTGAGTACAAATAACAATAATCCCAACTCAAAGTTAGAGATCTCAATCCTGAGCTATCAGAACGTGCCGGGTGGTAAACTATGTTATTTCGGTACATCAGGGATTGAAATTAGACGAAAGCGACATCGAGATAAGTATCTTGACAGTTCCAGAAAACTGCGATGACTGTGGAATGTGACAGTAGTCCCAATCACCACCCGAACTTTTAATCCCTCTAAAAAGTGGAAATCAGCGAAATACCTGGAACCATTCTAAGACGGCATTGTTTAAATCGATAAGAATACTGTGCAGAGATATGTACTGCGAAGAGGGTTTGTATAACGTGAGCGAGCCACTAATCTCTATTCATATAAAGTGAGGTATGCGTATATGTTTATATATTTGTATTACACAACCCACTCGTAAACTAATTAACTGATACTTATGAATTTTGGAACATAGCTGCTAGCCGTAAGGGTGGGTTATTTGGGCTACATTTCATAATTTAGTTTATACAAATTGAGCAAAGAGGGAGTTGAAACCCCTCGTTAAAATGTTAGTGAAATTTAAACAATAGTTATTATACATCGATTAATTAATATTCCCAAAATTTCAGCTTCTTTGGAGTATTTTAAATGATTTTAGAAAGGGCATAATATGAGCACAACCTACCATTTATAAATTCAAATATTTCAGATTTACATGAAATCTGATCAACAGTCATTAGGCACCAATTAAGCAAAATTCCCCGGATTTCAATTTCTTCTAAATATCACTTAAGCTTATTAAGCCTTAAATTTTAGACATTTTCTAGAATCAAAATGATGTAATCGATTTTGATCAAAATTCGAACTGGATTTGGATTCTGGACATAAGGTTTAGTATCATTATATCTTGATTTTAAGACAAGGGAACATAAACATGGTGCAAAACTATTCTGTTCAAAGGATTAAGTCTACCTTTCTTGGCATGGAGACGTTTCTAACATGGAGATCTGGTGTATCTGTTTTCCGGTAGATCAACCCTTTTAAAACTATTTCATGCCGAAGCACAGTACATATTCGAATCTATTACTCAATAAAAAGTTAATTTAATATTTAGTTTCCATCATATTTCTGTAGAATTTTAAGTAAAAAAATAAGTATATAATAATCATAAAGTTTAAAACAGTGTAGTTATACTATACGAATAAATATAAAGGAATGTACTGGCAATTATAAGGTAAAGAGTTACCTTCCCTTAAACCAATAATAGCACCTGCTCTCATATAAAAACTAGTAACACCTCCGTTTAAAAAGCGGACCATATAAGTGTTATATAATGGGACACATGTGATGATGGACGTACAGAGAGATCGCTTAACTTGCGCGATTTGTAACAGAGTCATCTCGTGCAATTTTGGTGCGATGTTTTCTCATGATTCGCGGTGACAGTTGATGAGACCTCGGATCGAGGGTTGCGTCGCACCTGTGCGTTGATCACGAGATTTCGTGACGTCACAGTTTTCCCGGTGAGAAAACTGCAGTGCGATGTCAGTTCTTGACGGGAAGCCGACTAGTCAAGTCGCCTTAGCCATGTAGCGATTAAATAAGATAGGGGAATTCAGATCCCCAAAAATGAGAGCCAGATGATGTCCCCATCTTCCTTCCCTTGCAAGTGATTAAATAATAGTTAATAGTTAATTAACTAGCGTAAGCTTCTCTCGCTCTGTTTCAACGAACTTGCTTCGATGTCGACAAGCTAATAAATGGCTCGGAACTAAAAGAGAAGGCTTGTTATATTTATGTGTAGATTGATTTCAGTTACAGAGAGAAACTGCCGGCACGAAATTGTGACAACGACAAAGCGTCCACAGAGAGTGGTGGCGGCGACGGGTCAGCTGCTAACATAAGTCTAATGAGTGTACGGAGTGTGTTGGTAATAAGATCTGAAAAAAAACCCTCATAAGATAAGATCAAGAAATGATTTATTTAATTGAAGGAAAATGGTATGTCGATTCGTGTGTGTAGTGTTTCATTTATATTGTCATATATTGTGTTTATGTAATTACACTTACTTACGTGAACGATGTCTTTTTGTGTTGTCTTGTTCTATAGTGTTAACATTCTCGAAGAATTAAGGATACGAAATAAACATCTGTTGAAAAGTTGAGCCTAGTCTTAACCTTCTTATATATGAAAGTCAATGTTTGTTTGTGCGTTATACAAATCAATTTAACAGTGAGAAAACTCAAATAAGTCTCAATAAGAGTGAACATTTTGTTCGATTCTATCTGGGGTCACAAGGGAAAATAATCGTTTAGGTCCATAAAATAACTGAAATATATTAGAAATAAAATTCATTTTTTTCAAACCTTAAATGCTTCTTCTTTCTTCTTTCGTGTGAATCAGATGATTCTGGTGTTGGCATTAGTTTCCACGATGCTTTTCTAGTTAGAAATCTTTCTGGGAAGACATCGGGTACTTACGGGAAGGACCACGAGAAGGTTGCCAACATCCCTAAGTGAAAGTAGTACTGTGGTACCGACTGGATTCGAACTTGGAACACCCAGGTCTTCAATCCATGTCGATATCCACTTAACCACCGTCACCTCCCAACCCTGAAATGCGTTATATTTTATATTGGTTTGAATAAAAAATCATCATCGAATATACTGATTACATATTTAGCGGGTGTGCTGATGCAACATCATACTAATACCTACAAACACTTGACAACAAGTTGCAGATTTTCACATTTTCGTTGAATATTATATTAAATAGGCATTTTGGTAGAATGTGTCATATTTGAAACAAAAAACGTTTAAGAGTTAATAGATTTTCTTCGTTTCATAAAACAAAAATGAAATTAAACAAAGAATATCTCAGTTAATAATGTATTAAAAAAAGGTTCAAACATCTAAATAATAATTTGATTGGTATTTTAAGAATTTAAAATAATTAAATAAAAACGAATTACTCAGTCTTGATTAACGCCATTTGCACTTTTTCAGCTATCTGTGTAAGAAACGCAGCTTACAATTAGGAAAAACAACCAAGTAGTTTTAAATCTTCGCTTAGATGTCGATCCGGAATATAACTTCAAAAGGTTAACAAAATAGCAGAGATAAAACATTGAACAGATAAAAAACATTGAAAATCTTGATTTAAAAACAAACTATTTGTTATTTATAGAAATGATTTTGCTTTGAAACGCCACCGCGCTAACATGTTTTTAAAATTTTTCTTTCAATGCAAAAATTGTAAACATGATTATATTTGAAATTATTTTTCCCGAAAAAAAGTTCTGACCAGCAATATACTTCAAGAGTTTAAATGAATTAATGCGAAAGAGTTTTACATTTATCCCACCTATATTATAAAAAGAGTTTACTATTATTTAAATCAATAATACAACATAGTCTTCTGAAATACTGTATATATAGTCGAGAGCTAAGACCCAAACACAGCTATATATATATTTCTAATTTGCATAACTATTTTGAAAACAGTTTACTATCATCATCATCATGGATAGCCCTGTCTTCGTAAAGTGTCGGCGACTATTGTCCTTCACATTGTCCTATTATCCATTGAATGAAATAGTCCCATTGCATTCCGGTTTGTCCACCTACACATATTGTTCTTAAACTTATATCTTGGTCTGCCCACTGACTTACAGCCAGACATTCTAACAGTAAGAACTAAATGTTCGAGTTCTTTTGTGTCTCTATATATATATGGCCGATAAAAGTCATTTGTCTTTTCATTAAAGTCTGCATGAATTGCCAGGGTTTGTATCCAGATCGTCTCCGCACCTCATTGCTGCTTCCAATTGATATACAGCATCCGGTGAATAAACCCTGTCTCCACGGAAAAAAAAGTTTAGTTTCCACTTTAGGACATATAGTCCAAGTCTCGCATCCATAAAGTAGAATGGACCAAACGTACGCTCGAGGTATCCTCAATCTGGTCTCCGGCGAGATGGTACGAGACTGAAGAACAGAAGACAGCTTCATTAACGCACTCTTTGTTTTACGTCTGCCCTACACCTTCCATCTGATGTTATGACTGACCCAAAGTGGTTAAATGATTGTACTTGCGAGACTGCAGTGTCTTCGATCTTGATTTAACAGGCGGGCATTCGAGGTTTTCCAGAAATCGTCATGCAAAAGGTATTTTTAGCATTCAGTTGTAATCCATATCTTTCGCTTTCTTTAACCACTACGTTAAGAAGATTGGCAGGTCTTCACTCGATGTTGTCTTTAGTACGGTATCATCAGCATATCGCGTGTTGTTCTGTTGACGTCCCCCAATCGAAACACCCTCTAAATCATCCAGATGCCTCAAGATATTTTCACTATATAAAGCAACAAGATCCGGAGACAATACACAGCCTAGTCTTACTTCACGTTGTATTCCTGTTCATTGCGTATTAATTGAATGTCATTGCCATCAATATCGAGGTCTTCTAGCCTTTGTAATAAAGGTTCATATCGGACTTTGTCGAACACTTTGCTGTAGTCCAGCAATCATACATATATATCTTGTTGATGTTCGATTGATCTTTCAGCGAACATACGAATGAGGAAGACTGCATTCCGCGCGCCTTTGTCTTTTACGGAGCCACATTGAACCTCTGAGATTTCTGGTCTTATCGCTCTACGCACTCTATGTAAAAGTACTGTCAGACTGATTCTGATGACGTGACGCATTAAGCTGATTGTGCGATGGAGCTCACATTCAATTTCACCTGGTCTCTTCGATAGGGTAACGAACGCAGATTTAGCTAGATCGTCCTGGATGTTCCCACTACTGTATTTGTTGGCGATTTCCGTTAACTTATTTACTCCGAAGTGGTCGAGAACCTTCAACATTTCCGTATATATGTCATCCGGACCAGGGCTTTCTTGATCTTCGCCTTTCTTATTGCTGCTCTGATCTCGTGTACAAGAATATTCGGATCGTCTGTCTTTCTTTATATTAGGTATTTCACCTTTTACATCATCAAATAAATCTCCAATATGATCGGCCCATCGTTCTAAGATTTGCTCTTTTTCCATCGCTCGGATGCACCCAGTTCTAAAACATGTAGTTTTCTTCAGTTTATAATAAATTAATATTTACTGTTATTCATGTGTAATGTATGATCCTATTTTCCTGTATATATATATATATATATATATATATATATATATATATATATATATATATATATATATATATGTGTGTAATAATTTGGTCGATATAACCAGTAATTAATAAAATCGATTTAATAAAAATAGGATAAATTGTGAAAATGTTCCTTAAAATATAATGTTCATTAATTTTTAAGGGAAAGTAATTTAAATTAAAATTATTAGTTTTTAAAATTACAATAGAGTTATATTTTCGGTATAAGTATGGTTTTGTTCAGTCTTAGAGAGTACGCCATCCTAAGCTTTACCTTTTCTTTGAGAAGGAGTTAGTTTATTGCTAACTGCCTGAGGCGTATGTACCGGAGAATGTCAACGGGGGTGCTCAGGTATTTTTGTAGGCCAGAGTTCGCTTATCCTGGTACGCTGGCCTCTCAAAACCATACCTGATCTTGTATGTAACCTCCTGGTAAGGAGGTTAATAATATGTAATGTAAATTATGCATGTAAAAAGAATACTTACAGTTAGATTAATAGACGCTGGATGACGGGTAGTTTTTTTTTGGGGGGGGGGTGCTTGTATTAACTAAATCTGGTACAAAATTAATGCATCTACCAATGATTGGTGCACGGTGCGTCAGAACGGTAGGTTATTGACGTCAGAGACACGTGATGATAGTAATACCACTTTATTTGCAAACTTCAATGTCAACTGAATCTTTAACTGTGAAAACAATTAACCTCCATGAATCAATAAAATATATTCTTGTGGGTGGACAGTATTACCGGATTTCATCAATTATGGACAGTTTTGACATTCCTTTAACTGGAACATTAAACAACTTTTAAGAACTAGCAAATATATTTTCCATCCGGTCGCATAATTTTGCGAGGCTGGGAGGATTATATCATTATGAAAAAACTACATACAATACGTAGTTAAAATAATTTCCAACGCTATTGATAATCTTTACCCATTCATTTATTTATTTTTTTATTATCGATTATGTTTGAATTAATGTTTTGAAACATGTCGTAAATCATGAGTCTATGACGTTACGCCAAAGCTTTAATAATTTTGTTACGTTAAGGTTTTAAGCTCTGTTTATAAGAAAGTTGAAATAGGTCAGTTGGTAGAACCTCAGACTGACAATATCAAAGTTTCGGTTTCGACTTCCAGTCATGGCATTCGCTTGGGAATTAATTATTTACTATTAATGCAATATTCTCTATTTCGAAAAGTAGTTAAGATGTCTGATATTTCGAAATGAGACATATTCTGCTAGCATTTATTACGTTTAAAAAAAATGTGATTGATGGGCAGACGGACAAAATCCTTATTTATATATGATAAGAAAGAATAAAAAAATAAGATACAAATGCTTCTGAACGATAGTTTATCTTTTGACCTTCAATAAAACATGTATCAATGAAACTACAAAAAAAGGTAAGTTCGCTCAAACGGGCTATAATACTTCTCACACCTGCCAACATCTTATATCTCTACAAAGCCACTATTCGCCTGTGCATGGAGTACTCTTGCAGCATCAGGACTGATGCAGACACAACTAGCCACAGTCTGCCAAGCTCCAACCCCTGTCGCATCGCAGCAAAGTTGCATCTCTGTGCTTGTTTTATAAGTACTTCCATGGAATGTACCCCGATGAATTTACTGCTCTTGTACTCCCAAATCGAAAATACGCCCGACCCACAGGACTAATTACTAAATCCCACTGTATAGGTCTCCAAATTCCAGAAAATGTTCTACTCTGATAGCTTCTTCCCTCGGACTCCTTACCTTTCGCATGCCCTTCCAGCTCCCTGTTTCCCCGATATGCAGACATTTCAATGTAATTTAAACATTATTCTCCCCACTTCTCCATCAATGTTGCTCCTGTAAATATAGCTTCTGCCACAGCAGCCCCTTATGCTTTAGTTACAGTATACCTTGTTTGGAGTGAATAAAAGTTTATAACAGACACGCACACGCAAAAAATTATATACGCTCGCGCATATACACATAATTTTTGTTACAAGTAAAGTAAGATTTCCCCCATATTTCATGTATCTAAATAGCTTCATAAAGAAAATCTACATAAAAATATGTTTCGTTATTCATGTTTTCGATAAATTGAACCGTAGCACGAAATATTTTTTAAATTTTATTTCCCTTTAATCGGTTTCACTATTTGGTCCGGGTCAATATTTTCGTTTTATTTTATTGTATAAAAAGAAAGGTGTCAGAATTTTCAGCTTCTCAGCCCATTACACTGTTATACTTTATTTAATAAGAACATAATTTTCGGAACACCAACTGCCAACGAGACGGTGGCACATAATGTTGATGATCTTTCTCATTTTCTAGCACGTATTGCATATATTTAAGTAATACAAATTAAATATATTTCATAATATACTTTATTTCGGCGGTATTGAGTGGCTTTCCTTCATTAAGTAACAGTAAATATTCCTTCTCTACGATTCAATATCATGTCTAATTGTCATTCCGTCATTCTGTTCTTCCATAATCGATCGCTTTAACAACATCAAAATGGCGTCGGCTTATTTTACACTAACGCACTGAGTTATTTTGAATAATCATTTCGTCATTTTGTTATTCTATAACCATTCACCTTCTCTTGCAACACGGAGTACATATTTTATTATAACTGAATTTCATATTATACTGTAACTTAACTATTATCGTCATTCAGTCATTCTGCTTTTTTCTATAATCGATCGCTTTAACAACATCAAAATTGTGTCGCCTTCTTTTATAACTACGATTTATCTTGAATACCCATTCCTTCCTTCTGTTAATCAATAATCGCTTAGCTTTCATGATGTCGACTTTTCTTACAAGGTGCATCGCACATATTTCATTAACGCTCATTAACTATATTTCATAATACGCTGAATTTCAACAGAATTAAGCGGTTCGCTTCTTTAAACGTTTCTAACGCTGTAATCAAAACCGCAGACTTAGTGCATTCGCACTCACAAACTAAAGTTTCCTTTTTCACACTCATTAAGACTAGCGGACTTTTTTACAGTTTGATACAGTGACACGTCCGGCTATTAAACGAAATGTTGCTGGTTCGAATCTAAGCGGGAACTACTTTTCTAACTGTTCCTCCCTTTTTAATCAAATGAAACAATGACATGAATTACACATTATTTATTAAAATAAACTTAATAAAAATCTGACTTAAAAATAATAATTTATTTACAAATACATTTTTCATTAAGAAATTAAATCCACTGTAATGCCTTTTAGTCAAACTAATTAATTTACTTATTAAATTAAACCCACTTGGATGCATTTCGGTTTCTTACAAAACAAGTCATCAGTTTTAATGATTTACTGGGTAAAATTCAATGTTTCTGTCAATACTTGAATTTTCTATTACCCGTGTAAAAAGAAAAACGTATAACATTTTATTGTTATTTCAATTTAAACCTTCCGTAAGACTTCTGATCGATTTATATTAAAAATAGTCATATTATTATTTTAAAATAGTTCACTCCAAACAAGGCCGCCACTGTAGACGTAAGGGGCTACTGAGAAAAAGGGAGGACGTTTTGGGGTTGGGGTCAACCTAAATTGGGAGCTGTGCAGCGAGATGTCTGTTTACATTAGTTTTACATTTCTGCATGTCACCACCGTTAGGGAAACAGGGGGCAGGGAGGGAGTTCCAGAAGCCAGCAACACGAGGAAAGAAGTTATTTAGGTAGAAGGCTCTCCGGCATCTGGGGACCTCCACAGTGAATGGATGGGATTTAGCTGATTGTCGGGTTGGTCTAGTGAATTTATGTCGAGGGGACACCAGAGTAACCAGTTCATTGGAGCATAATCTATTGAAGTATTTGTAAATATTTTGAAAATACAGACCAAAAGAAACGCATATACGGCTCTTAACCTCGTATCTAATATGCAACTGAGACAATTTTTCCCGATAGCGTTAACCGGTATAGCTTTCTAACGAAAAGCTTCATATAAATATCCTTTTCGTCTGCGAATACGGTTAATAGTAGTGGTAATTACCCCTACAGTGTTAAGTGATCACACTTCGACCCATTACACCGTAACGATATACTAGAAAATTATCCGAATAAATTTTCCGCTTTACACTATGCGTTCGCACACTTCAAATTAATCACTACACCGAATAGGCAAAAAAAAAAACAAACGAAATAACGTTTGCTAATTGTAAATAATACAAAACATTATTTCCGACGACATTCTTATAATATACATTAAAACGACCCGAACATTACTTTGTTCGTAAAACAAACTTCCAACATACACTAGTTTTTCCGTTCATTGGAAGAACATGATTGATTGGATTGTGGTCATTTATTATTATATAATATACATATAGAGTCTACTGTTAGTCTACTGTTAGTTTCTACGCACTATTTGTTTTTCGTTTTTTAAGTAACCCAAAGTTAAAACATTTACTGGAATTGTTATTAAATATTCGTCCGATTTCTCCAGGGCATCTGAAATCGTTATCATACATTCGATTTTATTTTCGTATTTGACAGCATACACACAGAATAAATTCAAAAACGCGCTATCTATTTTCACACAAACTATTAAAATTAAAACTAAAGCCTACTACACAACTCAAATCAAAGGTAATACCAACATACAACGTAATTATTTAACTAAGAAAGGCAATATTATTCTTATATTAATGACGAACGTGTCCATTTTTTTTCGGAACTGACTATTAAGATAAACAAAGTACTTAACATAAAGGTAATGTGCATCTACTACTACTACTACTACTACTACTACTACTACTACTACGACTACTACTACAATTAAGGAACAGTCCTTTCATCGTATTAGTCGTAATTTGGCTTTCACGCGCATGCGTTCGTTTGTGACATAGCCGGACGAGAGATTGTGGAAGTTAAATAAGGTGTTAGTATCGCAAAGAAATTATTTAGATAGATTTCATCGATTTTCATAATTAATCCTGATCAACATTTTATGTTTTATTAGTCGTAAATAAAGGAAGGCGAATAAGTTTTATACCCTCACAGTCAGAAGTCCTAATGTATTTACCCAAATCATCAGGTACTAATTTAATATCAGATTATTTTTTCGTTCTTAACCATTTAGTCCTTTTCATTTTCTTTCTCTCCTTTCTTTTGTTGTCTTTGGGTGACAGAGGAAAGAAACGAAAAGTAAATAGAGAGAAAAGGAAGACAGATATAATGCCGCCTGTTATTATTTTAACCAATATTCGACTGTGAGAACGAGAGACAATTGATTCGGTAGCTTAATCGGTTAACACGCCGTATATAAATGTTGAGGTCATGAGTCACAACTTGACCTGAGTATTTTGATTTTGATTTTGTCCTAAGATGAACGTAAACATTTCAAATAACAATATTACGTAAATTGTGTCGTCTTACTTTTATTTGTTTCTGTACTTTACGAAAGTTAGGACTGTGGGCTACTGATATATATATATATGGGCTACTGATATATATATATACATATATATATATATATATATATATATATATATATATAGAATTATAAAAAGGTAAACTTTTTATAATTCTGTTTTGCTCTGTTTAAATTACATTGAGCTCTGTTATTCAGATTCTCTACACAAAATTGAAATCTACACACTATATATATATATATATATATATATATATATATATATATAGTAAGCAATGAAAATATATATGGGAATCAAGCTACACAGAGGCTTCCGTGTTTCATCCCCGGGGGGAATCGTCAGGCTAAATGCATGGAGTTATTTTTGTCAAGTGTTTTTATATACATGGCTTGCTAGTTAACCAATCAGATTCTTTGTTGTTCCCTCAGCCAATCGTTGGGCTTCCCGCGAACAAAGGCTTTGTTGGTGACGCTCCTATGTCAATCCTATTGTTTGTTAACAATGGAGTTTCCTATATCCTGTTTCCTTTGTTTTGTCAATACAGTAGGCGAATTTATTTTAACACGTGGTTTCAAACAATAGGATTGGCATAGGAGCGTCACCAACAAAGCTTTTGTTCGCGGGAAGCCCAACGATTGGCTGAGAGAACAACAAAGAATCTGATTGGTTAACTAGCAAGCAATGTATATAAAAACACCTGACAAAAATAACTCCATGCATTTAGCCTGACGATCCCCCCGGGGATGAAACACGGGAGCCTCTGTGTAGCTTGATTGCCATATATATTTTCATTGCTTACTACCTAGCTCTACTTACATATCGAGCACTGTTGAAGTAAATACTGAAAACTGATACATAAAAAATTATATCTCCTTATAATATTTTATGTGGATACATGAAGTACTAATATATATATATATATATATATATATATATATATATATATATATATATATATATATATACAGGGTGTTTCAAAAGTCTTGGGAACATAACGATTTTTAATAACTCAAAAACTATTAGGAGTTGAAAAATGAAATTGGTACCGTTGGAAAGGTTAAAGTTTCAAGTTTTGTGAGGAATCTTCAAAGTTGCTCAATATGAGCACCATACGTCACACGGCAGACATCTAGTCGATAGTCCATTTCCTGCCAAACGCGTTCCAGCATCTTGACGTCAATGGTTCCCACAACTGCCGTTACTCGAGCCTTTAGTTCGTCAATATCTCTTGGAAGGGGCGGCACATAGACTTGTTGCTTGACAAAGCCCCAAAGGAAAAAGTCACACGGGGTAAGATCTGGAGACCTAGGAGGCCAGGGCATGAGAACGTCATCACCTCGCCCAGATCTCCCAATCCATCTACCAGGCAGCCTTGTGTTAAGAAACTGCCTTACTCTAAGACTCCATTGTGGTGGTGCACTATCTTGTTGAAAAATGAAGTCATCAGATTCTGCTTGTTCCAACTGAGCCATTAACCAGTCTTCCAGCATGTTGAGATAGGATTCACCAGTGATAGTTGCCTCTTCAAAGAAGAACGGTCCATAGACACCTTTCTTGGAAATTGCACAAAACACGTTCACTTTTGGTGAATCTCGCTCGTGCTCAAGAAGTTCATGAGGATTCTCAGTACCCCATATGCGAGTGTTATGCTTGTTAACTTTGCCATTCAGATGGAAGGTCGCCTCATCGCTAAAAACAAGCCGGTCATCAAAGCCGTTATCTTCCAACTTCTCTTGCATTGCAATGCAAAAGTCACGGCGAAGTGGCTTATCAGTGTCCTTCAACTTTTGGACCAACTTGAGCTTGTAAGGTACCATTTGCAGTCGTTTCCTTAAGACACGCCAGACAGTTGCTGGAGCAAGCTGAAGTTCCCTGCTGGCTCTTCTCACTGATTTACGGGGGCTCCGCTGAAAGGCTGCCCGAACTTGCTCAACTGCATCTTCTGAAGTTGAAGGGCGAACTGTTCGCTTACTTGGGCACAAACACCCATCTTTCACAAATTTAGCATGCCATCTGACAATGGATTTCCTTTCAGGGGCTTCTTTTTTAAATTTCCTGCGAAATGCACGCTGAACACATGTCCACGATTCAGTCTTTGCAAATTGGAGGACGCAAAATGCCTTGTCTTGTTTAGAGAACGCCATTACTGCACCTGGAAAGATAACACGAAAATCATTAGTATGACCAAAAACTTGATTAAGCAAGCTTTAAAATGGCACCAGTTTCATTTTTCTACCTGGAATAGTTCATGAGATATACGCATTTGTAATGTTCCCAAGACTTTTGAAACACCCTGTATATATATATATATATATATATATATATATATATATATATATATATATGTGTGTGTGTGTGTGTGTGTGTGTGTGTGTGTGTGTGTGTGTGTGTGTAAGGTTAGTCGGAGAGAATCCCACGAGAGTGCTTGATTATTGATTTAAAAATTCCCAAAATAAGAGCGTAATATTTATTTATATATGTAATACCAACAGATTAAGACAACATCAGTACCGTCGGTTTTAAATCCAAACAAATAAACCCTATAGATGGCCTCCTTTGCCGGACTCTCTTCAGACAGATATAAACAGAAGTTGAAGAGAGTTCGGCACAGGGGCTCTCTATAGTTCCACTTTGTTTATATTTGAAACCAACGGTATTGATATTGTCTTAATCTTCTGTGATTACACATACACACACAACACACAAATACACACACACACACACACATATATATATATATATATATATATATATATATATATATATATATATATATATATATACAGTAGTAATCGTATCGTTGTTTACTAGATTTTAATCCAATGAAACGCTAGTGTTTATAAAATAGTGCTTAATAAAATGTAGAGCCGTATTATAGTATAGATTCCTTTTTTAATACAAACATTATTATATACATAGGTGCATACATATTTCAGCTGTTATCTCGTTCGAAATCCAGCTTCATCGGACAATGGTACCAACTGAACAAACAGATAGTTCAGTTGGTTTGATGGCCCAATGAAGCTGGATTTCGAACGAGATAACAGCTGATACATGTATATACATATGTAGTCAATAATGTCTGTATAAATAAAGTAATTTATACTATATATGTATATATAGATAGAGAGATACAGAGAGAGAGAGAGAGACAGGAAACATTGATATATATATATATATATATATATATATATATATATATATATATATATGCATATATATATGTATATATATAGAGAGAGAGATAGATAGATAGATAGATAGATAGATAGATAGATAGATAGATAGATAGATTATATAATCATCCAAAGACAGCGTGTTTCTCGTATCACATCTCTTCAGTGTGACGAGAAGTGGCGGTTGTTTCAAACTGTTTGGTAAACAGTCGGCACATCTTACGCTATTACGCTCGTTACGAAGTAAGGGAATTTACAATTCTCATGTTTTTTACATTTGCACTACCGAATGTCGCGAAGGCTCAATTCTTTTTTACGACATATAGAATTTATATAAGGTCCTGTTTAAGCAAGCGTCAATTTATCACCAGAGTATTGAGTAACCTATAATTAGCGAAAGTCGAAATAGTAGCCAACAAAAACATGTTATGGTTCTTGTTCACCATATCGTCTCAGATTGCAACCACAGCGAATTTACTAGCAGATGGTTTGTATAACGCAAGGCGATAAATTGCTAGTTACCATGCGCTATTAATTCTATTCCACCAAACTTAAATCTCTCTCTCTCTCTCTCTCTCTCTATATATATATATATATATATATATATATATATATATATATATATATAATATTTGTTATTGTTTATTATCTATAATACGTATACGTTTCGTCCTTTTTAATAATCGGGACTCATCAGCATACAGATATGACTATTCACTACCGCTCATGCGATTCGAAACCCCGGATTACAAGTATTTTGCAACTCAAATCCGATGCCTTAACCACACGGCCAATTTTAAATAGCGAATAAACTGTGATAATTTTAACACTTTATCGGCGACTTAACGTCTGAGAGCGTTCTACTTTTTTTAAAGGAACGATGCATTTAAAGCTAGTGACGCCATGCTGTGTTAATACTCTCTACCTTTTTGAGAGGCGCTATTTTCTTGGAGACAGACATAAACAGAGGTCGAAGAGAGTCCGGCATAGGAAACAAACTATAGGTCCTCTTTTGTTTGGATTTAAAACAGACGGCACCGATGTTGCTCTGATCTTCTTTAATACACACCCACCAATACGCAGTCACCTATCTAAGTACTGACCAGGCTTAACATAACTTAACTTCGATGATATGAAGAGAAGCAGAAGATTGCATAGTATTCCTGTTCAAAATTCTATAAGATGGCTATTGGTTGTTTACGGAATTTCAGCACTCTTTTGGTTATTTAATGTCGGAACCTGAATTATGTACACTATTTTACTTATTGATTTCCGCTTATCAAGTCCCGATGGCCACTCGAGGATAAAGGTTAAAGAAATTGTTGGTTTGACGATGATCGCCACACCTGGAGGATTGGAAACACTGAGTGGAATGGACAGAAGATTACTTAAGAGGAATGGATCATCCAAGAGGACGGTTCAATAAGTATTTGTTTACATTAGACTTGAAGATGACTATGTTGTAGTCGGTTGGGAAGCAGACTTGTAGTATTTTGTTCCACAGATGATATGTTTTAGGATAAAAACTATGTTCGTGGAAGTTCCGTTTGGTTTTAGTAAAGAGAGAGGGAAAGGAAAGGTCTTTGCTGTGGTTGTAGCTAGACAGGTTGTTGCTGTGAATGTTTTACAGGGGAAGGGGGACCAGGGATTTGAGCTCAGCCGAGCACCTACTATGAACCTAACCATACAGTAGAGAGAGGCTAGCAACATCTCTTCTGTGTGAAACAGACTGTAGGGAAGAGAAGTGCTCACCCCCATTAGAGTGTGAAGTCGGTTATGCACTCTGTCCAGGCAGGAAAAAGAGCTCCGAGCGAAACCTCCCCAAATATTACAGCAGTAGTCCATCCACTACTATACGCATATACAGTACTTATTGGAATATCCGACCTAGGTAATCATACAAGATCCATTGGAGACGATTAATTGAATACAAATTAATTTGCTAGGAACCATTCGAATGACTTGGATAACAATCGACGTTTTTAAGGTATGGTGAACCTACACATCTAGAAACTGACAAGAGATGCAATAGGCGCATCTAAAAAAAAGAAGTTGATTTATTCGTTATTGAAGTCATTTAGTAATACATCATTCAATAAGTTCCGGTCTAACTAATGCAGCAATAACTTTTAGACAAAATAAAAATGTTGACACCTGCCATTTGAAGGTTAGTACTTCATAAAAATCATATGAATTGTTTTTATTAGTTGATTTATCTATATGCTAAGACTTATTTAGTAAGATGTTAAAATTATAGTAAATATTTGGTAAACATTAAAGAGCAACAACAAAAGACCCACCTAACGAATTTACAACAGGGTGCTGTTGTAGTTCATGCTTCGTTGTTTTCGTTATACCACACAAGACAAGACACATGAAAGAAAACACGTACAATTATTTTGGATGTTGTTTCAAAAAGTTTTTTTTCTGATTTATTAATGTTCGAGAACACTTAAGAAGATTATGTTGTCAGTTCGTTTGTGCTTTAGTAGATAGACTTCAACGCTAATTTCTGTGTGTATGTTGACAAGCGTCTATTTCTCTGCCTACAAGTGAACAGTGGTGACCTGCTGTATGTGTAACTTCGTCTGTTTTAACCATGTAACTCCTTCTATCCAGTCTGTTTTTCTCGGTTCTCTCCTTTACTCTTCTCTCTCTCTCTCTCTCTCTCTCTCTCTCTCTCTCTCTCTCTCTCTCTCTTTGTATGTCTATTCTTTATATCACGTACGTCATGATTTACGTACATAAACATTCTTCGAATTTCTCCCTGTTTTTATAACCGAAGAGATAATTACTGTCGGCAATTCATATATTTTTGTGAGTTCCATTTTTTTAGCAAATCATAATAAACTATTCGATCTACATTTTAATTTCATATATTTACAAAAATCCTTAAAAAATACTATTTTGTCGACTACCGATTGACTGACGTCATCAAATATATTAACACAAATTTTGTTTTAATAAATCTTAAACAATAGGATTCTACTTTTTTTCATTTTTATACTCTTGAGTTCTTTACCACCGTGTTACATGGTGTTATTAGACATATGCGCATGAAATGAACTTAATTGTGCAGATTACTATAAGCGGCTCATATATATTTCTTTCCTATAAAAGGCTTCCTCATGGAACGTCACCTCTCTAATGACATTTTCACGTGATGAGGATGAAACCATTTTTCAATCATAGAAAATAATATTGATTGTCAAAATAGAATGAAATTACGATTATCTAAAGATCTTCTAATGAGGATTAAACTAAACAAAATATAGACGTTTTCTTTATTCATGGTTTACACCGTAGTAGTGTTTCTAATGAATTTGGACGGTAAGAATTTATTTTTATTTTTAAGCGGTCCCTAATAGAGTATGAATAATTTCCTTCCACCGCAAATCTTTCAGCTATGATTATAATGTAAACCATTGATAGATTCTTAAAAATTGGCCAAAAAAGGATGTGAGATTAACTTTAATAAAGGTATTAACGTTTTCCTAAACCGAGAACTCCAGTCGCCTAAGTTGTAATTCTTAAGTGTTTAGAACTATTTGACTACTGATGAAAAAACATAAGGGTTTTTCAATATCAGAAACACGTCTTAGGCCTGATATTCCAGCAAGTACTGTTTATTGATATGACTCGATCGAGGATTCGCCCCTAGTCTCAAGGCTATTAGCAGACACTTTTACCAGTATTCCAATATAAAAATATAGTATGTGTTATACGTATAAATAAAAGCAAAAGTAAAGTGGTCGGCCATAGTTGATGGCGACCCGAAGGCTCTTTTTTCATTGACAATTACAGCGAGGTGTAACGAAAGGGCGCCACTAATTTCCCAGAATTACTCCACTTACCCTTGATCCTCGCATTATAATTCTGAGTGTTTAGCAATAGGGTATTAAGTACCATTTATTTTAGTCTTTGGTATGATTCGACCGAGGATTGAACCCTCGGCTCCCGGCTACTAGCGAACACTCTTACCATTATTCCGGTATAAATATACATAATATGTAAATAATTCATGGTTATTTTCTGGTGGGCGCGGTGCTGAAATACTTAACTCTAAATGTAAAGAAGAAGAAAAAGGAAAACAGTTAGTTTGTTTTTAACAGAGGCAAATAACGACCCCCATAACTGACGTAGATAACAAAAATCCCTAAGTTTATTTCGCTGAGTCTATCAGCAGTGAAAGATTTTTCTGTTATTTGTTTATTTTTCACCCAGGCTAAACTCATCTGGACTGATAAAATCAAAGGTGTTATGTGTACGTGGGTGTATATCTATCTATCTATCTATCTATCTATCTATCTCTCTCATATATATATATATATATATATATATATATATATATATATATATATATATATATATATATATATATATACATAAACACATATATATATACACACATATATATATATACAAACATATATATATATACACACACACATATATATATATATACAAACATATATATACACACATATATATACAAACATATATATATATACACACACATATATATATATACAAACATATATATATATATATATATATACACACATATATATATATATACACACATATATATGCACACACACACATATATATATATATACACACATATATATGCACACACACACATATATATATATATGCACACATATATATGCACACACACACATATATATACAAACATATATATATATACATACACACATATATATATACATACACACATATATATGCACACACACACACATATATATACAAACATATATATACACACACACATATATACAAACATATATACACACACACACACACACATATATATATATATATATATATATATATATATATATATAGAGAGAGAGAGAGAGAGAGAGAGAGAGAGATTGAGAGAGAGAGGGGGTTTAAAAAGAGTAGATATAATTGATATGTAAATATCACAAAAAACTAATAAAAGTCTGGACTAATGAAACTGAACTTGTTTAATGTTGGGTAACTTAAGATTTATTCCCTGAAACTCGAATGAGAAATTCAAAGTTATGTGCGTTCCGTGCAGAATCTCAGAAATGTGCAACGTTTAACCGTTCAACCGATGCTGGTGGTCGTTCAGATCATTTCTGTTGACAAAGACAGCGTTCCTCTTTGAACTTGTGATATGCTAAAATCTGTATGCCACTTGCGATTTTCTGAGCTAATCCTCTAACAAATACACGTTGCACAGTTTTGAAAGGGTGTTAAAATGTAACGTCAATTGAAAGATAATTGTAAAATCATATCAATTCTTTCGAAATAAATTATGTACATATGAATAATAATTTTATAGAATACAAAATTTATAACATAATCATTATTTTGTCATCATGCTCCGAAAAATTCAATATCAGCAAAAATTATTGTGAACATATGTTTCAGAGATTCATTGACCCTAATCTCACTTTCAGAAAAAGGTAAACAATAGTATGTCTAATTACAATGACCAAGTCTTTATTCATTTTTTCTTGCCGAATTTCAAAATAATTCATTGTTACTTGAAAATTGTTTCGCGCGCAAACAAACAACCTGGAATAAACATATAGTTAGCGTGGATCTTTCGTTCATCAAATACCATTTGATCATTTCTGCAAGAAAATTCTCAAACAAAAAAACATTTATATGCCTTTTTCATAGAAATCAGTTCCATTAAAAGAAACAAAGGATTCCATTTATAGACAACCTGTCATTTTGCATTTATAAAACATAGACATAGAAGATACGATCAACATTACAAATGATGCAAGTCAGATAATTTAATATTTAATGGAATGTAGTAAGTCAAATTGTTTCTGATTATCAAAAAGCTATTATAAGAGTATCGCTAAGTTTAGGTATAACATTATTTCAAATCCAGAGATACGAAAGTTGGGTACCCAAATGTTCATACATGTTTGTCGGGTTCATATTCTGGAATCAGCTTTTGCAACATAGTAGACATACACCATTCGCTAAATCCCCCCTGAAATACTTAGTGGAAAGAAGAAAACTACAATAACTTTTAGAATTTAAGGTGATGGATAAGTTTCGCATATAAATTTAAAGTATAAAGGTCTCTCATTTTCACCCAATGTTTTTGCTATGTATGTTTTCATTGAGGTCGGGAGAGTTATACTTTGGAGGCGATTACGTATGGTTTTACATGGTCTTTTGTTTAGAGATCTTTGTCACGCAAACTTTGGGTTAGTGGTAGGTGTTAAGAAATGAGTTTTGTTTGGTTGAGGTCTGGTGACTCGGATTTAGGTTTAGTGGTCAGATTAGGGGAAAGTTTTTCAGAGGGAATTGTCACTCGGACCTAGGTTTAATGGTAGGATTAAAGTTGTTTTATGGTCAGCTTAAATGTGTTCTTAGGTGTTAATAAACTTGTATGTTTATGATAACTATTTTTTAATGATGCAAAGTAATTTTTTATTTACTTTCAGGATGAACCTTCCCAACACTCACAGAATTTATCACCGATAGCAAAAGAAAACATGGACTCTTTTGCATAAAATTCATATGCGAGACAGATCATCCATTCTAATCTCTAAAATAATTCCATGAAAAATGCCAGTATACTGAAATCATATGCCCTTAATAGATGAAAATTCATATACACTAAATGTACAAAAGCAAGGAAATTCCCCAATTTTTACACTTTTATTGTCATTAAGGGTATGCGAGCACAATAGGGCTATGTATTTTACTGGTAGGAATTTTTCTTCAGCGCACCTCACACACTTCATCCACTCGTGTATAGAGATATATACTGTAGTGATATGATAATGAAATGGTTTGGTTGATATGTAGTCATACCCTTAATGACAATAAAAGTGTAAAAATTTGGGAATTTCAATGCTTTTGTGCATTTAGTGTATATGAATGTTCATCTTAGCCCTATTAAGGGCATATGATTTCAGTATACTGGCATTTATCATGGAATGTCACTACTTTTGTAAATGCCTTCTCATAAGGTTTTTTGGAATTTTCTGGAAAGCTAAGGTATATGGTAAACTGAAATTAAAATGCCATCAACTAGACCCTAGAACCTCTATCTCTGCCAAAAATCAGCTGAATCCATCAAATAGTTGATGAGATACAGAGTAGCACATACGTACACACAGATAACATAATTTCATGATTGAACTTTCTCGATCTCTGGGTTGCCTTGACTAATGATGCTGAAATTCTACACACTTATAGAACCTATCAAATAAAAATTTTGTGCAAAGTTTTAATTAATTTGGTTTATTGGTTTTTGAGTTATGATTGATCAAAGAAATGAGATTTCTAGCATAGGCCATTCGTAAAGGCTATTAAGGGATAGAGCGCTCTTGCGCCTCCCTTGATTGAGTTTTTTTCTTCTTGCTAAATGACAACTTTCGTCAAATCTAATTCTCCATGGACGTAATAAACAGCTTTGTCGAGCATAACCTTCATAAACACCCATTAAATTTGTTTTCATTTACTATTAATATTAATCGAATATTTATTGGAATAAAAAATAAAAATGAGAAAATTAAAACGAAAGTTTTTCTAAGATTCTATCAATTATTTATGAATTTAATACTTAAAAATCGTTGGCAGTAGTAAAAACGTAAAAAATTAGATGTAAAATAAGATAAAGTAAAAAAATTACTCAATTATAACGTTTTATTTAATAGCTACTATTAAATAATCATAATAAATGCTATTAAAAATGACCAAATACAATTTTGAAATACTGACTGGCCTGTTTGTGTGCGTGTGTCTGCCTGTGTGTGCGTGTGTGAGAGAGAAAGAGAGAGAGAGAGAGAAAGAGAGAGAGAGCAGTATCATAAGGGAACCCTATTAAACTAAACGAACCGCCTGCTGTTATTACTACTTTATACGAATTGTAGGCTCTGCTCAAGCGAGCCCTCTTTCAATTTTTGTCGATTGATAAGAGCTCAGTTATCCAAGGCCCGAATTATTTATGTAAGTCGTTTTCACTTAGTTTTCATTTGTTTTGTGGTCCTTTTTTCTTTTTACTATGAACCATCTCCAGAAAATGTATTTCGCTAAATACGCTTGTATTTAATTTTCAACAAAGCTAAAGCCTAGAACGAAAACACGCATTATGAAATAGTTATTTCTGTTTTGAAGTAGATATACTTGAATGTTGATGCACTCGCGCTCAGTCTGACAAGCCCTAGCAACGAGTGACCTCTGATTTATATATTAGTATTGATTTACTCCTCTCCAGGAGTTTGGCACAAGGCCAGTTTTTATCCTACTCCCACAAGTAAGATGTGACTCAAGGTGGGTCGGGAAAGTGGGGTTTGAAAAGCCAGCGCCCGAGAGGTGAGCACTCTGACCATTTAAAAATTGCCTAGGCAGCCCCGTCGGCATTCTCCGGTAGGGGCGCCTCAGACAGCGAGCAATAAACTTACTCCTCCCCAAAGAGGGGAGGCAAAGCCTGGGAGGGTGAACCTCCTAGAACTGCACAGGACAGACCCATTGACCGGCATAAGTCAAGCTCCGAAAGACAAGACAATACCAGTATGGGGTGCAGTATCCATCGGAACAGATACTACACTTTGATCTTAGCCAAAAGGCCAAGATCCAGATCCACATAACATTTTATAAGGAGATATAATTTTTTATGCATCAATTTTCAGTATTTACTTCAACAGTGCTCGATACGTAAGTAGAGCTAGGTAGTAAGCTATGAAAATATATTTATGGTAATCAAGCTTAATTGCCATACATATATTTTCATAGCTTACTATATATATATATATATATATATATATATATATATATATATATATATATATATATATATATATATAGTTTAAAAGAAATCAATAAAGTGCTTGATCGTAAGAATGCCAGAGCTAAAATACAAATTATATATTTGAATAAAACGATACATTAGAGATTCCACAGATGTACCATGGTTTCATTGGCATGGGTAGACCGTTACTGTTTAGAAAACACCATTACAACAAATTTCAAATCATCAGCGCCTACAGAATGAAGGCAGAGTACCGATAATTATGGATGCTAACAAGTGTGCTATTTGCAACAATGAACTGTCCAGTAATGAAGAAACGTTCATCGTCAACCAGAATGGCATCGATTCTATTAACAGAGCTTCTGAACAACGTGGAGAGAAGATCATAATTCAGATTGGTCAACGTCTTCACAAGAAATGCAGACAGTGTTGGATCAACCCCAAATACATAGAAATTTACCGTAAAAACAGGTCCACCCATGATGAAATGCTATCCCGTGCAAGCTGCTCTTTGTGTGTGTTTAACTTTAAGGAACATTGTCTTTTTTGTGGTTCTGAAGCAAAATCTGATAGAAAGAAAAGAGGTGTTGATTGAATAGTTTCTACATGGGAATTTATTCAGGGATGTATTTGCCTAAATATATTCCCATGTAGAAACTATTGAGTTTAAGGACAGAGTGTTAAAAGTTTGTGACAAAATCCGAAGAAATGATGACTGGGCATCCACTGTCTAAGGTATAATAGGTTATGTAGCTGACCTTGTTTCAGAAGAATCAGGTTATCACAGAACATGTTTTGCAACCTTTGATTTCAATAAAAACCTTCCTAATGCATTCTCTTTTACTGATTCTTCTAAGAAACAAAACCTTGGTAGACCAGAAGATTCATAGAGACAGCAGGCATTTCTGGAAGTTACTAAATATTTGAAGCAAAATGACGAAGAGCAACTCACCATTGTCGATCTTGTTAAAAAATTGGAGGAAATTCTCGAGGACACTGGCTTTGAACCATACAGTCTCTCATACATGAAATATCGATTGTTAGAACATGTCAAAGACAAAATCATTGTGACTGAAATTAATGGGAAACATACTGTTGTTACATTCTTAAGTACAGCAAATGGACTAGCTTGTCGACGGATCGGGTTATTGAGCAGATGCTAATGAGAAGCATGAAGACGTCTGCAGGTCTTACTCATTGCAGAGGAATGGACGCAATTCAACGATTGGTTTTGACGCTATCACTGCCAGTGTGCGCTAAAATCAAGTTTACAATACAGGAACTAGCAGGCATTCGTTATGGAACTAGTGACCAGCACCAATGGCTACTTCAGCAAGAAAAGAGCGAGATGTGAGGGATACATGGAAGCTCCTTGCGTTTCTCTAATATGACTCTTTCACGGAAGATCCGTCCATTCACAGCATTGCAAGTGGAGTAACTGGAGACAAAAAAGTTGATTGTAGACAGAGCAAACTCCACAGGAGAGGCAATCATAGCTTCAATGGTTGGAGAAAATGTCCACGAGTATACTTTTAAAAGGATCAGTCAATTACACTTGAGTCAAAAGTTTCGCTCAGCAAAGATGAAGTAGTTGAGACTGATCTACAACTCCTATTCCACAGACTTTGTGTGCTATCTACCAATGAACGCTCAACTAAGCAGCAGCAAGAACATTTCCAGTATGAGCTTTGTGGTTACCCACCTGCACTTTTCATTCTTTCGGACTACCGCGAGAGGCAAAAAACGGCTTTGGCTGACTCCCCCTGTACAATCAGATCCACAGTCTTCAGATCCATAGGATAGTGCAAAAGGTATGAAAGTCTGGAACATCAAAGAGATTAAGAAATCTTTGGGAGATGTGGTCTGTTCCAACATTCTTTTCATCCATGCACTACTGGGTTGTGATTCTACATCCAGTGTTTATGGAATTTAGAAGGCAGCATCCATTCGAAAGGTGATGAACAATAGAAACGTCCTAAAACTGGCAAAAGTGTTTGGCAAGGATAGCAATGCAGAAGAGGTTATTAAAGCTTGGGAGAAGGCTTTAGTGTGCCTGTACAATAATAATGATGGGGAAAACATCACTCATCTCCGACTGAGGCGCTTTAAGGAAAAGGTTGCAAAAAGCTCAAAGTATGTTGAGGCCAAACCATTGCCACCAACAAGAGCAGCTACGAAATTCCACAGCCTTCGAGTTTAATTCCAAATTCAGGAATAGAAATGTAGAAACCAGCTAAAACCTGATGAGTTGGGATGGAAACTTTCAGATGGTAAATTACAACCAATCAAGACTTACTTGCCAGCTGGTCCTGTAAATTGGTTGACTATAATTAGGTGCAACTGTACTTCAGGGTGTACTACAGCAAGATGCAGTTGCAGAGAACATAGCATTTACTTTTCAAACTTGTGTGGTAATTGCAAAGGCCTCCACTGCAGCAACTCACCACAGCCAGATCTTGATGATGATGAAGTTACCTTTGACTAGTTCTTGACAAAGAAATGTTCTTTGGTCCGTTCATGAACTTGTTCTGTAGTGGTTATGCAAGAGCCTTGCCCAAGCATTCAACTAACTGACCATTCCTTTATTGTAAATTGTACTTCTTTTTGGCCTATTTTTATGAAATGTCAGGAATTAATGTGACAATTGTTGCCTTGGAAAAGGCTACTTAGTTTGTTTTTGTACCTTTTATATTAATATTTGTATAAGAAATGAAAAAAAAACATACAAACAATGGCAAGAGCTAGTCATTTTCTAGTGTTAGTTTATCATTAAGCATATAAACCTATCATTATAATTTAAAACACCAAGAAAATCTTAAGCTGGCTTCGGGTGGGCCCTGTGTGGGTGTTCATGCAAAAAAAAATTGTTTTCTAATTTAATAAAGGTTTATTTGTCAGGAAAACGTTTAATTTTTGTCAGTAATTGTCAGGAATAATAGACATACTTGTCAGGAAATGTCAGGAATTTTATGTCTCGAAATTTAAATATTGTCAAGTTGGATTTTAAAGATGGCGCCCGTTGACCCCTTTCCGCAAGGCTAATTTTAGTAAAAAAAAATATCTGAAAGAGAGGTTATCCATGCCCTATATCTAAGTTAAAAACCTTTGTTAGCAATATGTTTGAGGTTCAGCCACATTTTGACTGGACTATTAATAGATATTTTATTTTGCACACTATTTATTCTCATCATTTACTTGTTTATATAACTGCTCTATCTCGTATATCGAGCACAAACTCTTCACGATAGGTTTTACTTTAAATGTATATGGACTGTCTTTAGTCTCTTTTTCCTTAAATATATATATATATATATATATATATATATATATATATATATATATATATAGTAAGATAGATAGATAGATAGATAGATAGTAAGATAGATAGATAGATATTAATTTTTACCTCCAGAGCATGTATACGTAAACAATAGAAATTCAGTTTCCAGTGACTATATCTTTATTTATCAGTAAAGAATTCCAATTATTTACGGTCTGTTTTGTCATCGCTCAGACAACCAAGATATGTCTGTATACCTTGTTTGTCTAAACGATTACGAAAAGGACCGTAAAGAATTGTTTTTTTTCACTGATAAATAAAGATATGGTCACTGGAATCTCAATTTCTATTGTTTGTATATATATATATATATATATATATATATATATATATATATATATATATATATATATATATAATATAGAAAAGATGAAAGTTTTCCGACGTAAAAACCAAAAAGGAAATATTATTTCTGTTCTGACGTGCTCGGGTGAAAGTTTTGAAGGAAAAAGTCTTAAGAATATAAAAGTGTGGTTTAGTTCATTATTTTAAGATGAATCTTAATTGTTGTTTCTACACATTAGGTAAGCCCTTGCGTAGTAAATTATGTATGTGTACGTGCATATATATTTGTGTGTCAAAGTGGGTATATGTTTGTATGCTTACACACACACATACACACACACACACACACAGACACACACATATATATATATATATATATATATATATATATATATATATATATATATATATATATACGCGCCAAATAACACGCCCCTAACATATTGGCCTCCTGTCTCTCTCATCTCAAGGCTACATTTGAAAAGATTCAACTGACATATCTCGTATCCCCTCCTCCGTCATAATTTAAATTAATTCTAGCCACAACTAACGTTCGCCTCCCACTCTCTCCGCGATTATTATAATACCTCTTCCGGTACTCGTGCCGTCACACATAATGGCTTGTGTTTTTATTGTTTCTCAAATTACCTATAACATTTACTGTTAAATTTACTTGGGAAAACTAGTCGTCGTTTCTTTCTATGACAAACAATGCTAATACTTCAGTCAGCTGCTGTTGGTGCTTATGTTTGCTTCGATATATATTAAATTACGTCTCTTAGAGTCATGTGAAAAAGAGATAAGTATTAAAACATGTACATATTCAAACAGAATACCAACGCGTAATATATTATACTAACTGCCCCGATCCGGCGTTGCTCTTGCGTCTTTATTTACTTGAAGTTTTATGTTCTTTTCTATTACCAAATGTTTTTAAACAGGATTTTAGAATTATTCAAATAATGATAAATAATAAAAGTAATAATTAAATGTTTTCCCTCGGACTTGCACGCAATCCGCAGTTGATGTGTTATTTCTACAAACCGAAATTGGTGTATAGATAAAAAGCTAACAAGCCTTCATGATTAAAAAAAGAACAAAACCGAAATTGGTGTATAGATAAAAAGCTAACAAGCCTTCATGATTAAAAAAAGAACAAAACCGAAATTGGTGTATAGATAAAAAGCTAACAAGCCTTCATGATTAAAAAAAGAACAAAACCGAAATTGGTGTATAGATAAAAAGCTAACAAGCCTTCATGATTAAAAAAAGAACAAAACCGAAATTGGTGTATAGATAAAAAGCTAACAAGCCTTCATGATTAAAAAAAGAACAAAACCAAAATTGGTGTATAGATAAAAAGCTAACAAGCATTCATGATTAAAAAAAGAACAAAACCGAAATTGGTGTATAGATAAAAAGCTAACAACCCCTTCATGATTAAAAAAAGAACAAAACCGAAATTGGTGTATAGATAAAAAGCTAACAAGCCTTCATGATTAAAAAAAGAACAAACCCGAAATTGGTGTATAGATAAAAAGCTAACAAGCCTTCATGATTAAAAAAAGAACAAAACCGAAATTGTTGTATAGATAAAAAGCTAACAAGCCTTCATGATTAAAAAAAGAACAAAACCGAAATTGGTGTATAGATAAAAAGCTAACAAGCCTTCATGATTAAAAAAAGAACAAAACCGAAATTGGTGTATAGATAAAAAGCTAACAAGCCTTCATGATTAAAAAAAGAACAAAACCAAAATTGGTGTATAGATAAAAAGCTAACAAGCCTTCATGATTAAAAAAAGAACAAAACCGAAATTGGTGTATAGATAAAAAGCTAACAAGCCTTCATGATTAAAAAAAGAACAAAACCGAAATTGGTGTATAGATAAAAAGCTAACAAGCCTTCATGATTAAAAAAAGAACAACACCGAAATTGGTGTATAGATAAAAAGCTAACAAGCCTTCATGATTAAAAAAAGAACAAAACCGAAATTGGTGTATAGATAAAAAGCTAACAAGCCTTCATGATTAAAAAAAGAACAAAACCGAAATTGGTGTACAGATAAAAAGCTAACAAGCCTTCATGATTAAAAAAAGAACAACACCGAAATTGGTGTATAGATAAAAAGCTAACAAGCCTTCATGATTAAAAAAAGAACAAAACCGAAATTGGTGTATAGATAAAAAGCTAACAAGCCTTCATGATTAAAAAAAGAACAAAACCGAAATTGGTGTATAGATAAAAAGCTAACAAGCCTTCATGATTAAAAAAAGAACAACACCGAAATTGGTGTATAGATAAAAAGCTAACAAGCCTTCATGATTAAAAAAAGAACAAAACCGAAATTGGTGTATAGATAAAAAGCTAACAAGCCTTCATGATTAAAAAAAGAACAAAACCGAAATTGGTGTATAGATAAAAAGCTAACAAGCCTTCATGATTAAAAAAAGAACAAAACTGTCAATGTCTGAATTATGAGTACATTCTGATGGCGAAGCCCGTACACAAAGATGGAAACGTCTATTTCATTTAATTATCAGTATATAATAACAATAATAATTAAATACGTAGATATCAAAAGTAAAAGAAATTTTTTAAATATTTAATTTTCCGCTCGAGTGGAAGGCAACTAGCAATCGCTATGTTATTATTAAAAAGCAAAATTGATGTTAAGAAAAGAGTGGACATGTTTAAAAACTAAAAAAAAACCTACATGCCCCATTCAGTTTTATTGTGCAACGCATATACAAGACGAAGAAGTTGATTTTATTCACTGAATATATGTAAATGTCAAAATCACGCTTGGGCGCGGTCAGTAATTCATATTTGTTTTCAACTATTAACAAAAAAATGAAATGGCGTGCTTGTTTACGTAGAAGCCAGAACGCATTTTTAAGGTAATATTTTATACACCGCATGCTAAATAGTCGTGATCTCACCTGATGCGACAGTAACTTTTCCCATTTCTTATAGGGTTTGCACCTTTGTTCCTATATTACTACTATTATTACTACTACCGATACTGCCACTACTACTACTACTACTACTACTACTACTAATAATAATAATAATATAGTATTTAACTATTATTCATAGATAATAAATGCTGCTAACAAAGATAACATCGATTTTAATTTACATTTGCTGCTGATGACAAAGATGGCATCCATTTAAATGGCATTCCTAATAGGATAAAGTTTTTTTCTGAAAGAAACTAAATCTAATTAAATGTTATTGTTCTTAACAACAAAGGCGAACTGTGAATGAAAAACATTTGCTATTCAGAATAAAATATCGATTTTGTAGTAGAGAACGTATCGATGAAAAACTTCGAGAAATAGATCGGTTTCACTTTATTACAGAGAATCAAGATGAAATATTTGCTTGTAGCTATAATGCTAAAATTCTATTTATTCCATTTCTTTATATAACTTAATTGATCAGAATAAATGTCTTTGGTTTCCGTTTATTCCGTGACTGCACGTCTCCTCAACGCTCCAGTACACTCGCTTTCAGACAAATATGTGCGCAAGTGTCCATCTGTGGATCTTGAAATAAGTTGTTGTTCATTTAAATTATCATTTTATTACTGTGATTTATTTAAAAGTGCACTAACAAAATGATACGCAAATGTTCTTACTTTCCTGATAAGATAAAAAGATTGTGAATTTAGTATATATAAAATAAAACTAGTATTACATTTTAAAAATGCATATAATACAATTAAAAAAGCATCGATGAATATCCAGTGATAGACACTTCAATTACCTACGGCGAAAACAAAAATATGTAATAAAAAGAAGCCGGTGCCAAATATGATACCTAATTTTATTAATTATACAAAAAGGGTTTATAATTGAATATTAATATATTTTCTAAAAATATTTTAAATACTACCGATAATCTTCAAAATATCGCAGCTGTATTTAGTTATTAATGGGCTAGAAAATAGATAAGTCTGCGTATTTCCAGTGATCCGGGCCAAACGGAAATCACCTAAATTCACGCATATAAAAGTATGAGGTAACAAGGGAGAAAAGGAAATAAGATGAATAAAAACCCGAAGAAAAAAGGAAATAACTGGGTGAAACAAAAAAAAAAAACGGTCAGTAGAAATATGTTTTAATTCAGGAATATTTTAGATTAATAATTATGAATGATTAGAGATCTAAATAGATAAAAAGATAGGATACATATATGTTACCACATGGATATAACGGGACGATAATTCCATGTGAGGAATATATATATATATATATATATATATATATATATATATATATATAATGTTGATAATGAGTATTGATTGTAATTTAGTCTCTGATCGCCTAGTTTTTCATGTTTTTTGCGTTTTTGCTTTGTTTTGTAAAATTAGCACTGAAGATAGCCACACCAAGAAATAAATGCACAAGTGGATTTTACAAAATATTGGTGTTTGCCCAAACAATTGTATGCTGAATAAAAAAATAAGTTTTATGAAATGACATGAATCTTTCCTTTATAACATATGAAATGGTATAAAATTACATAAAAAATATTGAATACAATATATATATATATATATATATATATATATATATATATATATGTATATATATATATGTTTACTTTTACTTCAGGCGAAGTTCTACAAAACCAATGGCCCCTTTCTGGGGCTAACACTTGATCTCTATATGAGATACATAGATATTCGAATATTCTATTAAAGTTCTCCTGTACTTGTCAAACGTTGACGTTATAAAGAAGATAAGAACATTTTTTCTTCCCACCAATCGACCAGTTAACTATGTTATAGTATATATTTGTTGTGTTCTCTTGGTCTTACCGGATTCCAGGACAAGAATTTATCTAGTTTGGTAGAGAATCCAGCTAAGTACTGTTAAATACGGTAACATTACTTGGAGAAGGTGCACAATTAATTGTATGAGCCCGTGTATAACCGTGTTATGGGGATATTATTTGGACTTCGAATACTATGTTATTTTGAATAGTTGGTAAGGGTTTATTTGTAGGGGGCGTATATTCATGTTAGGTTGTCCTGACATACCCTTGTACAGAGAGTAATTCAAACTCTCCAGTAGGTAATTCAAATTCTTTTGTAGGTAATTCAAAGTCAATTTCTGTTTAAATTTTACTTCAGTCAAAGTTCTCAGAAATCACGGGGGCCCTTCCTGGGGCTAACACTTGATCTCTGTATGAGGTACATAGATATCCGTGTGTTTCATTAAAGTTCTCCTTTACCTTACAAACGTTGAGTTAATAAAGAAGTTAAAAACATTAATTTTTCTCTCCCCAATCGACCAGTTAGCTATGCTATAGTATGTCTTTCTTGTGGTCTCTTGGTCTTACCGGATTCAAAGACAAGAATCTATCTAGTCTGGTGGAGTATCTAGCTAAGTGCTGTTACTTGAGGTAACATCACTAGAGGAAGGTGCACTATTTCTTGTATGAGTCATTGTATAGCCGTGTCGAAGGGATCTTATTTGGCCTTCGAATACTATGTTATTTTGAATATTTGGTCAGGGTTTACTTGTAGGAGTAAGTATCCTCATGTCAGGTTGTCCTGACAAACCCTTGTACAGAGAGACCGTGGACACTCGATATATATGTGTGTGTATGTTAAAGTACTATTTTACAACGTGATGTATGTCGGTGTGTAGGTAGTTAGGTAGGCACGAAAGTATTACGTGTGTGGCTAAGAGCTTGCATCTTAGGTATGCGTGTGTGTTTTATTATCCTTCTTACCACGTTGACATAGATTGGTGTCAACGTTATTAATAATTATATGCGTGTGTGTGACGACAAAGCTTCACACCATCCAGCCAGGATCAATATGTTAATTGTTCTGGTCGGCTTCGAAAGGCGATCCTCCCAGATATTATCTCCTCCTTTGGGAGAGGGTGGTGGTTTATAGCCGATCGCCAGGGATGATGTCATTGGGTAATGCCGAAAGGACTGATGATGGCAAATTTAGTACGCATCTAGAGTGACCTATTTTGGAGTAGCTGTATTCCCACAATAAACTGCCCTTGTGTCTAACTTTGATGCTGGTGGTGTGTGTGTTGGGGTTGGTAAGCAAATTACGAATCTTGTGACCGTGTGTATTTGTGTAAGTGACATTTGACAGCTTTATTTAGGTTGGTACGTTGTAAGTTAGTTACGTATTACGGTTTTAATATACTAATTGCTAACACAACAAAAGTAACTTCCCTTTCTTCCTCCGTGTGCCTAGCGTCAGGCGAAATTTTCTGCAAACAGAGCTTATTCGCAAGGGCTTCCAGTTTGTGGAACACATTACCATGGAACTGCTTTCTTGCAAACTACAACGTAGTCGTTTTCAACTCTAATATGAACAGATTCCTGCCATAAACCATCCCCACAAGTAACCAAACTTAGGTCATTCCATTAATCCTGTCATGGGGTTCTTCACATTTCAACTAGCAATCATTACATCTCATTAACTCTTATCCTCGAGTGGTGTCCGGTTTTTATAAGTGATAACCCTTAAGTAAACACATAAATAAATATGTGAATTTACACCTTAGGTGCGTGTATGTGTAGTACTATTTTAGCGCGTGACAAAGGTCGATTACGAGACTTCTGCCTTAGGTGATGTGTGCGTATTTTAGTATAATTTTAATGCGTGACGTTAGTGTGATTAATGCTTTGGTAATTAGAGGAGTAGGAAGATACTTATTAAGGAATATATAGAGATATAGATACGTCTATGACTGTGTAATTTGCGCATTAGATCTTTGTGTGTGTTTTAATACCATTTATTTACTTTTATTTACCCCAAACAAGGCATATTACCACTGAGACATAATAAGCTACTTTGATAGGGGTCAGATTTATAAAGGGATCAACCTAAGTAGGGAGTTGGGCAGCAAGCTGTTTGTTCCCATTACATCTAAATTTCTGCGTGTTGGTACGGTCGGGGAAACAGGGAGCAGTGAGATAATTCCAAACGCAAGCGGTTCGAGAAAAGAAGCTATCACAGTAGATAAATTTCCGTTATCAAAGGACCTCTACAGTGAAGGGGTTGGGTTTTGCTGTACAGAGTTACGAAAGTTGATACGTAGGTATTATAATTAGGTAGGTACCATAGTATTGTTTACGGTATTAATGCGTATTTTGAGTACGACACCATCACCTTAAGTATGTGTCCATGTCTGTTTCTGTACAATCTTAAAACGTGACGTGGGTTTGTACGTCGGTTTTTCATTTAGGTAGGTACGACGATACTCACTGCAGTATAAATCTATCAGTTTTGTGATTTAGTTGTGTGTTTGTATGCGCGTCTGTTGTAGTAGTATTTTAGAGTGTGACGTAGGTCGGTACATAGGTAGTTATATATAGATACGTATATGACTACGTGTCTTGAGATTTAGGTGCGTGTATATGTTTTAGTATCATTTTACAACGTAACTTAGTTTGGTACGTAGATAGTTGGGTATGACGGTACTAACTACGACAGTAGTTCTCAACCTTTTTTTAGCTCGCAACCCTTTCATCATGTATCAGAATGATATTTTTACCCTTTCAAAAATGACTGACTCTAAATGTGCATTCATACTAACAATAATAAATAATACTAACACTAATAACTAATACTAACATAATATAACAATAATAAATAATACTAACAATAATAACTAATACTAACATAATATAACAATAATAACTAATACTAACAATAATAACTAATACTAACATAATATCATTTAATACAAACGCTAGCAGAGGGGAAATCCAATATAATCTTTCAGTAGTGATGGCCAATGCACACTGTGTTTTTTGTGGACCTGGAGCCAGTTTGTGTCTAATAATATGTGGTGCCAATGCCCCCATCCACCCCTACAACTCTGAAATTCACCACAGTTAAGGAATTCTACCCTGGTTGAGAACCACTGGACTACGGTATTGTGTGACTACTTATGTGTGTATGCATGTGTGTGTGTGTGTGTGTGCATTAATACTATTTTACAGAGTTACGAATATTGATACGTAGGTGATTATAGTCAGGTATGTACCAAAGTACTATCTACGGTATTAATAAATAGATGCGTGTTTTGACTACGGCACTAGCACCTTATGTATGTGTCTATGTCTGTTTCGGTACAATTTTAAAACTTGACGTGGATATGTACGTAGGTTGTACGTAGCTTGTGAGGTATGACGATAATAACCCCGATATTATGAGTGCGTCGAGATTTAAGTGTTATGTGTGTGTGTGAGTGCGTGTGTGTGCGTGCGTAGTCTGTTGTAGTGTCATTTTACAACGTGACGTAGGTTGGTACGTAGGTAGTTAGGTATTACGGTACTGGCTACAGTATTATGAGTGTGCCGAATGTAATTACGAGATTTGCGCTTTAGGTGCACGCGCGAGCGCGCGAGCGCGCGCGCGAGCGTGTGTGTGTGTGTGTGTGCGTGTGTGTGTGTGTGTGCGTGTGTGTGAGAGTGTATGTTATAGTATCATTTTACAGGGTGACGTAGTTTGGTACGTAGGTAATTATATATATATATATATATATATATATATACATATATATATATATATATATATATATATATATATATATATATATATATATATATATATACAATTGACATTTTACATTATTCATATATTCCATAGATACCTTCGGTGTAATGGAAGCACTGGAAACTTAGCCGACCGGGCTAAAGATACCGAATGTAAGCGATTTTTCAGTTGCTGTTTTGATAGTGTAAGAGTTTCTAATATTTTCGTGAAACAGAAGGTATCGATGGGAGATGAAATTAACGCATAGTATCAATTTTTGCACAGTTTTTCTCCTATGACACAAAATTACACTAAGCCGAAACAAGGTTTTCTATAGATAAATAAAATATACATATATATATAAAGATGTATAAGATATATATATATATTTATTTATATATATATTATCTTATATATATATTATCTTATATATATATATATATATATATATATATATATATATATATATATATATATAAGATATATATCTTATATATAAGATATATATATATGATATACATAAGATATATATATATGATATACATATATACATATATATATATCTTATATATACATATAAGATATATATGTGTATATATAAACTATATATATATATGATATACATAAGATATATATATGTTATATATATATATATATATATATATATATATATATATATATATATATATATATATATATATATATAGAGAGAGAGAGAGAGAGAGAGAGAGAGAGAGAGAGAGAGAGATGTGTATGTGTTATTACAACTCTTTCCCCTTAGGTGTGCGTACGTGCCTTTGTGTGTGTGTGTGCATACCCCAGACACGTGTTTCTGTTCGAGTAGACTCGATCGTAGCCACTTTCTTCTTCTTCTTCTTCTTCTTCTTCTTCTTCCCCAACTCCTCCTCCCTCTTCCCTTCCGCCTCCTTCTCGCTGACTTTATCGTAATGAACTAAATGAAATCGGCATTCACTGACTACCAAACAAGCTCTCTCTACTATACAAATGTTTCTCCCCTATGGTTCACTCTCGTCTGCTCGTTCGCTCGCTGCTCAGTATTTTGCATACCCCAGTAGTGCTCGATCCGCTCGTTTGGCTAGCTGGCTGGCGAGCTGGCTGGCTCACTTCCCTGTCGTTACTCAACGACCCTCGGGCCATACAGGCTTGCTGTAAACTTGCAGCGCTCGCTACGGTAACCACTACAGTCAGCCGGCGAAAACAAAATAAAGACTTACTAAACTGTTGGTCACTTAGTTCGTCCACGATAGACTAGTCACATTCACAAACTACGTTATTCGCTTTCCCACCCTCACCTACTCATTCTAAATCTTCAGATCACAGTTAGTGGCCGACGTGCGTGCGGCTACTAAGTCAATCACTCCTCGCATGATGTCGGCCTCAGTAACCCGCGTCCTATTGTCACTTTTGTTAGGGGTCACCGACTGGACATTATTCGTTGCTTGCAATGCTAGATCGGGCCCGGCAGCCTGTCCCGGACAATGTCGCTGCAACGTCGTTCCGTTAGAACGGCCAAAGGTTGACCACGGCAACTGGAATTCATTGGGGCGCGAGAAGCACCGGCTGATGCGGGGTCACCCTTACAATCAAAACAGGCGATCTTCAGACCACGACGGATTCGGATATCACACAACTGAAGAAAGGGGCCTGGTTAATCGACCTCCACATCGTGCCACTCTACAACAGACCCACCGTAATCGTGGCCAGCACGACCCCCACCACCGCAACCAAAAACACTCCCACCCTCGTCCTGATCAATACCCGTCAGGACAAGAAAGAACTTTGACCTACCCTCAAGATCGTACAAAACGGAGTGTTGTTTACCGGTCGAGGAGGTCACGCCGGAGTTTGGACCAGCGTCATCACTGGTGGAGGACTTACTCGTTACGTCAGTTAAGTCAGTATAAGACAGACGTAAATATTTACAATGAAACACGTTCACGGGTTCACACGGCGTTCAATATCCGGCACGACCAAGGGACAGATTTGATGTGCGTTGGGATGAAACATTTACCTACATCACTACCCTCAGGTAAGAAGGTGAAGCGCCAGTATTAAATGACAGCGCGCCATTCTCCGACATGTTTGCTATTTAATTTTTCGGAAGTTTGAAGATGAGGATTAATAATTTTGATTATTATCAATTAAGCACCGCATCGCCAAATTATAACAATAACAACAGAAACGTTTTCTTTAATGAACTGTTCAATTTTTAACTAAGGGTTTGATTTTTCTATGTAAATATTATGTAAAATGTTATCCATTTTTTATTTAGCCAAAAATAGTTATGTTTACAAACGTGTTTACGAAATTTTGAGCAGGGGTGTCATTTTACCTTAAATTGAAATTCACCTCTAAAAATGTAGCAGATACGCGTTTTTACGTATATTATCTAAGATGTTGGTGCTTAATTATTATAGCTATTCGAATATTAAAAAAAAATTAATTAAAAAAAATTAAAGAGGGGGGAAGGGTAACAAGTTCTTGGAAACGATGGTGTAACAGTAACCCGAACATTTTTTTGCTTTGTTTTCTTTTTTTTTTTTTCCACAAAATGATTTAAAAAATCAAATGTTCTCGAAATGTTGGGTTTGTTGTCACTTAATTCCGCCGATGGAACAACTTCCTGACTGTAATCGATTCTATAATTGTGGCTGATTATATTTATCGATTATACACGGAAGTTGAACCACCCTACTTCACCCACACCTCTAAACATTTTCTTACTGTTTTTTCTTAGCTTTAAGCACTAAATTTTCAGAAAATCTTTAAAATCATTCAAAAATGTTATTTGTTCAATATATATCATGTAAGTTTATCGTAGAACGATACTTAGTTGCAGATGGTTATTTGGGTTTGGTTGTTTTGTTTTACGACATATCAACCAATTTTAATTCATTTAATGCTGAATTCAGTAATTTTGCTAGCAAACAAAAAACTTTATGCTTACAGGTTCTTAATTTCTTCAGATGTTTATAGATTAATCCGTTTTGTAGGTGTATATTTTGCAAATAAAAAGTCTGTATATGGTAGATTCTATTTAGTCGGTGGACCCGGATATGTAGTAGTAGTAGTAGTAGTAGTAGTAGTAGTACCATCATTCGAGGTCAGAGTACACCTGGGATTGATGGCAAATAAATTGGGACTCCACACTCCCTTAAAGCTCCGAATTTGGGATCTCACCCTCGGATGCATTTTCATGTTATATCCCAAAGAGATTATATTTAACCCATGAATGGGGCCCCTATAGGTACTACTACTCTTGGACTATCTAGGAGTAATGGTAACTAAACGGTGACCCCCTCCAACCTTCCCTCGGAGCTCCCAAATTGGGTCCTCACTAATGGATGAATTTCATATCCAGGACCGAGTTGGGGTAGACAGTTTTTTTAATCATTTTTTTTTTTACTATTTGGTCACCACTTAACAAGGCAAGGGGGCACTCGATAATAAGGGTTAATGAAACAGAACGATTATTAGTTGAAAGATGAGGAAGACTATGGGAGTACTAACAGTGATAAATAGGATGAACTGTGATTACTTATAGGGCGGTATAAGACAATAGTTTGCTGACATTGAATTTTAAGAGGACCAAGTTGTAATCAGCAAGGAAGCATACTCGCGCTAATGTGTTCCACCGAGGGAAACCCTTGTAAAAAAAAACGCTGTCTATTCAAATTCCACCGGACACTAAGCACATGGAGGGAGAAAAGAGATTTATTTTTTCGTTGACGTAGCAATACGATTTCTTACTGTGAATGTTGTACAAGGAAGAACCAAAGACTGGAGCTCAGTCAAGCACCTTTCATCAAAATTACGGTAGAGTAGAGTGAGGTTTGAGTAATTGATAGGGTGGGAAGAGTGTATGCATGTCTTTTTTTTTGTAGTAAAAACGATAAAAATGTTTCGGGTAGATGTTTTTCGTGAAGGTGAAATGGGGTGGGTGTGAATCGAACACATTACTGAAGAGTGGCCGATGCAGGGTTAGTGTCATGCCTCCAGGGAAGAGAAAATAGTTTAGTTGTGTGTTTGTATGCGCTTTTTTATGGTAACAGAAATTAGATGCAAGTTTTTACTAAAATTTAAGTGGAAGATTTGAAAGAACGAATGGTCACTACATATTTAAGAGTGATTCGCTTGACTTGGTTTATTTGTTCTACGGTATATTAACCCGTTTTAGGTTATAGAATGACCAATCATGATCCATATTGTAAATGATCAATTGTATAAAATCAGTTGATCCATATCTGTGGGTGCAGGTTCATACCTTTCTAATAGTAGCCTTGTAATCCCTTCCTTCCTTCCATATTCGGCTCTTGGGGGTTTACTTTTTGGCTAGCCTGTTTCGAATCCAGAAGATTGAACGTTGGTAGTGGTGTTTCTTTCAAGCTTGGTTTGTCTTCAAGTGATTCTATCTTCCTCTCCCTTTTTATTATTAGGAATATCTCCTTTCATCAAAGTAGCTTCATGCTTTAGTTGGAGCGACTTCCATGAAATGAATGCGTGAATGGTCGCAATAGACTTGCAAAACGTCAAACTCAGCGTGATCGACTCAATTAAAGGTAGTCATTATGCCAATCGTCCCCTGCCACTTCATGTAGATGGGAGATGCAGTTTCTGACATCGGTGATCGTTTTACGATAAACTTACATAGCGAAAATATCTCCTTCTCGTGTAAATATTAAATAATTTATTTTTAAGAAATGTTTGTTTTTCAGCAATCTAAAATCGTTACTGTTCGATCGATCCATAGATATTTTTTTTTTAAATTCATCACGACAAAAATTTAGAGAGGGGTTCAGCTCACCGCCATTTTGATTTCATATATGAATAATGATTTAAACACTAGAAAGAGATCTTCATCAGTAAAAACTTGTATTTTTTTTTGCTTGAGCAAAATGTAGTATCTGTTCTGATGCTACACTTAATCTTTTCTGTCCTCATTGTTGATTCATACCAATATACTTTACCTTACTAACATATTAGAAAAAGAAAACACTGACTGTGTATCCAGTGGGAGCGCTGCGTTTACAGTGACAGTCAGCCGTCACTGTTTACACAGCGCTGTTAACTTTCATTAATATTTTTTTTCAGTTCACAGCAGAGGGTG
>OY744518.1:162784212-162786712 GCA_963556195.1 Sepiola atlantica | reverse complement strand
ATTCCTCCATACAAATCTATAGTATTTGTTTCAATGAGATGTTAACGTTCCATTTTTTTTTACAGAAAATGAAATCGCAAATATTAATCTGTAAGCTTAAGCAACCGCCTAAGCTTCTCAGTTTTACGGCATAACAACCATTTCAGGTCATTTAATACCGAAACACAATACCTATCAGAAACGATCAATTTTCGACCGATTTATTGAAATTTGAATTTGAGGGGGTGTTCATACCTTTCTAAGAGTATGAATTACAGTGTAATTAAATGCAATAGATCCGATAGGATTTGAACACGGCTTAACCGATTCCATGATCTGCGCCGATATCTATTACCCAACTTGCGTACCTTTTATCCTGGTTCTATTTATCTTCCTCCCACAAGGTAAGATGTGACACAAGGTCGGGAAAGTGAGGAAAACCCAGCGCTCGAGAATTTGAGCACTCTGGTCGTTTTAAAATTGCCTGGGCAGCCCCGTCGGTATTACCCGGTAGGGGCGCCTCTTTATCCTGGTAATATATTATAATTCCAATCGTTAAAGCTAAATCCCTTCATGCACTAATATTTCCATCTTTTTCCTCCTCTCTCTCTCTCTCTCCCTCTCTCTCTTCTCTCTCTCTCTCTCTCTCTCTCTCTATATATATATATATATATATATATATATATATATATATATATATATATATATATAAATTACATAAAATAAAATGTGAGCGAAAAACACGTGTTCATGGATTACTTTTATGTACGTATAAAATCAATATAAATACATATTTTAACGAAAAATACGAAAAATAATAGTTTCTCTATTTGCTTGACCTGTATAGCTTCATAAGCAACGGCTACATACCGAAAACTGTTTAGTCAATCGTGTTCGACCTATATGTGTCCGTGTTAGGAAAAGATATAATTTCGCTTTTATTCGAGTTCACCGACTTTCATATTTAGTCCGCTCGTCCGTTTCTGCTTTGATTGCTGATGTCAAAGAGGGAGTCAAAGGAGATAACTCACTCTCTCTCTCTCTATCTATCTCTCTCTCTCTCTCTCTCGGCCTGTTATTGGTAGCTAAGTCGTTATATACGTCGACTGTCGTAAAGCCAACCGAGCTTTAATATTATCTTTAAACGCTTGCCTGTCTAACCACGCTGCTGAGATGTAATACTTAGAACATCCTAACTGTGGATGAATATATATACCTCTACCTCTTCGATGATTGAGAACTGAGTAAAGCTATTTAACTAGCAATCTCTATCACTCTTTCTCTCTCTCTCTCTCTCTCTCTCTCTCTCTCTCCCTCCCTCTATATAATATATCATAATTTGTTGAAAGAAAACTAATAAAGTGCTCGATGTTTTTCTATCTATCTATCCCTCACAACTACTCTTACGGTAACCCATTAGACCGAAACAAATACAGATGAAATTTAATAAGCGTAATCTTTTCGTATTACACCGTGAGTTCGATAACTTTAGATGTATTACTACACCAACCTGATAATAACAGGCTAATAAACAATCTTCCGATTTTTACTAATACAAACAACTGAATATCTTTTTTTCGAAACAGCAACCCACTAACAATTCTCATGCCATTCAAATAGATAACGTTTTCTATTTTATGGTTCGTCTTTAAAATAATGTGATTAATTGTGCTACATGTGCGCAGGCAGAAGATGACATATACTTTTCCTTCTTGTATTTTGTGAAAACATTTATTTATGGTTTATTTAACACCAAATTATTTCCTTAAAATCTGAACTTCTAATTATATTTTTTCGTGTTACGTTTTGCCCATTTTCCTTACAATTATACCATATAATATGCTTTCACTCATTAACTATACGTCTTGTAAGTCAATAACAAAAGTACGTCTGCCGTCAACTTCACTATTTAAATACGCAACGTTCTTTTTTATCTTATTTGAGATGACTCTTTTTTCTTGTATACTATTTTTTTAAAATGCATGACATAAACTTTAGACATTTCTTGTTTACCTTATTTTTATAAAAAATATTAGTTGATAAAATTCTTTATTATTTAATTTTACAAGCTGCATTATCATTCAATCATCCACTTACTAATCATTAATAGTTGCTTCATTTTATGGTAAGTTTAATATCTATTTTCAGAGAGTTGTTAAATATCATTTTGTTACGTCTGATAATAAACCAACAATTATCAAATAACCATTAACAAATTTATTTAACAACTTACAGATTAAATGGTAATGCAGGAGCCGCTCGGTTCGTTATGATTAAAGTATTATTTCACAAACTGTCATGGCCGACGTTTCTCACTGCAAGGGCAGATAACTCCCCTTTCTTCTGTGCAAGGAAATAACTTAGTATTATTTTAGGCTGCACCTAATATTTTCATATATCTATTTCCTACATAAACAATATACTTGCTAATATACATTATTAAACAGCATTGCGTTCGTGTTATAAAAAACATATAAAGGCAATTTTCGTAATATGTGCCTGAGCCCGCCAAAAGATGATG